>VZTU01033873.1:0-13210 GCA_013400835.1 Zapornia atra | reverse complement strand
CCTCAGGGGTCAGTACTGGGACCAACACTATTTAGCATCTCTGTCAGAGATGTGGGCAGTGGGATTTAGTGCACACTCAGTTTGCCAACAACACCAAGCTGCATGGTGTGGTTGATAGGTCCCCTGGAGGGAAGGGCTGCCATCCAGAGGCTTGAGAGCCAGACCTGTGTGAACTTCATGAAGTTCAACAAGGCCAAATGCAAAGTCCTAGACATGGTTTGGATCAATTCCAAGCACAACTACAGGCTGGGCAGAGAACAGGGTAAGAGTAGCCACGCTGAGAATGACTTGGAGGAAAGCCAACTGTATCCTGGGTTGCATCAAAAGAAGCATGACCAGCAGGTCAAGGGAGAGGACTCTGCCCCTCTGCTCTGGTGAGAACCCACCTGCAGTAATACATCCAGCATTGGGGTCCCCAGTACAAGAAAGATATTGAGCTGCTGGAGCAAGCCCAGAGGACGACCACAAAGATGATGAGAGGGCCACTGCACTTCTACAAGGACAGGCTGAGAGCATTCGGCTCATTCAGCCTGGAGAAGAGAAGGCTCCAGGGACAGGCTTCCAGTACCTGAAGGGACCTACAGGAAAGGTGGAGAGGGACATTTTATGAGAGAGTGTAGTGACGGGACAAGGGGTAATGGCTTTAAACTAAATTAGGGGAGATGTAGAAATTAGAAAGAAATTCTTTACCCTGAGGGTGGTGAGGCCCTGGCACAGGCTGCCCAGAGAAGCTGTGGCTGCCTCCTCCCTGGCAGTGCTCAAGGCCAGGTTGGATGGGGCTTTGGGCAACCTGGGCTAGTGGAGGGTGTCCCAGCCCATGGCAGTGGAGTTGGAACTAGATGAGCTTTGCAGTCCCTTCCAACCCAAGCCAGCCTGTGATTCTGTGATCCTATTAATAAATGTATTTCAGGCTCAAAATATATTTCAGTCTTCCAAAATCCTGAAATGTTGCGATTAAGCTTCTTGCCTCCTGGAGAACCACTTCAACTACTAATTTAACAACATAGACTTAAGAATCCTATAAAATAATTTTTTAAATTTAAATAAAGTTTAGCATGTGGTTTTAGATAAAAATATTTATGACCCAACAGTTTTTGTTGATCCATGTCTAAAAACCAGAGTACAAGCACACCCATAGATAGGACACACATGCTTGTGTTAATCTAACATTCTTCTAGGAGGAAGCATCAAAAGTGCATAACATACACAAGCATTTGCTTTGGCAGAAAAGGAAAAAATCTCTCCTTTAAACCGTAAATAGACAGGTTTATCTAAGCTCTTAACACTAGTAAACTCAAGATTTTGGAAATTTAATTCAAGAACCGTCATAAAAGACTTATTCCCAATAAGCAAAGTAGCTAAGTAGATAACTTAAAAAGCCAGCATATGTCAACACTCCATAGTGAGATACATTGTATCGATTTATACCTTTTATTTCTGCATTACTAGATAAAGTGGAACATTGAAAAGCATTCCCCCATTTCTATTGCCAATGAAATCGTTTAGCAGAATTTATAAAATGTTTGAAATATTTCTTTCAGTAACTGTTATCTGTTATTGCTCATGCACACCCTAGGAAGTTTATGAGAGTTTCATGCCTGAGTGGTTTTTGGAGGGACAAAGTTATTATTCTATTATTTATGTATAATGTAAGTTCAGAAGGAATAGAAAATAATGAATCTGGAATAATGACCTATTTAATGGCTGACAAAACAGATTCTGGAGCAGTTTCAGTCTAAGGTTACCGTTACATTTTTTTCTCTGACTAAGAAAAAAAAGATGTAAGCTAATGCTGAAAGGTAGGTACTTAGAAATATAAGATATTTTAACTTATTCTTATATGCTTGCTGGCAGATACAGCTATGTACTTTTCAATTTCTGTATTTCTAACAGAAACACAATCTCATCTAACCTGTTATTTCACAGCCACATCTCTCAGAAATACCAGTAAATAGTTATCTAGTCAACCAAAAGAGATCAACAGAGTATTGCATGTAAAAAAAGTCAGTCATTATTAAAAAACCTAAAAATGCATGCTCATTCATTTTCAGGGAAATTAGGATATAGGTTATTCCAATAACTGAAGATTTAAAAGGTGTGTGAAAACAAGCCAGGCCAATTTCTAGGTTCCTTGCAATGACTCCAACTAGGCCCTCCTCACTCCTTTCTCCAACACCCTCCCTTGGGGGCTGCATTTCTCTGGTGCTCCACACTGCAGCTGGGTTGCATGGTTTTGCAGTGCAGTAACATCACTGTGCAAGCTCCAGCGGATGTGGGGCTCATGCCTCCAGGTATGCTCCTGGTACCTGGTTCAAGGCATCTAATCTGTCTGTGTAAGGAACAAGATTACAATAGCTGGAGGCACTTGGTTTCTCTTCCCATTGCTCCTCCTGAGGTATGCTGGAGTGACCCCAGAGATATCCCCAAAGCTGCAGCTGCTGCAATGGGCCAGTGAGGTGACGAGCCCTGCCTCATTCCAGGGCTGCACTTACATTATCACCAGAGGCACAACTGTGGAGTCACTGCACAGGACAGAAGTAGGGACAGGGGTTCCTGCAGGGTATTTGAAAGGATGAGGATGCTGAAGCTGGTGATGTGTACAGTGGCTGCAGTTGCGAGGGCCATAAATGTATCTAATATAGGATGATTTTATAGCAATTTGATGGCACCAAATTGCAGCCTTCAAAACCTTTTGGGTAGCATTTTTTTTTACCTGCTGCTCCCAAGATCAGTGATGGTATCCAGAAGGTGTATCCCAAGCCCTCCCTCTTCTGGAGGAACTGCAAGAGAAATGTTTCACTGTTTTTGTTCTTGAGGACGATCGTTGGCAATCAGGCAGCTCCACTGCACATACAGTGAGACTCCAGCTGCTGCAGTGAATGGACTTCCCATGATCCCTGGTTTGGTCCAGCGGGACAGCACAGACAGAGAAGCACAGGTATTTACATGAACCTTGGCAAAGTTTTCCAGCGAATTGTGGACTTGGTGTAATGACTACACGCTGTCTGGTGACTTAACTCAAGGGATATAGCTCTTCTTCAAAAAGTAATTGGAAAACAAAAACATCGGCTAGATGGCATTTAGCTGACACTCCTCTCGTTGTAAACATGCTCTAGGTCAAAGTAGCTTCCCAAGCAGAAATCCCTAATGAAAACAGGCAACATGTTGCTACAACAGGCGGGAGAAAAGGAGGTCATAACAGTCATGGAGCTGGTGGTTATCACGCCAACGCAGCATACTGATCAACCTCTGCCCTGTCCCTGCGATGTCCCTGCTCACTGTCTGCAGAGCATGCAAGAAATCAGTGGCAAAAAAGTACATACCTGTGGTCACATAAACACATAAACACTTTCACTCACTGTTCTGCTCTCATTATCTGGCTATTGGAGGCAGCTACGGTTAAGACAGGAGAGACATTACAGGATCCTGTCTGCCTGGTGCATTCAAGGTCCACTCTGGCCGGGAATGACTTCCAGATGTTGGAGAGCTGTGAATACGCCTCCAGCCCACAGTCCCAGCTCCTGATCGATCACACTGGACAATACTGGCACCGAGCTGGGGGGAAGCAGTGGCTCATTCACCCCTGAGGATGTAGACTTCATCAGGGCAAGGACAAGCTCTACAGGGAACAACTTTATTTCTGCTGCAGGAGAAAGGTTTCTTATAATTAGAAGAATTAACAAAAAAAAAAAAAACCCACAAAAAAAACCCCCCCAAACCACATCAAAAAACTCTGGAGGTTAGAAAGGTGTGTGTGATCTATCTTGAAGCCCTTATATGCTATCAGTCTTACACAAGTGGCTTTCTGGAAGAAACTGCTCTTAAAGGGTTAAGAGTGAAAGAAAGTGAATATTTGCATCTTTTTTTTGTGTTGGCTTGCTTTTTCATTATGCTCCAGTCGGCAAAGATATAGGAGTCTACATGGACATTTTGATTTTAAATGGCTTGGCTCAGGTTACCTAGGCTGCATGTAGTCGAAGCAATGCTGCATAATCAGTACTTGAACTACGAAAGAATCATTTCTGTGTGCAGACAGTTCCTGTTAAGGATGATATAGGATTTTTGGTAGAAATTACATTCTTGAGATGGGGGTTTTTGGGGGTTTTGTTTTGGGTTTTTTTTTAACAACTTTTTTTAACACCAACACCTAGAATAAAGACTGGAATGAATTTTCTGTGTGACTGCTTTCTTTCAACTGCATGTTCAGGCTCCGCCTACTGAAGGAAATCATTTATTCTTCCTGTGACAATCTCTTTGCACCTCTTCAGCTTTTTGAGCACATCTATACAACTGAATCTACTTCTCTATTAATTTTTCTCCTGCAAAACCAGAAATGTCTCACTCCTTTTTTCTTTTATGCAAACTGTATACAAAACTTATTTTTTCCTTCCCCCCTGGTGTACAGTCCTGACATAATTTCAAACTTTTTCTCTGCAATTCTACAATGTGTAAAGATAATACAGATTCCTCTTTCAATTCATACCCTCGGTGCTGTTTTGAATGGATTTATACTTTTTTTTTTCCTCCTGGCAAGCAATTTTTATTCATTTACTGTCACATTTATGTAATTGTAGGATATGAACCCATCTGCTGCAGAATATCTGTCACATTGCAGCCCACACCTCCACTGACTGGCAAGAAGTATGCAGCTCTACCCTCAAGGGTCAAGCTCTTTATAGCAAATGCATACTTATTTTGAAACTAAAACCAAATCTTAAAGGTATTTAGCAATGTAATGTTGTAAATTGGACATCCTTTTCGATTTTTTTCAGAAGCACAGAGGCATAAATCTCACACTAGATTATTATCTGCATCATTAAGCTCCTCAAGTACATTATAAACTTACTGCTTAGGCTTTTTCTTTTTTTTCCTCCTTAGCAAATTACTTACAAACCAGTCCTGCCTTTCCCTGAATGTATTACTTAGAAGTATGTCACAAATACTTTGGCAAAATCATGTTCGTGCTTCAAGCTATTTGGGAAATGTTAATTTTTAATCAGCTCCCTTCTTGTTATTCACGTGGGCAGCCCATCACCTAAATCACATGTCGTTATCTCTGCCTCAATGTTGTCACCAGGAGAATGATGGGCACCAAAGGCAATAAGTGTCAAAGCCTCGGTGATTATGCTGCTGACAGGAATTTGAGGACAGCAGTTACTCCTGTTAAAATTTACTAAACTTGTAGGTGATCTTGGTATGTTTGTGGCTCCCAAGACGTGGCATCAAACATACCCCTCATCACCATAAATCACAGCTACCACACGCTTATCCACAGGAGTGTTTGCCAGACACTTTTCTTTTACTGCTGGTGGCTTCACCTGACTGATTGTCCAATAAAATCTGCATTGACAAATCTGGACACCTAAAATTAGTGCCTTATCCTGTGCTTTGGAACAGAAAGAAATATTTAGATGCCTGTGTATACACTTAGGGGCGTAATGACAGACTTATGAGCCTCCCAGTAATTCAGTGCTGACGACTTAGCTCTCTGTGTGTGCTGAATGGACATATATGTCAATTAATTCATTTTTATTACCAGATTTAAGCTTAAGTTGTGGTCATTTCTTACTTTTTGAAATTTCCCAAGATAATAAAAAATGAACTAACACGCAGGTAGCATTTAGGCCCAAAGCAGTGTTGACACTTTGTGGTAAGAAAGGTAAATATTTACTTCACGAAGGACCTGTCAAGCTCAGAATTTCTGTGAAAACATGATATTTTAGTGAAGCAAGCAACAGGCTCTCTTTCACAAAAATAGCATTCTGTTAACACTGGGGTTTCATGGGCACTTTTCACCAGAATTGCAGCATTCTATTTGACAGAGAAAAGGAGCACTTTTTAAGAAGTGTAGATTGGAAGATGTCTGTTCTGTGGTTTTTCCAAAGGCTGTATCTATTTTTCAAATGTTCCAGGCTTGGTCCATCATTAAGATAACGAGTGCCTAGCTTCCCCAGCATCTCTCTCTTTCCCTGCCTCCTCTGGCACTGTATCTCCCTGCAGAAACATCTGAAGCCTTGTTCCTCTGGGTAAGGAAGAGAGGTGCTGCTCTTTTTACTCTTGTCCACTGTGAACACACATGGGATTTTGCACCCTTCTGCTTTCTTCACTCTTGAAAGACATTTGGGAGCTGGGGAGGGATTTGTTTTGGGACCTGTTACACTTGATGACTTTCACCCACCAGCCGCAGAGCGACAGAGCTCCCTTCCACCAAGGAATAAATTGATGAAGTGAAGAAAATACGGATTTCTGTTTTCCTACCGATTTGCAATTGTCTGGGTAAACACATGGTCTTTCTGACGGAACAACATCACTTTGCAGAGAAAGTCAAGGGCAGCCGCACAGAGGTAAAATGGAGCCATTAAGTAAGCCAAGGGAATGCAGGGGAACTTCACTTGTGCATATTCTTAATTTCCTTTTAAAAATGTTATTTTTTAGTCCTTTAAAATTATGAGGCAGACCGGCTCTGCAGATTGGTCAGTTCAGGGTCTCTCTGTAAATCAGGTCCTTTGTGACCACAGCACAGAAACCTCACTTCAGCCTAATTCAACAGCGGAGAGTTTGGCAAGTGCAGATGTGGTCCGTTTGCCAAGGGTCTGTGGTCCTCATCAAATCAATCACCACCACTGCTGGCAACATGAAGACACTCCTGCTTAAAAGAGGGCTGTGTCTGAAGAGCCTGGGGTCTGGGTTGTATTTTTAACCCAACCAAGACCGGTCAAGCAGGAAGCAGAGGAATGGAGCGGTGTGGCTCGCCACCGTTGCAGTGACTTTCTGCTGTGGTTTGGGGATGTAAAGAAGGCTTTGCTCTCTCGCCCTCCCTGGCCCACATCACAGGCTCCAATGTTACCACTAGGTAAGGACAGGAAACATTTTGATGATGCAGTGCATCTGCGGTGAGAGCAGAAAGGGAAAAAAGAAACTCTGACGTTCTCTGTCTCCCGGCACTGGTGCAGACCTCCGCTGCCTTCCCCACTCCTCATCAGCCCTCAGGAATGAGGCTGTCCTGTCCCTGTGAAGCAACGCTCTCGCCAGGAAGGCCAGGCACGTGTACAAGATACATCTGTGCAAGTAGAGGTGTGAATTTCACGCTGTACCTCGAGGTACAAGGCTTACGAGCTTGCCAGGCTTATGGCAAATGTGAGGTACATGTTCCCTTTTTGCCCAACGAGCAAAAAACCCCAAACCACAGAAGGGTAAGAGGGGTAGCAGGGCGCACAGTGGGCTGCAGCATCCCTGAGCCTGCAGACTGAGCGCGGAGTACCCTAGCAAGCTGGCTATATTTATACGCTAACATTAGATCCCTTTGATGTGGCTGCACACTGCATTGTAAAGCACAGCACAGCAGAAAAAAGAACAGGCAACCAGCAGTGCACATAGAAAAGGTTTGGTTCCCTTTTCCTGGCTTTCTGTTACCTGCCTCGGTTCCCATTAGATGATCTCTATAGCTACTGGCTTCGTTCCATACCATACTACTGAGCTGCTCTCTAGAGATATTTGTCTCCAAACCTCAAGTTATTTCCTTTAAATTTAACCTAAATTAAGGAGGAGGAAGAGGGAAATGTGAGTGGTGGTCTCTTAGCAAAAAGACTGTCCATGTTCCAAATTTCACAAGAGGTCATTTTTTAATTAAAAGGCAGCGATTCTGGGGAGGAGAGCAGAGGTGCATGACAAAAGTCCTTTCCAAAGTCAGTACCTTATTTCTTTTGCCTTTATGCCTCTGCAATTCTACAACAGCCTCCGTTGCATGCTAACTGTCCTGGCTGTAACATCTGCATTGTGGGTTTAGTTCTTTTCCTCTGAAGCCTGGGTTTTGGAGACTGACCAGGCTAGCTAAAAAGGACAAAACAACTCAGGAATACGATTTCACAGAACTCTTGGCAGAAGGTGAGCACAGCCCTGCCAGGTTCCTTGCAGGCTGGACGCCTGCAGCCGATACAGGAGGAGCCCAGAAAGACAGCCAGCTCCCTCCTTTCAGCCCCGCACAAAGGCACCCCTGGGCTTCTACCAGCCTTTCCACCCGCAGGTTTAACCCTACATGGCGGCTCAAGAGCAGTCAGTCAGGGCTGCCCACCTTCCCTGCCAAAGAACCAGAGGCAGGTGGGAAGGAAGGAGAGGAAGGGGAAGGGAAAGAGGAAGGGGAAGGTGAAGGAGAAGGGGAAGGCGGGAAGGGAAGGCAGGAAGGCAGGCAGGCAGGCAGGCAGGAAGGCAGGAAGGCAGGCAAACAGGAAGGAAGGAAGGAAGGAAGGTTTGTTCTTCCTGTCTTCCCTCCTGCTTCTCACAGGCTTGTTTTGCCATCTGTGTGGTAAATACAGGCCCCAAGAGAGCAGCAACTTGCAATGTACATCTACTTAAATTGCTCTTGTCATCTACAGACCTCTTTCTCCAGTTTCATATATACATATGCATCTCTATATTTTGGCTATGTAGTGACTACACCGTTTATTTTCACCCTGCTTTAATTCTGCCCCACAGTACAAACATTTACCATGTAAATGTATTAAAACCACAATTTGCACTGCCCAATGCACACTGTGAAAATTTCCCCCTCCCTAGCATGTTTTAAGGTCACTTCCATCAGCTCAAACACTGATTATTCATTATATCAAGTATCCAAGCTGCTAGCTGATGACAGCCAGGAAACCATAAGCTGCCTTGAGGCTTGTCTTCCTATCAGCTTCTGCAGCTGGGCTATGTGGGATTTTTTATTTTTTTTTCTGCCATTGAAACTATTAGGTTGCTGCAGTGTGTTTGGTTTCAGCTTACCATAATTGCTGCCATTTCCACGGCTGATTTGGGCTATGTTTGAAGTTGATGTACAATACAAAGTGTGCTGCATGTGTAGCTGCTCTCCATGTGTCAAGAAATTAGAGAGGGAGAGTGTGTGTATACGTGCATGTGTGCATATATATAAACATCTGCCATGTAGCTGTCTTCTACTTACTCATGTCTCTGAGGGGTTTACTCTACCAAAGGCAACTGAGTGTCTTAACTGCTCTCACAGTGATAATCATTCAGGTTCTTGCTACTGGGGAGATTAATTTTGGTTGGTTGGGAGCAGACAGCACAGGCAGGGGAGAAATGAGATTACTACAACAGGGTATTTAATGTATATACAGTTACAGGCCACGTGACTCAAACACGTTGAACATGGAGGTGCATGTGGACGTGAAGCCATCAGAGCAACATCCTGATTCACGGTCCTGGAGCTCTCGCCCCTCCTTGAGGCACTGTAACTCAGCGCTGTCCCAGAGCTGCTCTGGCCACAGGCACCAAGGCCACCTTTTCTCTACGGCCCGAGGATCTGGGGGGAACCCTGGCCCACTGAAGGAAAGGCAACAGCTGGCATGGGTGGGAGACAGGGTGGTTCTTCACTGGAACGGCTAGCATGGGACCTCAGGACAATGGGATAAAGATCTTTCTTGGGTGAATCTCAAGTGTCTAGTTCTCCATCTGTAACTGAAGGATAAGAAAGCTGCTGCCCACCACGTTATGCCACATTTGTGGTGCCATCTCCTCTGGAGGAGGAACCCTTTCTAACATATATGGAGGCATTTCCCAGTGTGATGGTAAAAAGGCACTGATTGAGACTGTTACATGGGCACCAGAAGAATACCTGACAAGGAGAATAGTCAATATGTTTTCATTAATAGAAAAAAAATTAGGGTGGGTTAGATATCTTATTTTTCACTAATAAAAATATTTGAGTTTTTCTGTGAGTCTTACCTTCCCTATGCTGGCAATCAGACTTAGTCCCTCTGAATCTTCAGAGAAGCAAAGAGGATGGAGGAAGCCAGGGGCTTTTTTAAAACCATATGAGGACAAGAAGAGAACGAAAGAGTGCTCATGAGTGGGAAGACACTATCTCTTGACTTTTTTCAGTCTGGGAGGCAGAGTAGCATATCATACACCAAGAATAAACATAACTGGATCAGAGATAAGAGAGAGAAGTGTAGAAACGTGATACATTGGACTAACTGTAGTGAGTTATGCCTCTTGGCCATGAGGGCACATTGATGGTTCATGAAGAGCTTGTTGTCCATGAGGACTCCATGTTCTTCTCCACAGAGGTGCTCTCTAGCAGGTCAACCCATAACCTTTACTGGTGCCTGGGGTTATTCCTCTCTAGGTACAGGACCCTACACTTGCTCTGGTTCCTCTCCACCCAACTCTCCATCATGTCCAGGTCTTGCTGCATGGCGGCACAGCCTTCTGGTGTGTTGGTCACCTCTCCCAGCTTGGTATCATCAGCAGACTTGCTGAGGATACACTGTCCGCTCATCCAGGTCGTTGATAGACGTGTTAAATAAGACCGGACCCAACACTGACCCCTGTGGCACACCACCAGGTACAGACCTCCAACTAGACTCTGTACCACTTACCACAACCCTCTGGGCTCTGCCGTTCAGCCAGTTCTCAACCTACCTCACTGTCCATTAATCTAACCCACAATTCCTAAACTGACTAATGAGGATGTTGTGAGATCCGTACGTTAACTCCACGTGGAGGCTGAACATTAGTGTGTACCACAGTGTACCACAGCACAAGGATGCAAAAAGTCAATGCCAGGCTTTGGACCAATTCAGGTCTCCCAGGTGAATCCACATGCTGTCTCACCTACCAGCACTCGCTCGCAAGCCTGCACCTCTGCTCCCACAGAGGCTGACTGATGCCTCCCAGCCCCTTCCTTGCCACCACCCCTTTGGTCCAATGTCCACTTGCCATCTCCTCCCTGCATGCTGACACCTGCTACTCCACAGCCAAACTGCCTCCTTCCTACACCAGCCAGCCCTGCCCTGGAAGTACCAGCCTGAGACACTGAGATGCACTGCTTACAGCTTGCTTTTGTATGTGTTTGACACTTGAACAACAGCTAGGCAGAAGCTAATTGCACGAGCTTACTTTTGTTGCCACCTGTCCTTTTGCTTATGGTCTGAATTTACTGAGTTGGGGAAGCTCTGCTGACAGAAGGATGCCCTTGGTGGAGCAAGGACTTGAGCTCAAATTCACAGCATGGGGAAGGGATCAGTGTTCCCCGTCTCTATTCCCCACCCCCAAGTCTGACACAGCAGGGACTGGCACCACCTGCCTGCAGGAGACAGGCAGGAGTGTGATCCATTGCTAAGGATGCATTTTTAAAGCTAAGTAATAACATATAGGGAAAGAATTCAATCCCTTACTGTGAGCAGCTTTTGCTGAGCTAAATAGAATAGCAGGTTGCAAAGCCTTTTGTTTTTCAGACCATTTTCACCCATTAGTCCTTCTTCCAGGCTAGCACATTTTTGGAAACACTACAGAGGGGCTGTAGACACTGTATTTGCTGACACTGACCATAATCAGAAGCAGTTCACAGGAACGACTGCTGGCAGCCGCAGTGCTGACTGTGGAAAAGAGCAGTGAATGAAAAGAAGTTGCAGTAACAAAACCCAAATTTTAAAAAAAGACAAACACACACACACACACATANACACACACACACATTTGCAATCATTTTGCCATTCACACAAGACTCTGCTTTGTGCATCCCTCCATTCCTACCATGTCCTTGCAGAGGTCCCTCTGAGGCCCCTTGCTCAGTACTGAAACCTCAGCTGGGCTCAAGGGTGCACCAACCAAACCCAAACTCGTATGAAAAATGGGGGTGGGGGATGGGGGTGGGATGGGGCAGGGGGCAGCTGCCAGCCTACCTTGCAGATGACCTGTAACAAGTCGGATTACATTCCCCAACATCACAGAGAAATGGAGATCTCCAGAAATGTGTCATCTGAGGCTTCTCTGATTTTTTGCCATTCCAGTTGCTGCTGGCTGTATGCTCATCCTTGTCCTGGAGCGGACTGCATGGGGCTTGTCCACTGGCCGCACAGCACATGGCTCCCAGTAGCCACGGCCAGACGTAGCCGAGCACACCAGCTAGATCTACAAGAGGACTGTTATTTTGATTTTCTGTTAAAAGAAAAGCAAAAAATAAAAATAACTTAAAGATTTTCTTTGCCAGAGGGAGCTCCTTTCTTTGCCTTAATGGGAAGTGGTTGCAAAGGTAAATGACGATTAAGGAGATTAAACCAAAGGGGACTTTTTCAAGCCATGAAAAGGTGAAATATTTAAGAATGACCCCACATCATTTTGTTCCAGAGAGAGCAGAGGATAAGGAATCAGTTCCTCAGATAAATTTATTTCACCATTTATGACTCTAAAGTTCAGGGGACGAAAAGAAGAAATAAAGAAATCTGTGTGATGGAGAGAAACAGACTTTGTAAAGTCCTGCATCTGAAGAAGCCAAAAACAACATGTTGAATGGAGCCAGGGCATAAATCATTTTAGCACTGATATAGTTGTTTGAGGGTAATCCTATACCTCTTCCTACATATGCCCATACATTCACAAGGTTTTCTTCAAGCAGCAGAACTTAGGTAAAATCCACCCAAGCATTAGGATCTTACAGTAAAAAGGCTGTTTCAAATAACAATCCAAATGAACCATGTCAGAGGGACCTATACATTTTTTGTTGATCAAGTAATGGCTTTTTTTACAAACATAATGGTTTTTTACATCCACCTTTGTTAAGAAATGAACATAATAGGCCCAAAGGAGTGTAAATAAATACAAGACAGTCTGGAGTTTCATGTTAGGAGCTAAAAGGAAATCTAGGGCTTTCCACAGGCTGATAACACATGTTAAAACTACAACTGTAACATTAAAATGCAATTTTGTGTTATCTGCAAGTTACATGCTATAGGTAGACCAGTCTGGAGCAGAGAGCTTTGGTGGAATGGTAAGGGAGAGGTAATGGCATGCAATCACCAGCAGAGAGTTCAGAAATTAGGATTAGAGAGTAAACCCATGTGGGCAACATAGTGGATGTCTGCTACAGACTACCTGGTCACAAAGAGGCAGATGAGATCTTCTTTGGTCAGCTGGAAGAAGCTCTTGTCTATAAGCCATCATCTTCACAAGGAGCTTCAACCACCCTATTAATACTCACAAGTGTAAGGCAGTGGGGCACAAGCAATCCAGAAGTTTTCTGGAGCGTGTTGATGTCAGCTTCCCGGCACAGGTGATCCAGGTGCTGATACAAAGAGATGTTATGCTGAATTTTGTACTTATAGGAAGGAAGAGCTGGTTGGGAATGTGAAGGTCAGCAGCAGCCTTGGCAGCAGCTACCATAAGATGGTCAGGGTGGAGTGCAGGATCTAAGAATCATAGAATCACAGAA
>VZTU01033867.1:29531-86528 GCA_013400835.1 Zapornia atra | reverse complement strand
GCAAGAACAGATGGATAGAAGTTGGTAAGCAGTAAACATGGACATTGGTTGGTTCTTATCCATAGTAAGAGCTGTAGGAATGTAATAAAGCATTTCTTTTGATGTAGGGAGATGCTTTATTACCTTTAGGCTGCAGGCTGGTAACTTTGTATAGAGTGTATGGTGTGCTTTTGATAACCCCAGAGTAGCTGTAGGTTGATGACCCTGGAGATATATTCAAGAATTAATTTTGTATAATTAGGGATATTTTGTTTCTACATAAGATTAGGCATTGTACCAAAAAAAAATTTCTTTGTTTTTTTGAGACTTCTTTTGTAAAAATTGTTTAATTTTGTTGATATGGTAATGCCAAATTGAATTCAAAACTATGCCAGTAGTACACAGTATAGAAAAGGCAAAAGGGAAATAACAGTAGGGCAGGATCACAGAAGATGCTGTTAGAATTTGAGGGAAAGTAGAACAAGAAGTCTCACTTCTGATGCAAATCTTGGGAACCAAGAGCTTGATGTGAGTATGGGCATAATGGTGTCATTCTAAATTCATGAAAATAGCTTTACAAATGAAGGAGAGGCAAAGTGGGGTCAGTGCAATTCAAACACACGATGACAATTTTAGCCTAAATAGAATGCTCTTTGTGACTAGATGAATTAATTACTGTAAGACAGTGTTCTTGCTTGTCATTCTGATTCTTTCTGCTTGTTAATCACTCCTAAATTGTAGCTTTTGCAATAATATTAAGATTTATTACTTACAAAATTTTGCTAATCCCTTTTCTAGTTTAGTGTTTGTTCACATATTAATGTACATGTTTTGAAACGTGTTTCTTATTTTACGTTGCTACTCTTTGTCCTCTGTAGTACTTTCTGCCTATTAAGTATTATTGTTCTACTGAAACACTGTATGACTGTTTTAAATGTTTTGCTTTCATAGTCAAGCTTAATTTACCTATTCAGCAAATTTCATGACATACCAAGTCTGAGCTGAGAAAGAGATTAGTAGACAAAAAATAAGTTCCGGTAGTGATGAGAAGGAACATCTAGAATGGTTTCACTTACTCTTTGTGCCTCTTTGATCATGTAGTGGTTTCAGTATTTCTCTTCATGTTGGCTCTGGGGGTGCTAACACACTTAGGGGAGCTCAGGATCTACTGGAGGTACTAACAGAGCTCAGTTTGCTATGAATGGGATGAAATTTACCATGCTCTTAATCACATGTAAAACTTTTAAACGTGAAAACTGGGAAAACTCTTACCTGATAACCATGAGTTGTAGTGAAAATGAAGCAGAGCAAATGATATTAGGGAAGTGTATGTATATTTATTTGCATGTGGAGACACTTATTTTTGGTTGTACAAATCACTGTGGTCATAGTACGTTTTTTCTTCTTTTTGTTCAAAGAGCTGCTGATCTTTTGAAGAAAATAATTGGGGGAATTAATCTTCTATTTATCCAAACTGTTCTGTATTCTTTCTCTGTGGTTTTTTTGTTTGTTTAATTACAAGGAACATTTGCATGAAAATAGGATTTTAAGACTTGAACAGCTTCTGATGCTTTTTCCCAGATACAGGAGTAAAACCGTGTTTATTGTATTTGCAAACTAAAACAACCTATTGTTTTGTAAAACTCGTTGCATGTTTTTTACACAGAATTATAAATGAATACTTGATAATGTACCTTAGCAAGGTTTCCCCCTGCCTCTCCCTTGAAAATATATACCAGTAATATATGGAATTCTCTTCCCTTTCCCTTCCCCCCTCATCCTGTGTCCTTCACGACCTGCCAAGGAAGTTGTATTGGTAGTCATTTCTGTGACCAGTTAAACTAGATTTCTGAGTCTTTCCATTCTCTAAAGTAAAGCAGCATCTTGTGCTACAACAAATCTTTTAAATTGGACTGAAGTTTGCAAACGGGCTTTCAGATTTTTAGGAGGTTTTTCATATTTTCAGAGGATCATTGTAAAGACCTTTAAAATGGAAAAATATATCCACAGTGAAGTGGAAATACAGAAATAGAAATTTGATTGAGATGTATCCTCTGGCAAACTTACCAATGATTATCAGAGGATAGAGATACAGCTTGAGTGCAGGCACAAGCTGCTCCCTCTATTACTGCAAAAACAGAAAGGAGAGGGACAGTACCTTGCTTTAATGTGTTCTGATAACTCACTCTGAGTATTTATAATACCTCATTAATAAAATGTTTTAAACTTTCCTGTATTCTGAAATGAATTTATTTTCTAGAATGTACATTAGGTTATTGATTCAGAGTTTAGATAATGATTCATGTTATTTTAATGTTTAATATTTTAAATGCTTAATATTGTAGTTATGTTTAGTGTTTGTTTTTCTGTGTAATAGACATATTTTTACTACTGAGTTCTACGATCATACAGCAGCCTTTTTTTAGATGACTTTTAGGTATTGACATTGCAAAATATGAAAATTCTACTATAAATGAGAGTAAATGTTATGATTCTGTTTAATTAGAGAATAATTTTACTAATATCTGAAGTGTGGAATTCTGAACTTTAAACATGAAAGTAATCAGTTATCTGACTGAAGTATATTTATGAATTCTCTTTAGATTTCTCATATTGGAAAGCTGAAAGATTTTCTTCTGCAACACAGAAAGGATTACATTAATGCTTATAGGTAAGTGTGCACTGTGTTTAGACTGATTTATTTTCACATTTTATACAGTTGAAAAATCTGTAAACATTATGAGTTATAAAATGTAGATTGCTGACTAATGAGGAATAGAGCTGTCACTGAATGAGACTGGGAATTTGATGATTTGTGGCTCTTTGGAGTGAGTTCTGAAACAAAAACCACCTGTCAGTCCAGGCCCAAGACATTTGAAGGACCTGCAGAGTCGGTTCCTGAGATTGCAGGACAGACTAGATTCCATCATCCAGGCTATATCTTTCACTCTGTGACACTAAATCTACCTGTTATCACTAAGTTTACAGTCAATAGCATCAGCAGGTCCTGGAGGAGAATGGTGGGAGCTTGTTTTTTTAGTGCAATTCTTGTTATATGCAAACTTAGTAGTTACAGGTTATTCATTGCAGAAATTGTAGTGTTTCATTGCAGAAATGACAGTATTTCATAAGTACCTCCACCTACCTAAGTGTGGTTGTAAATAGAAGTCTTAACAGTTCCAGTTGATCAAACCATGTTTATTTCATATTGTAGAAATGGGTTTGACACACACAGGACTGCTGTAAATATTTTTAAGAAAAAAGTAGGTATCCTCAGCATGTCTTCATAGTGGAAATGCCACAACTAATCATTCACTAATCATTCTTTTCCTTCCTTCTCAATCTATAGCTGTGTTTAAGATAAAAAATGAAAAGTGCAACATAACATACAATGGATGCTGTCTTTGGGAGAAATATAATTGTCTGTGGAAAAAATGCTCACCAAAATTATAAGGCCTTTGTCACACTGTCTTTTTAATCAGGCTGATCTGCCACCCTGATTGTTCATAGGGAAAGAGGCCTTTTTCTAGGGTTCTGAGACTCCCACTTTACTTTGAGATTCATAATTCAAGAACCATCTTAAATTCCAACCAGATATAAAATTGGAAGAATGTACAGTGCACGCAGCACAGAATTAACACAGCCCAGTTGGGATGCATTAAAGAACTGTGATGCACCCTTTGTAAAGAAGCCAGTGAATTTCTGTGAGGTGAAGTTTCCAGACTGCAGGGTGCAACCACTTTAAAGAGAATGTCAGCCAGCTGTCCTTGGGGGGACAGACGTGGATCATTGTGGCTATGCCTTTTGGGGTGAGGTGAAAGTTCCCTTAAAACAACTTAATGTCATCTTTTTTTCAGTCATCTGAGACACACACAGTCAAGTTGGTTGAGCTTTCCTTGGGGGGGGAACATATATCCAAATCAAACAGTGTAGGTAAACTTTCCCTTTTCCAAAAAACTTCATTGGTACCAAATAGGAGTGTTATCCAGACAGATATCCATCCCCCAAGAGAAGACAATAGGAATGGATAAGCTGATCCCTTAGGCTCTGCCCATGCTGGAGGAACAGTCTTTCTGAGAAACCAACTTCTGGGCCTGAAAGGGTCTGTCACAGTAATAGCAGTTCTGTGCCATCAGTGGTGTCAAAATGAGTCCCTAAGTAGGTTGCCAGAAGAATTCTGGTACAGTGTTTTGTCTCCTTGAGATTTTAAAAGCAGTATTTTCTTGTTTCAAAAATACAACCAGAAAAAAAGAAGTTTTTGAAATGTTTTCTAAGTGTTAGGCTGTGAGAGCTATTTGTAGTCAGTGCCAGCAAAAATGGAGCTCGAGTGTGTGGGTGTCAGTTCTGGATGCAGGGTGCATGAGGAACTGCTTTTCCAAGCAGCAGGCAGAAGTAGTGTATAGCTTATGTGATGCATCTAGCGCTCTGCTCTTTCATTCCTCTTGGAATAGGTCGTGAACAACACTAGGTGGAGCTACCAATTTAACGCTGAAATAACTGGGTTTGCTGTTTGAGAACATGTCAGTGCATAAACTGAGAAACTGCAAATAATTGCAGGAAGAGCAAACAGTCAGTAGCAGTTAAATTTTGAGTACTATTTGTGTTTTACCAACAGTAGTGTGCATAAAATTGAAATGATGAGAGAAATAAATTTTTTTCCAAGCTGGTTTGGTTTCTAAGTTTTTAATGTTCTTTTTGGAAACTCTTTTAACCAGTTGTGTTTATTCTCAGTGACTTTTCACATATGCACACAGACACAGCCCCCTCCCCCCGTATTAATTAAGGAAAGAGGAAAAAAGTGTGATTTCCTTTATTAAATCATAAAAACCCTCCAAATGTCATCTGTGAATTGCAGTTCACCCCGTCCTTAATGGTCATAGAGTCATAGACTGGCATGGGTTGGAAGGGAATCAAGGATCATAGAGCTCCAACCTCCCTGCCGCAGGCAGGGACACCAACCTCAGGCCTGGAGCTACACAAAGTTGCACAGGGCCCCATCCAACCTGGCCTTGAACACTTCCAGGGACAGGGCATCCACTACTTCTCTGGGCAGCCTGCTCCAGCACCTCACCACTCTCTCTGTAAAAAACTTCCCCCTAATGTCTAATCTAAACCTTCCTTCCTTTAGTTTTAATCCATTCCCCCTTGTCCTACCATTGTCTATCCTTTTAAAAAGTTGAATCCCCTCCTGCTTATAAGCTCCCTTCAGGGACTGGCAGGCTGCAATGAGGTCCCCCCGCAGCCTTCTCTTCTCCAGGCTGAACAAGCCCAGCTCCCTCAGCCTCTCTTTGTAGGGCAGGTGCTAACTTAGATAGAACTGTCAGATTCCATACTAGATTGCTTATGCTGTTCTATGATGTGGATGCAAAGAGAATGATGGCATCGATGCCATCAGTCCCATAGTCTTAGCAAATGCCTCATTCAAGACAGCAGTTTTAATAACTTCAGTATTAAAGCTATGGAGAAAATTTTAAAATAATTTAATACTAGAAGGCTGTGCTGGAATTTATGTTTCATTTTATTAATGAAATGTAAGTACTCTATTTTGTCAATTCTGTTTTCAACTACAGCACGATGTGTTGGTGAAATTCGGCTTTTGAGTTGCCAAGTTGAATTACTGTATGCCTTGTAAAACTTTCTCCTAGTATGGTACATCCAAGTACTTGGTTGCTTCTTTGACCATACTTTTGCAGATGATAAATTCTTTAGTAATAGTTTTTCAGAGTGAATGACAAAATACATGAAGCTAGTGATGCAGTCATCTAAGCCATTTGCAACCTTTATCCTCTCATGTTTATCAGGATTCACGTGCCTTCCCTTGCACCTTGGTTTTCAGCTTTTTGTGATAAGAAACTTTTTAATCTTCTTCCCTGTTTTATTCTGCCCTCTGGATAGGGCTTCTGTAGTGGTACCAGAGATGTGATATCATGAGCTAAGATGGATAGAAACTTGAATCTCGCCTGTCAGAAAACTGGTTTACCAAGGGGCACACATAGAAGTCCTTCCTTCAGGGTTCTCTCCAAATGTTATTGTTATTTCTTGTAATTTGGCTTAAAAATTGGGGGTTGTAGTCCTCTTAAAATCTATGGCACTTACTGAAAACTTGGCCTTTCTCTGACACATTTTAAGGGAAAATAATAAATAATGAAAACACTGAATGAGTAGCAAAGACTATGAATGACTTGTGTTTATCATTGGTTACACCTACTCTGGGAAGGACCAATAACTTTGTACATAAACATTGCTTTTGTTTAACGTTAGAGCCTTGTCTCAAAGAAAAATAAACATTTTAAATTATTTTTCTTGCTGGCTTTATATACACATTTCAAAGCTAATGCATTCATTTGGGTATCATACTCAATGATCAGTGAAAACACTCTGTGGCAAAGCATTTTGTAAGAAACATATAGCTAATCATGAGATGTTGCATCATCACTGTTCCTGCTAATAGTAGCTGTCTCTGAGCTGTCACTTGTGATGGTGTTAACTGCAGTCTCTTTCCAAGAATCTTTGGAAAGAAGTGAAACACATCAAGAAATGCTTTAGGACATCTCAGCATATTTGAAAATTAATTAGTTTCTATTGGAAAATGTTCTGACAGTATTTAAAGCCAACAGGGGTAAACAGTATTTGGATATTTGTTCATATCGTGTTTGTGGTTTGTCACCAGGACTTCGTCACCAGCTTTTTCAAGCAAGCTTAATTAGAGTGGTGTTTAGAAAGTGCATATGGACTGTAGTCCTTGAGGCAGAGTATAAGAAAAATAGCTGAGGATTTTTCCTTAAAACCAAATTGATTAACTATTTTTCCTTTTAAGTTTACTTGATAATCACAAAAATAATTTTTGGTTTGTTGAGTAAATATTGCAAGCACCACACATTTATATATTAGAAATTTATTCCTGATAAGTTCTGATCTTTAAGGACTTTCCCAGCAAGTTGCATTTGACTGATGCACATCTTTTGTGAGTTAGTGATGAACAGTACCTTAAAAAAGCCAAACAACCCACCAAACAAAAAAGGCACTGTTTCCTTGCTCCACATGGGCTCAATATCAGTTTCTTATTCTTCTCTTACAAGTGATATGCTGATGAGACTTTGGTGACTAGTGGAATAATTTCTCATTTATGTTGCCATAGCAGGACAATGAGTAGAACCTCCCATTTTTTTCAGTTCTGTAGAGAATTAGCTGCAAGGGTAGGGGGCTGTTTCTCTTGTCTCTGGTCATAAACCGTTACCAGAAGAATAATTTGATCCCTCTTCCTGGAAACGAGAAGACAGGGACACTTGGTTCCTGAAGGTGTTAACAAGATGTGGGTGCTTTTTTATTTTTCAATATTAAGAAAACTGGGATCACTCCTTTCATATGAGGATTGTTACTACCCATATTTAGTGTATGACTGCTATACATTCTTCCTCTCTGTCCATTTGCCATGATATTTATATATTCCTACGTTGCTTTGTACACGGTGCTGTGCAAGATCTTATTTATCTTCAGTCTTTGGTAAAATCTCTTGTTTTGTCTGTGAACAACTTCTGTCTTTGTTTTTTGTGAATCAGCTCCTTCATGTTTTGATCACCAAGCCACCATGGAAGTTTGTACATTTGTGTTAAAAATAATTTGAGGAACTAGCTGTTGTGTCCCAACAGCTGGGAATTTGAAATGGTCCTCTTGAAATTCTTCCACAGCCTCCAGCTTCTCTGCAAGATCTTTTGAGGCTTAGACAGTTTAAAGACCAGTAGTTATTCCTAGTATTTTAATCAGACACTGGAAAGGAACCAAGAGAATTCTAGATTTAGACTGCAGAGCACCTCATAATTGAAAGGAAAGTCTTTGAGAGAAGAGCTTTCCACTTGGGATTTAGACATCTATTTTACTGTCTCCTGAACTGCAGAGATACTTGCATCGCTTTTCAGTGTAGTAGAGGCTCATTCTGAGTATAAATGATCCCCCCCCACCCCAGGAAAGGCTGTCTTCATTACATGCTTCTGTAGTCCTTCTGTACAGTTAAGTGTTTGCCCCTCTTGCCCTAGCATTTATCTCCCTAGTAAAGCTGGGGGGGGCGGCAGGGGGGGAAGGCAAAAAGCAATAAATCAGTTGCCTGTTTGCCATCTAATAGAAAATTGTTGAATATTTACCCTGTGTTTTGTGGAGTGTTCCCTTGGCTTAACCAATAAGAGAAAAGAAGTAGCCATTAAAGGACTCTAAAAAGAGTGTCTTACTGGCTCCAGACTGCTTTTTTGTCTTGCCTTAATTGTGTTTTTGCAAGAAGCAAAGCGTGCTTTGTTATACTGAGGTAGTAAAACAAGTAGATGATCAGTAAGGAGTTTTCCTCACACAGGAGTATATTTTATTTTCCTGTTCTCCAGGGAATTATTTTCAAATATTTATTATTATTTTTTAAAATGATTGTAGTAAGTTAATATATATCCATTTTAAAAATAGTAATTCTTTGTAGCAGCATTCTGGAATTTCTCAGCAATATTTTACAAAACTGAAAAATTAATTCAGGCATGCCTGTGTTGCCTGTTTTAGTAGCTGAAGCATCCTCAAAAAGTTTTAGTTTTATTGTTGTGGAGTGTTTTATCATATGAGTAGGCAAGTTTTTACTTATGTCAGACAACATTTGGATGGAAAAATGGAGTAAATTAAAATGCACAAAACACAATAAGTTTGAATTTAGTAGTTCAATAAGAAGCAAAATAATTTAGAACATACTAGATGCCCAAAGGGAAGAAGTTAAAAAATGTCTGCTGTATTTCCACTTAAGGTTATGCATATATGTATTTATGTGCATATACCTACATGCTTGGGGGTGTGCTTATGAATATTTATATATATATATTAGTAAGACAGTATCTGCAGGTGGTAAATCTGACACATTCCTTCTAAAACAATACATAACAGTATTTTAGAACTGGCTTATTTCATCTTCTTGCTTCTTTCTCTTTTGTAATACATTGTTGGAGGAAAATCAAGTTTTTCTGCTTCATTTGGCACCTTTATTGAATCAATAAGCTGAAAATATATTTTATGCACCAGCTGAAAGAATTACTAATTCCAAAAGCTCCATCAGCTCTGGTTCCTCATGCTTTGCCAGCAAAATAGGATCATAGAAATGATAGGCTGGAAGCAGCATGGCTACCATAGTCAAAAGAATGACTGGGTCATTCTATCACCATGTTTTGTTTGCTTTTAAATATTTGTCTCAGTGGAGATTCCATATCCTCACTCTGTTTTTTCCTGTTTCCTTATCTATGCTGCTAGAATTTTAAAAAAATTTTTTACACTAACTTATTTTGGTTTCTCCTCAGTCTCTTCTAGAATCAGCAGTTACAGTATATTTGGGGTTTTGTGTGTGTTCTCTTCAACTGATGATCATCCTTTTCCCACTTCTGTCCCAGTTGGTGTTTCAGTGAGGTGCTGAAATGAAACAAAACTCCTGAGGCCTTGCCCAAAAGTGAAGGATAGCAAGAAGATTATCTTCCATTTCTAATGGTTTATACAGCATTTATGCCTCCCATGGTAATAATGACTTTTTATACAACAACACATTGTTATGTTTGGTTTATGATCCAATACAATCCCAGGTGACTTTCTGAAGAACTGTTCCCTAATCAGTTGTTCTGTTCTCTGTGGGTTCAGGTAATTGTTCCTTCTGCAACAAAGAGGCGCTGACCATTCCTCATTCAAATTCTTAATGTCATTTCTCCAGATTGACAGTAGTGTTTTGAATTGAGGTCTTGTTCTCTTGATGCAGTTTTAATTCGCTTAGCTTTATGCCTCTGCAAATATTTAATAAGTGTATGTTCCATTCTACTACCTGAGTTGTTGATGAAAGTGTTAACCTGTGGAACACAGCTCCGTGTGTCCTTCTGTTTTGTATGTAACTACTCCAGGTTCAGCTTTTCAACAGTTTCACCTCCATATGGTGCTTGTTTCTTCTAACTCATTTATTTGCTGGTAGCTTAGGAGGATGTAATGTGAGATGGTAACAAAAGCCACACTAAAGAGAAGATACACAGCAATAATTGATTTTCATCCATCTGTAAGACCTGTTACTGTGTATGATTTATTCTTGATACATCTTGGACACTAATTTTCTTTTTGTTCTTTCCTAAGCACTTAAAAAGTGTTGTTTGTTCCTGTATTTTCCTAGGTTGAGTGGTCTATAGGTCCTCTGGTTTTTTTACCATAACCCTTTCGTTAGAGGCAGTTGCTACACTTCATCTTTTCATCAACCTGGTGCTTCCTTTAGTTCTTGACAGGGAGGATATATCTTTTAATTTGATGTTTTTCCTATGTTCCTACGTATTTCCTGTGTTTCTCTTAGTAGCATTTTCAGAGTAATTTCTTCTTATCATTGGTATCCCTTGCCAGTTGTGCCTCATCTTGCATTTGACCCTTTTCTGATTATGTCCTTACATGCTGTGTTCCTTTAGCCTTGTCAGTAGCCACCAGACCTAATTAGCACTTTCTGTATTCTGCATTTTGTTTGAGCTCAGTGAAGAACTCGTGAAAGTAGCTCAGTTGATCTCTTCCTGTATTGCTTATTCTTCCCTTTCATCAAGGGCAGAACTTCAAATTATGTCATTTCCATATGAAAACTACTAGTTCACCTAAATTATTTTGTGTTCCTTTTTAGCTTTCCCTTTTCTGTGCAATTTAACCTGATAATTTTCATAGACTATTGAAGTATGCCTACTTGATGGCCATTGCTTTTCTCTTAACCCACCTTCTTAAAAATGAGAAATAGCCCAGGTTGCTTTCCAGCCCAGTTTTTTTCTTGAACCTTTCTCCTGTTTATTAGGATAACAATCTAGAATAATTTTTCCCCCTTTCTCCTTTCTTTTTCTGAATGCATTGGCCAGTCTGTATCTTGGGCAATTCTTCTGATTGTATCTGAAGAACCTAATGAATTTCACCTTCCTTGATTTAGTGATGTATCCACCCATTGCTATGATATTGCCACTGCTCTTCTGAGCAAATATTTCTGTCTGATGTAAGAGACAGATGTGATTCTATGACTCCATTCTTGCCTTCCTAAGGAGGTTGCATTTCAGGTATCCTTGCTTCTCAGTGGCTTGACCAGCCCTTGTTCAGAAGACCAGAGACTCTCTTGTACCAGAGACTATGTAAACTGCAAACAGTTATAAAAAGTATTTTACTTCTTTTTCGCTAGATTAAGCTGCCCTTTGCTATCTTTGAAGCTGTGAATGCTTCATTTAAGAATTTGAGCTACCATATTTCTGTATTAGCAGCTCTGAAAAGTAACCGAACAAGTGGTTTCCCTATTTAAAACTAGTGTATCACTGTGTTGCTACTACTTGTGCTGTTAGTAAAAGCAAAGCCTGCCTAAGGCAGGTTTTTTTCATACATCAGGCTGGTCAGAGAAAGGATTGAGAGCAGCCCTGAGGAGGACTTCAGAATGTTGGTAGACAGGAAGTTAAACATGACCCAGCAGTGTGTGCTTGCAGTCCAGAGAGCCAACTGAATCCTGGGCAACATGAAAAAAGGGGTGACCAGCACGTCAAGGGAGGTGATTCTCTTCCTCTGCTCTGCTCTTAAGAGACCTCACCTGGAGTACTACATCCTACTCTGGGGTCACCAGTACAAGAACGACATCAAGCTGTTGGAGTGAGTTCAGAGGAGGCCACAAAGATGAAGAGAGGGCTGGAGCACCTCTCCTGTGAAAACAGGCTGAGAGAGTTGGGCTTGCTTAGCCTGGAGAAGAGAAGGCTCTGGGGAGGGAGACCTTACAGCAGCCTTCCAGAGGAAAGCAGGAGAGGGGCTGTTTACAAGACAGTGTAGGGCTGGAACTAGATGATCTTTGAAGTCCCTTCCAACCCAAACCATTCTATGGTTCTGTGATTCTTTGATTTAAAAGAAATTGCTGTTTTGCATTTTGTAATCTTTATTTTACCCAATAATGTTTAAAACTGCATGGAAAGCATAGAACTCTGCAAACGCCACAAAGCTGGGCGGGCTACAGGAACCTAGACATAGAAAGACAAGAACTAGTAGATTTATCTTACATGTAACTATTGATATGTCATTTTAACCAGACTATGGAAAGCCTCTCCATCAGAGGTCTCTAAAATCAGAGAATTGCAAAACTTTCTTCATTCAGAAGGTGCTTTTGTAGAGAGTACAAATTAGGGTCATAGGTTAGGAGACCAGTGATTACAGCTGCAATAGGGATATTGCCACGTGTTTATGAAACACGTGTCCTGACCAGAGGGGAGCGATTCAGCCAGTAAAATATATTTTATACCTTATAGAAAAATTACAGAAAAGCAGCCATCAACAGCATTTCCTCTTATAATGTAATAACATTTAGAATAGCTCTAACCAGAGGGGGAAACAAGCCATGATATTTAGATATCAACTACATATCAGTGTTGGAAACAAACAATTAAGATACGGAATATTACTTCTAATGAGCTTGGCGTGGTGTTTGCTGGCTAATCTGTGCGTGTGTGCTAGCTGGCCAGTAAGTGGGAATCCACTTCTCAGCCAGATGAACCACGTGCGGCTTTTTCCATGTGCCAACCAGCCACATGGGAAGGGAATGAAGAGATTTTGTGTAATATTAGAGTACATTTAAAACTCTGTGGAGAAGATCTGGGGACCCATGCTGACAGTACAAGATGGAGGAAGGAACTGGTGGGTTTTGCTTGTGGTAAGAGATGATAAGATGGGGTGATGTGACTTGGTTGTAGGCATTCCTGTGGCAGGGACCACAGCGGGGACAGGGAAGATTTGGTCTCTAAAGGGTATCAGGCTACATCTGCAAACTGAAGATTCCCTCATTTTCTTTTCTTTTCTTTTTTTTTTTTTTAATTTCTGTGTTAATATACTTGTGTTATACATACCTTGAACAGTAGGCAATTTTCACATACAAATAAAAATCTAAATTAAGGTGAGGATATGAGTTAAGGTTTTCTTTCCTTTCTTTAAAAGCAAATATAATAGGCTGTGATGACTGTATCATCAGGAAACCTAAGAGCAATATTGTATAAGCTGCTGTAGCAAAGTTTTATCATCCTGTCATCTATTGCTGTGGAAACACTGTTAAATACAATTATAGAGCATGCTTTTATGGTGGCTATCTGCTGTGTGTTAATATTTTACTGACAGGCCTCCATTTTTAAAAACTTAGTAATAAGATATATAAATCCTATTAGAAAATATTAAATACAATAATGTATCATCTAAAGTAGAAATAGACAATGAGAACAAGTTTTCATAACTCTTATAATCACTTAAAATTAAAAATGTGCTTTGTTTTTCAATATTCTTCTTTACTGTGCTTTGAATTCACAGATTTCCTAGTTCAGCTACTTTAAAAACAAAGCTTAGTATTTAGGATAAGGAAAACATATATTTAAATAAAATAAGTTCTGGGGTTTTTGTAAGTGTTTCAACATTTGAATGATTCCTTTATCCTACTTGTTTTCATGGTTTTAGAATTGAAATATGCTTCACTGGAATGAGTACTGAGGGTAATGCTATATTTACTCGGTGTATTTTCTCATCTGCTCAATTTATGTGCAAGTTTAGTAGGTTATATTGCTTTTTCTATGTTTTTTACAAGTCAAAAATGTTTTTCAAAAACCTCTCAGCTTTATAGAAGTGGCATTTTTATCAGTGATGGTTGTTATACTATTTGCTTTTTCTGTGAAAATCAGTGTTGTAGAAAAGCTTCTGTGGAGATGGTGAGTGGGAAGAAGGGTTAAGATATGTATTTGTAGATTTTAGGTTGGGGATTTCTTAAGTGACAGTGTGTCTTTTTTCTCAGCCATATTATGTCCGAGTATGTGAGGATGACAGATACAGAGCGTGATCAGATAGATCAAGATGCTCAGATATTTATGAGGACGTGTGCCGATGCCATTCATCAGCTGAGGACAGAAGGTAACTGAGCAGCTCTTAAGTGTTTTTTCTTAGTTATTGATAAAGGCTGATACAATGCTGAATCTAAAATGGGTTTGGAAAGAGATGGCTGAAGTCTCATTGCCTTTGTGTTTGTGTCTGTGTAATCCCATTGACTGATTTGTACTGTACTTAATTTTCTTTAGTGTTAGTGGAAGGAGAAGCCAAAGCATAGCACTTTAGCATATTTGAACAAATAGATAATTAGCAGTTCTTGAGTAGTAATATAGCACTGTGTCACAGAGGCCTGCAATAAACTCAGTAGTTCTGTCTTTCTAGATTGTTCATCTGTAAGGTATCAGGAGTATAATCTTTGCAAGTTTGAGATAATTAAGAGAATCCTGGTAAAGTAACAGCATTTTTGACAACTTGAGTTGTCAAAACTATCTTATGAAAGTTGGAGGTAGAACTTCTCTCTTGCCATTTTCAGGTTGTATGACTTGCTGTATGCCTGTTTTATCAGTATTTCAAAGATTTTTCATCAGCTTGAAATGCAGTCTAAATATAGTTGTAGCATTATTCAGCATCATTAAAGCCAGTCATGCATGGGAACTTCATAGAATCAAAATTAGAAATATTAAGATATGTGAATTAAAAGGATACTTGACACACAAAATCCCGAAGATTTCCACGTAGTCTATACACTGCGGAATTTAAAATGTAGGAAATTCAGTGTTTTAAGTAAGTTAAATCTCTAGATCTGGTTTACTGTGCTTTGCTTGGTGATACCTATTCTTGTTTGGAAATTTAATGAGCATAATACGACTGAGTGGCAAAATTAATAGCATGAATACTGTAAGATGCTAGCTTTTTTCAGGTTTTGCTTTGTTGTTAAGTTTTTCTTTCCTGAACCTATATTTAGGTAGAGCTATATTTCAAATACTGCTGTTTAATACTACTATGTAACATACATAAAATGTTATTGGACTCTTGAATATAACTTGTTTATCAACTGTAATGATAAATTGCAGTGTAGTTCAGTAAGAAGTTAAAAGACTGAGTCTTACTTTTCTTCTGTATTTCAGCACACAAGGGTGTCCAGTCTGCGCAGGTAAAGGAGCACAGAACCGCTGTCTTGGACTTCATTGAAGATTACTTAAAAAGTACTTCAGTATTTATTGAATGATTAAAAATAAATGATTGTATTTTCCAAGAAAGGGTTTGTGCTCTTCTAACCTGAAGTTTTGTTTGCTGCTGTCTTGAACAGGAGTGTGTAAGCTGTATTCTGAACAGAGAGCCATCCGAGTGAAGCGAGTGATAGATAAGAAGAGACTGTGAGTAGTGTTACAAATAGTTTAACTCTGCCTTTCCTTTGTAGGACATTCAACAAAACTACTACATTACAAAACATGTAATAGTTTTGTAATCTAAACATTACAGAACATGTTTAGATTCTAAGGAGATTGTTTTAATGGAAATCTGTAGTTGGATGAGCAACTTCTGCTGTCGGCAGGTGCGTCCCAGGGCATGGGAAGTTAAGTCTGTAAATGGCAGAGTGCCAATATAGTGATATACTTTTCATTTATGTAAAAGATTAAAGCACCAAAGCAGTATGTGTTTTAATATACCTATTGGACTTCTACAAATGCAACAGAATATATTTGTGTGCCCCATGAAGTTATGTTCTCCATAAAATAATCTAGAATTGAATCCTGCATGTTGGTAATACATGTCAAAGATGCTATTTAAGATACTGTCCATTTAGGTACCAGGGACTCTTACGCTTCTCTCCCATTCGCTCTCTTTTTTGCTTTTTTTATTTTCCGTGGTTTGTTGTTTTTTAAAGCCACCTTTCTGCTAAAGCAAATGATGATGTTGTAAATAAATGCTACTTGAGATGGCAGGTCTTCATGGCAAGTAGAAACATGATAAAAATCTCATATCTTTTTAATTGAAACGAGAGTTTTTGCTTCCTATCATGGTATACATTCAGGCTGCTAATGTAGAGTTGAAAGTGTCTAGGAGAAGTTAAAGATGAGGTGCTTGCTGGCTTTTTAGTCTTGGGGAGGCGGTTTGTTTTGTTTTTTACTCAAGTATCAAAAAACATACCCATTCTATTTTTTCTTCTGCACACTCCCAAGTGTGAGAATGACAGAGGGAATGAACAGGTTTGCAGTATATTTAATACCTGAAAGGCTCACCATGTCTTCTTGATTTGAGTTATTTGAATTACAACCTTAAGTTCCATTATGTGCATTTTAATGGGGGAAAAAAAATTCTGGAACATAAACATCAATAAATAAATTGAGTGCTTTCCCAAGCCCTGATGCTGCTTTATCAGTTTGATGTTCCTCTTGATCAGTTATTTACATTGAAACATTTTATTCAGTGATTCATCATGATTAAGCACAATTAGATTAACTCAGATATATCCTCCTTAGCCATAAATGATAGGACAAGCCAAAGTCAAGTAAACAAAATACCCCAAACCAGTTCTGAAACTTGATAAGAAGTAATGAGAGAAAAGGCAGGCATTTTTGGTATTTTTGTAACTCCCATAACTTCTCAGAAGACACAGAGAAACAAACTGTATGATACTTTTCATGTGTAAAAATCCATAACCTTACGAGTATTCTTCACACAAAAATCCCTCAAATAAAGAAAGTATAGTTCCTGAAGTTACAGAACTGGCTAACAAATACCAGCTCTTCTGTTTGTTGTTCTCCTGTATTATTGTTTCTAAGATTTCTCGGATGACTAAACAGACAAAACAACCTAATTTGATGTGTGTTCAACATGGAGCAGTGAAAGACCTATTTCAGAAGTTAGAATACTACTTAATTAAAGAGCAATAAGGCATTTAAAAAATAACCCAGAAAATGCAGTCCTTTTCTGTAATATTGAAAGATACCTTTTTGTCTCTTTTTATGTAAGAACTAGAACACAGATGTTGATCAAGTGGAGTCTGTAGGCATTGCAGATGTGATGTAATGGCTAAATTCTCATTTAAATTGAAATTCAGTTTAAATAAATCATAGGGCATAAAACAGTCTTTACAGTGACTTGAAGAAAAATGATCTTTTTTCATATGTCTTCAACTAGTTGATTTGTAATCTCAAGGGTTTCAGCAGACACTTCAGGCCATAAGCACATCATGTTGATCACCTAAAAGAACTAGGCACAATAAGTAGTGCATCCCAAGCATTCTGTTCGTTTTTAGTTGAAAACTTCATGCATTGGCATATTGTGCAAACTGAGGACAACAAACCATAAAGGAATACATTTAATTAAAAGTAAATTAAACCTGGTGCAGATCTCCTTTCCTGCAATTTAGTCAGCTTTAAAATATGTGCATACCAGACAATACTGAAAGGTTTGCAGTAGAAATACATTGGGTCGTGTTTCCTTTTATATTGATAAACACATTAAGCTCTTCAACAAATTGCCTCAGTGTTACAATTGTCTTGTATACGTTGCTTTTATGTATTAACTCATACTTTTTGATTAAACACTTCTGCCAATTATGTAGGACTAATTCCTCAGAATGTAAAGTTGAGAAATACAAACATGAGCAGCTCTTTCTTGTAAAGGTACCTGGTTGTCATTTTCAGGTTTTATGTTTGTCTGTATTCAAAGTCATATTTCATGTAAATTTTAAACCTACTTTTCCATTAGAATATCTTGTGAATTATGTATGCAATTATTCAAATCAAGCTGATATTTTTATTATACCTGGGGAATTGGTGTTTTATTAACAGCAGAACTATTTCAACTGCATGGACATCCTGAAAAGTCCAAAGAAAGGCAAATTTGGAACTTGTGGGAGTTAATGAGGAAAGAAGAGCTCTTTTTTGTAAAATTACCAAAAGCCTAGTACTTACAGAGTTTTTAGGGTTCACGCAAGGTTCCCTGTTACTCTTTTTTCTTGTTTAAATAACACAGTTACTCAGTGATGACTAATGCATTATATTCTGTTTTTCTCAGAATTTTCTAATTATGGGTTAGAATTTAGACACAATACAAAGGAGGAGAGGAACACAAAATGCAACACCTTCTGTTAAGCAGTAGGGGAAGATTGCAGATGATAATGAGATTAACTGTTGATTATATTTGAGAGGGGAGGAAGTGATGAAGGTAGCGCAGCAGGTGATTCAGCTCGTTCTTTCTGGTTGGTGGGGTTTTTTTTTTTGTTCTTTAGCTTTTTCTAACAGCATAATTGCTAAGCATTTGACTGTCTACTGTGGAGTTGTTACAGAATTCACTGCAGACAACCACAGAGTTTTACTAGAAAATATACCTTGCCACTAATCTTAAACTTTTTTGGTGCCACAGTGAAATATACTTGCCAAATACTTAGCATATAATCACTAAACATGCTTCTAATTTTTTCATAGTCTTTGTATTAAAGTTACATAGCAGGGACATGGATGTGGTGTGTGTCTGTCCACTGCATATGATTTTTCTTTTCCTGTAATTCTATATGGTCCCTTCTAGACCATTAGTCCCAATAGCCCTTCTAAATGGTGTATTGTGTCTTTTGGCAGACAAAGTACTGATCACTGTCATCCTGGTTAAGCTGTTTTCTAAAGCTAGTTGAATAAAAATACTCATCTCAGAAAACAGCTAATTCTGTCATATTTTCTTGCTTTTCTTTTATGATAATCGACAATATAAAGTAAGATTTTAACAACTACTTGGAAAAAAATAAAGGAGTGTTATTGGCTATTGTTACTAAAAAGAATTTTCTATATGACCAAAATGTTGGTAGTTTGGTTTGTTTTTTTTATATATATATTAAAAAAATCCATTGGATTTTTAAAAGGAAGCTTAATTAAGTGTTTGGGTTTTATGCTGCAGCCTTCAAAATTCTTGATTCTGAATGTGTAATGTGTTTTTGTTCTGGAGCCCTATCTGTGCTTTCTTTCCTCTTGTAATAATGTTTTGGTGAAAGTTGCTAAGTACATCCTGTATCTTGACTGGGCAATCTGTAACGTGAAGTTTGCAAGTGTCAGATTTAATACTCTGTGGTGGCTCTTGTTCTAGAGAAATCTGACTCTGTAATATGAGTTAAACTGTAGCTCTTTTGCTCCTAGGTCCAGACTTGAACCTGAGCAGAACAACGTGTCCAAATCACCTCTTTCCCCTGAAAAATCTTCACAGAATCCTGTAGATGATTCTGAAGAAAAACTGTCTGCTGAGGAAAGCAAAGGTACAAATAAAACTTAGATTTCACTTTTTGTTGCAAGGCCTGTCTGTTCAGTAGTGCTTCATTCACAGTGTAAGGGTCTGTTCCTGTGACTTGCACCTCTTCTATTTTCATCCTCCCTGAGCTGATCAGGCTTTTGTGAAGCATGCTGTGAGACTGGGGAAACAGAGTCTTAACCTTTTTTACATGCTTTTCCTAACCAGCTAAAAATGCCTTATTCCTTGCTGGATTCCTCATCCTCTCAATAAACTCTGTGTGAACTCTTTCCTGTTTATTTATCAATATCCACCCACTTCTGAGATTGGTCTGATTTTTCTACATTGCTTTCACTGATGGCAAGGAATTGGAAAGTAGCTGGACAACTTCCTGGGAAGACTTGCTAGTTTTTAAGCACAGAGGCCTTCAGTTGGACACTTTTGCAGCAGGAACTCAAAGGGAGTGTGTACTTATAGTGAGGAAGTTACTGTCTGGCCAGATCCAGCAGGTTTGGGAAGTTTCTTCTTTACAGCATTGAGTTTCCTTGCTGGAAGGATTGCATCTCATCTTTCAGTGGGCAGGACATAGCCAGAAGTCCAGAGCAGCAGCTCTGACCCTGGGGTCATTTCAAGCCGGCGCTGTTGTTGGCAGGACTTGTGTACATCACTTCTGGTTCCTTGGTGGCCTGCTTCTGGGGCCAGGGGATGCAACTCTTCTTCTCTTCACTTTTGGTCTGTCATGGCATGGGTACACTGGCTGAGCTTTGTTGCAGAATGCCTTTTGGAGTAATACCACTATGCAGGTGACTTCAGCTCTCATACCTAAAGAGAAACCTCGTTTCCATGATTCTGGAATCGCTTTCCCTGGGTTGAGTTCTCCTGCTTGTGCTGTCTAGAGGACTCCAAGGTACCCTGTGATTTACAGCATATTTTTTTTGTTTGGTTAATTTTTTTTTTTTGGTTTTTTGAGAGAAAGAAACTGAAACTGTATGAAATGTGACATACATTAGGATAGTACTCCATCACGACAGAAGAAATGGACTGTGTGGCCATATTATTCTGATGATCAGTTATTGTTTGGTGTGGGGTTTTTTTTTTTATTAAAACAGTAAAGTTCCTCTGGTTGGTGCCTTTAGGGCTGGGCAAAGGCTGGATTAATGCAAAGTGGGTACTCCATTTCTGGATGAAGACTCTAATACTGAATTACCTCACAGCGTGCGAATGGTTTCATTTTCTGATACAGCACTGCTTATCTTCCTAGCCAGTTTGTACTTCTGCAGCCCTATCAGTGTGGGTTTTTTTCCCCCCTCCTGACACTGCATTTATTGTAAGAAGTAAAGGTTCTGATTAGGTGTCGTTTCTAGTGCTTACTACATTTTTATAGTATTTCTTAAGTGATGCAGCACACAGGCACACAGATGAGTTTCACCTTAAGGCGTTATCAGTGTTTCACAGCTGTGAGCTAGTGCCAGCAGAGAAGCAGCCACATAGTAGCATCTTCATTGCCCTCTGCTCTCTCCTTGTTCCTGAATGGCTCTGCAATCTCTGGAAGTGTGCACTCCCACCACACAGTGTCATTACAATTTTTAGCTTCAAAAATCTGTGCCACACCATGGAGAACACTGTTCCTTGGTTGCCTTGGACACAGCAAATGGCTGCAATAAACAGAAATAAAGCTTTGTTTATTGCACATTAAATTTGATTACTTCAATTTTCGTTTCTACTTTATTTTTTTTATAAGAATGTAGGGGTCCTGTCACTAAGTGATGCTGATGCAGCACTTATGAGGGCTTGCTGACTAGTCTTTGAGAAAACTATGAAACTTGTATGTCTAAATAAATCTGTTGGAAGCAGTTCGTAGATGCACACAACCTGTGGTTCCTCACATAAGGGTAAGTGTTGGTTGCTGCTGCTTATAGAAATCAGCCTTGTGACTTCACTGGTAGGTGGTTGTTGAAGCATGGGAATAGCATATGAAGGAGATGACTAGGAAACAAGCAGCTCTGTTTAAATCTTACAGCCTTTGAAGATTTTAGTTTTGTTGTTTTTTTTAAAGTAACTTTACAAATTTTTAAGAAACTGGAGGAATTAATGCATTTAGAAATAAACAGTTTCATCCTCAGCATACTAGTGGTTTAAAGAATGGTGATCATTTGTGTTTATGAATTAGTCATCACCAGTGTGCCTAGATCCCTTGTGTTAGATACCTCAGCTGTAAAGAGCTCTTCTGAGAGCAGCTTGTGTCCCTGTCCTTAATTTGAACATCATGATGACCAGCTGAACATCCCACTTGGTGTGCTGAAGCATAACTTGGGTTTTGTCTGGGACTTTTTTTGTTAGAAACCAAAGCAAAATTTGATCACTTTTTGTTATGAGGCAAAGCACCTGTTTACATTAGAATTATACTGGACATGCCTCATGGTAGGAAAATAGTCTCTCTGGAGATTGCTTTTAGATGCTGACAGTATTTATTTGCATATTACAAAGTTGACATTTAGTTTATGGAAATAAATGTAAATAATGAGTAGCTTTTGAACTGGTACACATGCTTAGCAGCTGTCTCCTTTCAGCATGGAAAAGGGTTTGGAGGATTTGATCATGACTTTGTATCTCTGTCATGCATTAGCTACTTCTCTATCTGCAAAAGAAATGCAGTTTGGCTTTCACTGGATGAATTGTAGAAAAGCATTAATGTCAACTCCATGAAAGCTGCAGAACACCTTCCCCAGTAGCCAGAAATGTACTGCAGTGACAGGAGGAGCCCTGGGGAGATACATGTTTCTTGCTTACCTCTTACAATAAGTCTATTTGCTTATTAGCAATTGCATTGGATACAGGTGCTGTGTTTTTTAACAGTGCTAACAGTGTGTGAGAATAATTGGTTCCTCTGGGGTAAAATAGGAATATATCCCCTTTTTTTTTTCTACACTCCATAAACTAATTATCTTCTTTTCTTTGAATCAGTAAATAATTCATTATAATTTTGATATAATGTTAATACATTGATTGCCTAAACAGGTAAGTTTTGTGTTTCTGTGAAATAGGATATCATCAGTATTTCAAGTCGAGTTGAATCCTTTCTCTAAACAATCTTTAAAGATGTTAAAGTCCAGCTCTGGGGTCCCCATCACAAGACAGACATGGAGCTCTTGGAAAGAGTCCAGAGGAGGGCCATGAAGATGATGAGAGGGCTGGAGCACCTCTCCTGTGAAGACAGGCTGAGAGAGTTGGGCTTGTTCAGTCTGTGGAAGGGAAGGCTCTGGGGAGACCTTACAGCAGCCTTCCAGTACGTGAAGGGGGTACAGGAAAGCTGGGGAGGGGATGTTTACATGGCATGGAGTGATAGGACAAGGGGGAATGGCTTTAAGTTGAAGTAGGGTAGATTTAGATTAGATACTAGGAAAAAAGTCTGAGAGTGGTGATGCCCTGGCACAGGCTGCCCAGAGCAGCTGTAGCAGCCCCCTCCCTGGCAGTGTTCAAGGCCAGGCTGGATGGGGCTTTGGGCAGCCTGGGCTAGTGGAGGGTTTCCTTCCCTTACGGCAGAGGGGCTGGGACTAGATGATCTTTGAGGTCCCTTCCAACCCAAACCATTCTAATGTTCTGTCATATTCTTGGTTTTATTTCTTATTTGTAAGAAAAAACTGATCTTGGTTTGGTTGGTTGGTTTTGGTGGTTGGTTGTTTTGGTTTGGATTTTTAGTTTAGTATATTCCTTATTCACATTCCTTGTTTGTAACACTGTCAGTTTGTACATCCCAGATTGGTTGGTGGGGAACAACAATTATAAAGGAGATATACACAACAGTACTCTCCTATAATAATGTTTATCTTTCAAGAGTTTTCACAAATGTTATAGTGAAGGTTAAAGGGGAAAGTTTCTCCTTATAATCCTTTTCATATATTTGTGTGTAAACAGGACTATTCCTTTCAAAGGCTGACCAAGAGATGTCAGTGTCTGAATGACAGTGCTGCTTAAGCAATTGAAAGGTTTAGAAGGTTGTAACAAACAAATACTAATATTTACAAGTGCCTGAAAGATGGACTGGGATAAATAGGAAGTCTGAAATCTATGAAAACTGAAACCTTAATCTTTCTGCCTTCTAAGTTGTAAGCCACATCTGATAAGTCAAAGTAGGTACAGCCTTGATCCACTGTGGGGTGGTATGGATCTCTCTTTTGGGTTTTGTCAGAATGTCACAGCCAGTGGGGAGAAGAGGCCTTCTGAAGAATGCAGGCTAATCATGAGGGTGTTAAACACCGATGCTAGAGCAGCTTCAGAAACAGAAGGTTCCTGTAGCAGAGGTTTTTTTCCTTTCCCATTCTTGTCTATAATCAGAAGTCTGTAATTAAGCCTAAAAATAAATCTTGCAGAAGGGAATATCCCAGAAATAGCCAGTCAAGATCTTTTATGCCCAACTCCTGCTAAGATTTATGCAGATGATCAGCTTTCATCAGAGGGGAAGTACTGCTGAACTCAGTGAAGCGGCTGTGGACGTGCCAGGGTGCGTTTGCAGGCTCCGCTCTGGTTCCTGCTGTACGCGGGGAGACCCCACGCACAGCGTGCGGCAGGATTACCACTCCAGTATGCAGTGTGAACAGCGTGAGGAAATCCAGCTTGTCCTGTGGATTTTGCTCAGAATCTCTTTGAGATTCTGGCTTTACTTTCTGGAATGAGGAGCTGGCGGGTCTGTCAAGTCTCAGTGGAAAATAATAGTTTGCATGTAGACTGTCATGTTGAAGGCTGTGGTCTCTTCTGTGAAGAGACAGATGCTGCGGTAGTTTGTGCTTAACAGGTCTGAGTGCATTGTGAGTTGTTGTTGTTGTTGTCCATCCTTCACTGTCAGTATTTGTGCAGCTCCTGGGAGTTCACAATATTAAACATGTCGACTTTTGTCCCCAGTTCCTAAGTTTAAGGCTATTGGTGTAATTTTGTCCTGTAAATAATGTGTGAATCTCTGTTAATGGCAATTGAGATACAACAGTTTCATTGGGGTTCTGAAAAGGATGAAAAATTATTTTAACCTCAGGACTTGGTGTCCTGCATTGTCTCAAGTGTTTGGTGGGTCTTTTACAGACAGGAATCAGCCTGAAGCCCAAAGTAACCTTGGATTGTGGGGGGATGGCAAAGGTGAAGATGAGCTATCACCTGAAGAAATACAAATGGTGAGTGTATCTTGTGCCTTAGTGTCCATTTTATTACACTTTCTCCTGTATTCACATGTGTTCAAAAAGTACAGATTCACCCAAATTAATTTTCAACTTTCATTTTATTCAGAATAATGCTATGACAAGGTACACCTTTACCACATGGCTTCCTGGTTCTGGTAGCAGATAATATTTAAAATTGCTACAAAATACTTACATGGAACCATGAAATTAGCCACAGCTGTATTTCAACAATTGAAATTAAAATTGGGTTTTAAAATTACAATTATGAATTTTTTTTTTTTTTAGTTGGGAAACAATAGAAGTCAAGGCAACATCAGAACAAGCATTATGAGACTTCTGAAAGAATAAATAGTTATATTTATTCTTAAATATAAATGCCTTAAATAGCATATTTAAGAATAACTGTGAAGTTATACTTAATTTTATTACTTTTTTTTTTTAAATTATCAAATTCATACTGGTTTACTAGAAGGAATAGCTGCAAGCTTTCTGTCACCACAGAATCTGATGAATTTTACCTTTCCTGCATTTCCCTGTTATCAGCATGGCCATCCAGTTCTGCTTCCCATTGAACTGAAGCAATAGGAAATTTCTGCCATAGGCATGATTCCTGACTACCTACCTGTTAGACTTTTTGACACTCCTAAAATAGATTGTTTTGAACATGGTTCAGAATTCTTAGGAAACCTCTCTCCATTAGCACACATTGCCTTGTTTTATGTAAAGGAAGAAAACCTGATTTATAACTCTCCAGGAGACACGCAGATCTCTAAGCGGTGAGCTTTACTGAGGCCAAGGGCTGCTGCAGCATGAGTGTGTGAAGCTTCCTTGGCAGTGACTAGAGATGTTCCCAAACACAATATGCATCACTCTTCCTGTCAGAGATGAGTAAGTTGTGCCTAATTCTGGTATGGTTTGTCAAAGAGAGAAGGTTCTTCAGTGGCTGTGCTTGATGCTCTCATGCTGTTCTCAGGTGCCAGTCTGAAATCTGAAGGCTCATTCCTGCTTAATGCTTTCTTTTTAAGGAGAATTCTTTACATATTTTCAGTCTTCTGTGTTTATGCCCCTTGCTGTAAGCTTCCAGAGGGCTGGGAGGAAATGAGCATCGGAGGTCATGCCTCTGACAGGATTTACTAACAACTTGCTACTAAATGTTGGATTGCTTTTTGTAGGCCTCCTGCTGTAATTAAGTTTTAAACATGTTACATCCCTTACCACGGTACTTTGGGAATAAATACATTTCTTTTTCATGAAATCCTTTTATACAAAGAAAGAGAAAAATCTGTGTTCATAGTTTAATGCTTTAAATATTCCTAGACTCCTAAATCTCCTAATCTGCTTCTTATTCCACATTTGGGCAGCTCTTCCTAGGAGAGAACCAACAGACATTTTGGAAAAAATCCATTATTCCTCTTAGTCCATTCAGAGCTCTCCTGCCCTACACTTTTCTTAATTACTTTTTTCCTGGTTTTACACTGATTTACTGAAGTTGCACTTCCCATGAAAAGGGGTATAAAAATAACACTGATGCTTCAAATTAAACTTTTAGCTCAGGCTGTAATAATGTCCTCATTCTTAGCTTACACAGTTCTGCCTAGAGTTTACAAGAAAATTTATAGTGTGTAACAGTGCCTTGGTGTCAGTGCCATGATTAAGCCTAGAAAAATGACTTTGTGCTGCAAATTTAGATCTCAGCTTTCTCATTCTGCTCTGTGGGAAAAGAGAGGCAAATTTACTAGTCTGTTTAGAGAAGCCGAAAATCAAAAAGGTACCAAAATAAAAATGCTAACATACCTTGAAGTCCTGTCTGTATAAATACACTGAAATATTTTCACCACTCTTGTGCCATATTTATTCTTAAATTTCCCCATGTGAATTTACATTTAAAATGTGTTTTTGTTGTGTCCTCTCAGAGCTTGTGCTTTAGTACCAATACTAGGAAAATAGAATTGAAAAAAGGCTATAAAGGGGAGTCACCACAAGAACAGCCTCCTCTCTGCTTGTAATTCTGCATTTTGGAGAAAGCTGGTTCTGAGCTGGATGTCTGAATCTCCTGTTGCATTTTGTTGTGGTTCTGATTTTTCCCAGAGTTGCTCCCTCCTGTTGTCCCTCCCTGCAGGCTGACAGTACTGTCACCAGGAGTCAGGGCTGGCTGTTATCTCAGCTGCTTCTCACAGTGTGAATCTATGCTTCTGGCACTGTCATGAAGAAATACAGGCTTGCTTTCTACCTCTCCTAAAAATTAAGAAGCATCACTTATTTCTACATCATGCCTTGGAAGGAGTCAGTGTTTATTAGGATTTAAAGGACAAGTGAGTCGGCATCCAGGCTGCTGGTTTCTAGCTACAGTTAATGCCGCCTGCTCAGGGTCATTCCTTGTCAGGCCACTTTGTGACCATTGGGTTGCATGTTACTGGAGTTGTCAGAGTGTACACAGAGGTCTGTCTTTGTATGACACATGTATGTGCACAGCAGCGTTTCAGATATAAATGTTGCCACCAATATGTGGATGTCAGAGCTGAGCCAAGCCATTGCTGTTCTGTGGGCCTAATGTGGTCGGGGGGTTAATTTTTTTTTTTAATTTAATTTTTTAGGGTTGGGGTTTTTTGTTTTTCATTTTTCAAACACTATCATTAGCTAATTTCCAAAGGCTAGGGATGTATGTGGCAACTATTCCACAGCAAAACTGCTCTTTCAGTGCATTTTCGAGGAAGCTTAGAGCTAAGAGCTGGCCTTTATTAGTAAATGTTGGGTACAGTTTCAGCTTTAACAGACTTTAAAGCCACTGGATCCAGTAGTCTATTTTCAGGTAAACCTGGGTACCAGGTGTAAAAATAGGTATAACTGGGAAGTAGTTTGAGTGTTTGAATGTGTGTTGCTTTTTGCATTGCTCACCTAAATCCTTCATAACAACTTGGCAGTATCTAATAATGTCATTGTGCTCTTAAAGCAGGAATCAAAGACCTTTACAAACATGTAACGAATCCCTGCAGCTTTAGTGACAGTGAGTAACTTCTCTTATGCTTTATGTTTGATGTTACAGAGGAACATTTGATTTGTGAAGCGCAGACCAGCTGCATTTAAGTTACTCAGAAAATCCAGCAGCTCTCAGAAGAGGGTTCTTACAGTTTAGGAACCGGCATGTTGGTTTTAAATTGGAATGTGTTGTGTCAAGTCATACTTGCAGCTCTCAATCATGGTTCCATGATCCTTCCTGTGGGGAAAAATAATACATTAAAGCCCTGCCACACTGCCACAGCAGCAGTTTCTGTCAGTATTTTACCCACAGGAGAGGGCTTTTACATTGTTCATAATGGTTGCAGGCTATTGTGTGATTTGCACAATAAATTTCAGTGTATAACCCTGAGTACAGGTATATTAATAGTTATTATAGTTACTGTGAGCAGATGTCTTGTGGTTGCATTGAGTGGGAAAAAAATCTGGCTCTGCTGTTTGAGTTGTGAAAAAATCTAATTTTCCCTGATTTTATCTATCTTTTTTTTTGGTCTTAAATTCAGGTACAGTACATGTAATGACTTATCTCATGGGATAATGAAAATGATCCATAATTTCTTCTGTGCATTAGATTTTTAGCCATACCTTAGGCAGTTTGTCACGTTAGTAGCAGAACTGTTATAAAAGAGACTACTTCAGTAATCCATAAATCGTTGAGCTATACTGATGGCTGGAGTTGGGTTTATGTTCCCATCACGTAAATCCCTTTGTGACACACTGGGATATGATGTGTTCTGTGCTCTAACCCTTTGTTCAATTGACTGTTTTAGCATATCTTACTGCTGCCTGCGCCAGGCGGCCCATCAGCCATGATTTCACATTGCAAAGATCATTTAGCAGTTTAAAAGGCGATCTGTGCCAGTGGAGGGCTTTAAATATCAAAGGGACGTTTTGAAGAATACTTTCTCAAGTGGATTTGTGCTGTTTGTAAGGGATTAAAATCATTCACTGCTGCTTTATTGAAAATTTGCCTCCTAAATTAGTTACCATCTCAGTTTTACTGGGGCAGCGAAACCAGGGATTTTACACGTTGAGTATCTGTGCAGAGACACTTATCCTTAGGGAAGCCAGAGCAGCCTGTTGGCCCTGTTTGGTCACTTAAGGACCGACCAGCTGACTCAGTGCTGAATTTCATGGCTCTCTCATCGCTGTGTCCCATGGCTTTGTTCTGAGGAGACATATAGGGGTGCGAATGTAGAGGAGTGCAGTGATGTGACACCTGTAACCATCAGCACTCCGAAGTCCCCATTGCTGTATTAGTCGATTACATTTTAACAACCGCTCTGCTCTGTAGCAGGAGACTGCAGGAAGCAGTGATGGTGTCTGAGTGTATTGTAACACTGGTCCTTGTTTGTTTAACAAAACCACTGGATATTTAGGGTGGAAATCAGAGGGACTCCAGGGATCCGAGCAGTGTGTTCCTCTCTCTTCCCCCTTAACCCATGGGGCTGGGCTCCTTCCCTGAGGCTACAGTGATGGTGACAGTTTCCAGTAGCCCCCACCATCCCTCCCCGCCCCTTCCCCCATGATTTTGCACTCTCTGGAGCCCTTTGACCAAGAAGGCAAAGCTGTTCTTCCCAGTTGGGTAGATAGTGAACCTCTAGTACAAAAAGAAATCTGTAATTTAAAAGAAATAAATAATGATTCATTATTCTTCATGACATTAATTGCCTATGTCAGAAGACCAAACCTTTTCTACTTGCTGTCTTATCTGAGCAACTGTTCCTCCTGTTGTAACCTTAAGTATTGGGCACATGCTCAGAGAGTGAAGAATTCCTATTGCACCAGTCGAAACCCCAGTCTGACCAGTGAGCAGCGCTGCATGTTGGCATTTTCCTCTTTTAAGACAGAGCAGTGTGGTGTCAGAAAGGGTAACGAGCCTCACCAGATGGCTGAGAGGACTGCTGCACTTGTACTGCTCATGAAGTTGTACTGGGATTGAATTGTGCCAAAATGCCAGTGTGTTACATAGGCTAGTGCACAATAAAGAGTTGAATGGCACTGGAACAGGGTTTGATGTCACACACAGCTCCTGTGTCAACTTTGCATTTTGAATGCTGGTGTTTGGTGTTTGTGGTGCTCCATGTATCACTCAGGTTTGTCAGAGGCGTGTTCCAGGTGATGTTTTCTGCAGAAATGTTTCCTCTGTGCTCAGGTCTTCCCAGCTTCATGAGAAAGTACACAGATGAGGCAGTTGTGGGTGTAGCACCAAGCTGTTACCGGGGCTTCAGGCACATGGAACTGGCAGCATACTTTGAACAAGTTTCCCCTCCCTCCCCCAAAATGTGACCCTGCTGACAGCAGTAGCTCTGCCATCCCTGTGGTGGGAGCCTTTGGCTGGGGTGGGCCAGAACTGCCCAGACCATGCTGCCCAGATGTGCCCAGCTGCAGGGTCTTCTAGCTTCTGACCGGCTGCAGCTGGCTGCCAGGCTGTGGGATCGAGCTCCTTCAGGCACCCCCAGAATCCCAGCTCAGTATCTGGGTCTTCATGGTGTGGTTCCCAACAAACAGGGACAACCAGCTGTGCCTGTGTGGTACAGATTATGCGGCCTCACCTCGAGTACTGGGTGCAGCTTTGGATGCCACAGTACAAGAGGGACACAAAAATATTGCAGAGTGTACAGAGGAGGGCAGTGAGGATGGTGAAGGGTCTGGAGGCAAAGTCTTATGAGGAGAGGCTGAAGTCCCTTTTCCTCTATAAACTCTTCTATTAATGCTTGTATTTTGAAAAAAGTAGTGCTAAAAGTGTATTTAGATAATAGTTTCATTGATTACTCTGGAGCTTTAATGGCTGAGGTCTGCTGGAATAACTAATGCCAATGCCTTTGTAAAGTGTAAAGTACTAGATGTGAAAAGATTTCATACTGTGGCAAGATCTAGAAGCTCTTAACTTCATGTCATGGGCAGCACATGAATAATGTGAACGACAGCTCAAAGACATCACAAAGAGAACTGTGGGTTTACACAGGCATGAGAGCTTTCCCCACTCCTGATTTCTAAAATAATAGAAAAGGTCAGGTTTCAGCCACTGTATTTTTCCTTATTGCAAAGGAAATTGAGAAAAATCTTCAGGTTATCTTGGGGGTTGTGTCATTAATGGGGAATTGACGTGCCACAGTGGTTACAAATAAGCAGATTGTATTGTTTGTTCAGGCCAGCATTAGTAATTCCTGAAGATCTTTTGAGTTGAGACATGTAAATAGTGAGGAAGGGTGGAAGTTGGCTGGTCTGGGGTGGGGTTGAATGAAGTTCCCTGTGTCCAAGTATGTGAACTCAATGGCTGTTATTTCCTTCTTCCAGTTTGAACAGGAGAACCAGAGACTCGTTGGTGAAATGAACAATCTCTTCGATGAAGTCAGGTAGAGTTTTCTGTTCCTTGTCAGACTGATGCACATAAACCCTGACAACACCCACACACAGCCAGTTTGCCTCAGGACACCTGGCTGTGTGAATTGTAGCAGGGTGTTGGAAGGAGGGATGGAGCAGAAGTGCCTGGGAAATGGGCTGTGGGAGGTCACACGTTGTGCTGTCCCTAGTGTAAGGAGTGGTTCTGGGTGACACACGACTATCCAAAGCAGTGCCAGGTACAGGTGGAAGATTTATGCACTGTCTCACTGAAACTTTGTAAGATGAAGCTTTTTGTTTGCATTGTTCTGTCTGCTGCATTCTCACAGCAGCAGGAGAGGTGCAGTCACTGGCCCCTGAGGAGAGGCTGCTCTTCACAGCAGAGCAGCAGTGCCGCTTGGTCTCTGCTCGCTGCACAGAAAACCCGAGTGGCCAGCTCGTGCTAGAGCTTTACTCCTGGGCTGTTGGCACTAGGCAGGGAGCAGCAGCGCACCAGGGGGGTATGGCAAAAGTGACTACGTGGGGTCTCCTCCCCCATTGTTGGATGGAGGGAGGAAGCCCAGTGAAGCCCTTGCAGCAAGGGCCACCCAAGACACTGCAGGCAGCACCATGCTCAGCGCTTCGCTGTGGGCTGGTCAGGGCAGCTGCGCACGGGGCGGCTAACAACATAGCTGTGCCTTTCGAACAGCGCGGTGCTGGCAGAGTCTGGATCTGCAGGAGCAGGAAGTGTCTGCACTAGTTTCTAATGGAGTGTTTCTGTTCTTCACCTAGGCAAATTGAAGGAAAAGTGGTGGAAATCTCCAGATTACAAGAGATATTCACTGAGAAAGTCTTGCAACAGGTTGGTATAATTTAGTATTACAGCTGCAAATACAGCTTGAAGCTTTTCTTGGGGGTATTTTGGTCTTGCTTGCAAGATGTAAACAGGAGATTAAGGGATCTTTGATGCAAATGTGAAGGGAAAGGTTCTGGGTTTCTTTTCAAATGCAAAATCAAGATACTTGGGGTTGTTACTTACCAGCATGTGCTGGAAATGGAAAGTGCAACATCTGTGTCAGGGATCCCACTGCCTTGGAATCAGTGTCCAGTTAAATGTGTTCTTTAATGGCATCTCCTCTGGAAGTGGTGGCATCTCTTCGGGAAAAGCTGGCGTAACTTAGGTTGGATTCAATTCTCCATAAATAGGGGACTTCCTCCAGATCTCGGGGGTCTCCATTCAGGGTCACAGAACTTCAGGTAAAGCAGTGACAACTTCATTGCCTCTAGACCTTTGCATTGGGGAAACCAAGATGTTTGTAATACCTAATTTGATTTTATTTTGGAGTTGTACTTGTTCCCAAGTCCTTAGAGGTGTTTTTCCCTAACATTCGTCACTGTTTCCCCATTTTGTTTAACAGGAAACCGATATTGACAATATCCATCAATTAGTAGTGGGTGCAACAGAGAATATCAAAGAAGGCAACGAGGACATACGAGAGGTAATGTTTCTGAGCTGTGTGCTAAACTCCCCCATTCCCCATAACGCTCAGCTTTGCCCAGGTGTTGCTTTCAGCAGCACATGGGTGCTCACCCACCATGCAGGTGCTATGTTGGGGTGACAGCTTGCACTGCTTCTCTCTGTGCCGTCACATGAATAGCTGCATGGGCCTGCAGAAGGCTACTTGGCCTCACCTGCTTTTGAGATGTGAGGGTCGCCTGGGCTGCCTTTAAGGACTTCTGAAGTTTGTGTAAAAGCCAAGGGGGCTGGGGGAGAACTTGCAGTGTAAAGACAGCACTGAAAGGAGGCAAGAGCTGAGCGGGAGCCAGCAGAGGCTCTTCACCACGCTGACTGCAGCTCACATGCTCCTAGTAAACAAACCCCTCCCCTTGTCTCACTGATTGGAGCAAAGGATGCTTTCTTTCAGGAACTGAGATTTCAATGAAAACAGAGTTCCTAAATTAGGCTACTGAGTAAGCAGCTCATTCTTATTTTTTTCTCCCTCCTGAGAGCAGAGAGTGTGTAACACAGGAGAGAGCCACTGCTCAGCCCTCCTGACAAGTGCCTCAAACACACCATGAACTGAGGTTACTTTTCCTTGACTTCTCAAATTTGTGGGTAGAACAAAGGTTCATAAACCACTCTGAGAAACAGGGGAGAAAGGCAATAGATGCAAAACTTCATCACTTGCATTGTTTGTATGGCATATCTGTTCCACCTGTAAATATGAAAAATGAGAGAAAAACAGGTCCCTTGTTTTGTCGGTCTCAATTAGGGGAACAAGAATCCCCCCCCAAAATACTTACTGTACTCGCCCCTTGCTCCAAGGCTGAAAGATGTGATTGACAGTCCTACATCAACCTCCAGAGAGTTGTCAGGTTTTGGGGCTTGTTTTTTTTTTTAAAGTTAGGTGTTTACTAGAATGATGGAGGCCTGGTTTTTTTAATGACAGAATTTCACTTCTGACCTTGTACATCCCAAAAGTCAGCACCATTTTGATGCATTTTAATGTTTTGAGCATGTTTCCATTGTGTTGGATCTCAGGATTTTTTATTGCTGTGTTCCTTAAAATGAGCAATTCTACACTAGATCACTTTAGTGTGATAACTCTGAAGAGCTGCAGCCACCCTGACCTGTGTTCACCTGAAGGGAGTGGCAGGGGTTGTTCTTTTGGGGGAGGGACAGGCACTCCTGGGTTCTTAGTATTGGAATTCTACCCTGTGTTTACTGGTGACGGTAACGGAGATAACCTTTTCCTTGCAGGCCATCAAAAACAATGCTGGATTTAGAGTATGGATCCTCTTCTTCCTTGTGATGTGTTCATTCTCCTTGCTTTTCCTGGACTGGTATGATAATTAAAAATACAGTATTGCCTACATGCTTTGGTTGTGGAACTCTTGACTTCTTTCCCCACGGAGCCGGGTATATGACATACCTGTGTGGTTTATGCATCCTTCCACACCGTTGTGATGGAAATATTTTCCAGTGAATAAGCATGTGTGTATAGCATTCATTTAAAATCCCTTTATCAAACATAAAATAACTCTTAATCCTGCAAAGAACATAAAAACCTGTGAAAGAGCTGGTAAGAAAGCTACAAGCTGGAGCAGAGCTGGCAGAAGAAAAAAACCCTGTGATCGTGGTTTTATCAGTGACCCACACACCTGCGGCAGTTCCAGCGCAGCTCCCGGCGTGCGGACAGGATGAAGAGAAAACTCTGACTGTGCAACAGCATCTACACTGTCTCAGGCTTTTATTTAATCATACCACTTCAGTACATAGTGATCATTTTGCACATGTATGACCTCTACTTCTAATCCTTTGAAACTACTCGAGTCAGAGATCAGGTTGATTTAATAATAATGATAAGAAGTCAACTAAAGAGGTTTACCTCTAGGTGAGAAGAGAGAGTACAACACAAACAGATTGTGCAGTGAAACATGTTCTGGGATGTTGGAACAAAGCCAAAGGATAGACAATATTAAAGCCAAAATCTTCAGTATGAAAATTGGGAGCAATTTGTTAGCTAAAAAAACCACCCCTAGTCTCAAACCCAACTGTAGATCAGAATGAATAACCGCCCTCCTGTGAAATCAGAGGAGAAAATGGTTTTGACTTCAAGAAGCATAAGCAACTCTTTCTCTTAGCTCGTAAAGCTCAGTATTCCTAATGCTTAGTGTTAGAAGAGAAGGAAAGAAGGTGTTTCTTATCAGTATTTACTCGTGCATGGGAATTTCTATCGCCCTAAATTTACAGGGAGGACATGTATCACGACTGATTTGTATCTAAGGCAGTCTGGGGGAACAGATCTTTCAACCTTTAAAATCTGAATGTCTGCTGTAAACATGTTGGTATCAAGATGAGTGTTCTGCTCTCTCCCTTCTGAAGCGTGTATTTCTGAACACTACGCAACGAGCGGCAGCATCCTTGTTCCTTATGGGCACAGTGAAAATGTCAGAAGTTACGTGTGCATTCATTACATTCAGTAAGGCATCTGCCTGGCAGAAGATGCAAACATGGTATGTTCTGAGTGTCTTAACGTAATCTTGAACTTTTTAAATGCAAAGGAAAGTTTGGCACATAACTTATTGCTTTCTATGCATTCCACATACCACGCTGATGTCATGACAAGCCTTTCACAGCCCTTGCTGTGTAACGCACACTGTGTAGCAAATGTTAAGTAGTAACGGTTGTTTTGACCGTGTTGTTGATAAAGAGTGATTCTGCCGGAGAAGAAATCAAAGTGGAGCTGACCATGTTTGTTCTACAGAGCCTGAGACAACAGCCCCCGGGGCTGCTTCCCCTTCAGTTTTGCATAGCCTCTACCACCAGAAAGGGAACTTTTGACATGTCCACTGCACCTCCTCCCATCCAAGTCACATGAGCAAAAAGGTGACTTGCTGGCCCAGCTGCTTCACGCACTTACTTTGTTAATGTCTTCTTTTGTAATGTATATTTAAGATTTATAATAAAACTGAAAACATGGTTTCACACAAATTTGTAATTATGATGGAACTGTAATGTGCATCCACAATGCTGTGATGTTCCTCTCCCCAACCACGCCATACATTAACAAACAGCCCCACTCCTCACTGAGTTTCATGCGTAGCCTGCAGCCAGCTCTGTTAGCTAACACGTTAGCTACAGGTTCCTTTGTGCTGCTGTGTGGTTTATAAAAGTCTCAAACTGCAAACCCTATGCAAACTGAAAGCTCTTCCCAAGTAATAAAAAGGGGAAATGTTAATGTAATAGAAGAGGAAAATTTAGACAGAGACTCCCTCAGTTGTATCCAATGAGTTACATAGTGGACTACATCTACTGTGAACAGGCTTTCTGCCTCTTACGTATGATCAAAAGATGTCACTTCTCAGTAGAACATCCCCAGCTGTGTATTTTTTTACACTATCCTCAACATCCAGCACTACAACTGTCTGTGTTTTCCATGTCTATCTAGTTAGTGTTTCAGTGCACATCCTTACCAAGATGCTAAAGCCACAGTGGAAATGCAGTAAAATCCCGTTGACAGCAATAATTAATAAAACATTGAGCATGCCTTGTTGCAGAGAACTTCATTATCACTTACAAATAAACAACAGTAAAGGAAACGTAAGAAAAATGCTACCTGACAGTTTCTTTCTCCATACAAGTCATTACATTATGCCCCTGACATCGATGCTGACTTATCATTCTTGCTTGAGCCAAAACTAAGTATTAAATACAGCTTTCAGCTAAACAAGAGATCACTCTAGTTATGGCTGGGGTGTTTCAGTTTGCAAAAGGAATTTAAAAAAAAAATAAATAAAGTATCAGTTCAGACAACAGAACATGTGGTTTTATCTACGGTCCAAGCCCTGAAGATCCGCCGAAGAAATCTGTCAGTACCCAATAAATTGCAAGACCACCTAACGCCGGAGATTTTTTAACATTGAGAATGGTGTCAAAGCTCTAAAGCGATGCTGATATGCACCTGTTTATGCCCATGAATGTTCTGCAGCAAGTTTTTGTTTGGTTTTTGGGTTGGGTTTTATCTTTTTTTTTTTTTTTGCAAAGCAGTATCAGCAAACAGAAGCAATTGCACCATAAACATGAGTAACCTCTAAATTATCCATAATTATATTTAATGAAAAGTTCCTTAAAGTCCCTTAGTTACCTTCAAATGACATAGTGTTAATAATTAGCGTATCGTACTAAGCTGATTTCTCAGCCGCTTCGGTCTCCTGCTCAGACAGTTTCTCTTCCGACAGTACCGTCATCCACGGGGACACCGAGCGCGTGATGGTTTGCTTGGCCAGGTTGTAGTGGTTTATGACTGTGTAAAATTTCCCTCGAGCGCTGGAGTCTTGTTCAGAGTAGTAGTTTTCCAACCCCGCTGGAATGCACTGATTGTTCTGAAAGAAAATCCATGGCTTCGATTACAGATACGGCCCCACGCCCCCAAAAGCAGGTTACGTTTTTCCTTTTTAATCTAAGCCAACGTTCACTTTCTGTGAGTCAAGGTGCAACGTACAGCGTTGTCCTGCTGCGTTCAAAATGTTCCTCCCTGCAACCTTTAAACTACTCCTGCATTTGCCAGGAGAATGAGTTTAAATGCCAGAATAATTAACATAGAAGAAATACATTGGCCTAAAATAGTTTTTAAAAATACTCTGTCTCCAGCTCCAGCTGAATTTTGCTGCCTTTTCCTCCCCACCTTGTTCCAGCTACTTGATCTGCCACTGCAGATGTCTGCATTCTGTAGCGTCACAGCAGTGCCAGGCCCTTCAATATGGGGCTGTGGGGTAGACGTTAAGAGGTCTGGCTGGTGCCAAGGTACGAGCTGGTTTATAGCCCAGGAGCTGAGACACCCAAGGAAACCAGCACTGGGTGGCCCAACTCGTGTGCAAGTACACGCACACACACTCACACACACAGAGAATACCTTACTCCTGACTGCGAGGAAGGCACAGCCAGGAGCAGGCTTTCAGAAAGCTATTTTTAGCTGGGGAACTGCATTATTTAGTTTCGTGGAAGTGTAAGTGCACTACAGAGAAGCTGTTAAGATGCTCAAAGGTTTTGAAAGTGAAATAACTGATTCAGGGTGTTAAATGCTAACTAGGATCCAAATTTTGCTGCCATCTTAAAAACCGAGGTGAACACACACGTGGCTGCACTAGTCAGCAGGCATCACCCAGCGACCGTCGGGTCGGTGCAGTAAAAGCCTACAAAGCAGCAAGGGGCACTGAAGGAAAACGTGATCTACACGTATCCCGTGAGCCCCTGGGTTTTGCTGCACGTCCTCTGCTGTATCTGCCAGTCCAGGCAGCTTTGCCTGCTGCCCTCAGTGTCGGGGCAGTCATCTGAGCCACTGTATCTACCCTCTCAAACACAAGCTATGGAGTAGCTGCAGCTTGAGAAAAAAGAAAGAAGTTTAATTGTTTCTACTCAGAGTGTTTTATAAAGAAAGAGGCTGCTTCATCTTCCTGCTCCCAGTGCTGGAGGAGTAAAATTTACAGTACTATGGCTCAGCAACTCTGAGCTGCTACTGATCTCATGGAACCAGGCAACAAAACTTCACAGTGGAAGTTCCTGAGCACAAAAGCACATGCAGAAGTCTCACCGGCTTTAGGACCGGACACAATTAGAGATGTGACCACACTTACTTTCCAGTTGACTCCTGTCCAAAAAAAAAAAAAGTGGCATAAGTGCCAGTAATAAGAGTTCCAAATAGCTTGACTCATAAAGCACAGAGTGACTGGGGGAAGATCCAGCAGCAGACAGTCATGGCTTAATAGAAATTTTGGATGCTAAAAATGTGTAAAAGTGAAAAACCATCAAAAGGCATGAAAGAAGAAAGCAAGACCTGCCAAAAGAAGGGCCTGCAGGTAGGAACCAGTGGCACCTGATGAATGCAGCCTCCTGGCAGATTTGGTTCCCCCTCACAAGACTGACAGCCCTCCCACGGAGTTAACACCGCGTCGGGTCTAACCTGTGGGTGTGACGGGAGCCTCATGTGTGCCAGACAATGGCGCTCAAAGTCCCCAGAGCCCCCAGACCTGGGTTTGGCTGTTTGCTGCTGCTAAGGCAGCACCTGGGGCAAATCGGTTTTGTTTGCAGCAGCACTGCAAAGCACAGGGGATTGAACCCCGTCTGAGCAGGCACCTGTGTCATTCAGCACTGCTGGGAGGCAACAGAGGTTTCCCCATGCTCATCATCATCATATATGCCAGCTGCAAGATCCAGACCTAGATTTTTAAAAAAAGTAACCCAGGACAACTGGGGGATAGAACTATTTGGATGGATGTTCACCTACAGCACCCGTGCCATCTTCTGGAGGTACTATCCACACTTTATCTGGGATACCTGACACTACTCCTGAGGTGATAAAAAAACCCAAGAAGTACTAAAACACAGACATCTTTTGTAGTGATTATTTCCCCCAGTCATGGGATGTAGTCACAACTCTAAATATTTAAAATGGGGGAAGGAACACAATCCATTGATGTAATGAAATCTGCCAAGGAAATTCAAGCAAATATAATTATTAGTGCTGAAGACAAGCCAAGATTACTGCCAGTCTAAAAAATGTCACAGAATCCTGTGCTGCTTTTAGAAGCAATTTGCTTTGTAACAGGCAAAATGACTCAGTAATGTTATTTTTTTGTAGTCACAAACATACACAATCTCTGGGAGCAGAGTCTAAAGAAGCACGCAGCAGTTTCCATCCTGACTCCTGGGATTTCATGCTTCTAGAAAGGACGAGCAAACCCTCCCCTTTTACTCCCTGCTCCTTGCGTGCAGCCCAAGGCCAGACCCCTTTGCTTGAGCCAAGCCATGCAGCACTCAGGAGTGACTGAGCAACCCAAAGTGGTGCCCATGCCCATTCTGCCACCCACCCAAGACCTTCAGCTTACGCAGGACACTTCTCCCCATCCTTATTCTTTCTTTCCATGGTTCCCAGGTGAGAGAAGTAGAGTGAGCTGCCGGTCTCTAGTTTCTTTCACACCCCTTTTATTTCAGGAACTAGTTACGCCAGAGAAAGCCCTGGTCTCCAGTCTCTATGTGGCTGTATTGAGATGACTCCTCTTGTTCCTTTGACATGGAGGCCCCAGCAGTATTCACTTATAAATAGCATCTTCTGTCACATGACCTTTGCTGGGTCAGTAATTCCACACTTAACAGAAGATGGCCTTGCCTTTAATGCACTGAAAATACGTTGTTGCACTGTGCATACCTCTGACAGAACGCAGGTGCCTTGGCAACAAAAGCTAAAGGGCAGCAGGTGCAGCATGCAGCGTACTGAATGAAGCCCTGGAGAAATTCCTCCAGGATGCAAGTGTGCTCAGGTGAGTCTCACCAACAGCAAATTAAGAGGGCTTCAGGGGAGCGGTGTACACAACAGCAGTACTCGGGCTCTGTCAGAAAGCTCGGGCAAGCACAAAATTGAGGCTCGAGCAGTTTAAGACTGCTATACAAAGGAAGATGAGCAGCTTTTTAAGCACACCTTCAGCCACTGGATGCACAGGACATGAAAGGCTGGAAACACTGAAATCTCTAGAACTGCTCCACGTACGAGAGCATCAAGGCAGAGAAGAGTGTGACTCAGAGCTGCGGGAGCTCAGTCTTTATGCAGACTCCCATGGCACCAGGCTTCCTAAGGCAGCCTTTGCCCTTAACTGGGAAATGGGATCGGCATCCAAAGCCTGAGGACATCCATGCCAGAGAAAGTTGTTGAATCCACCTAAAGCACAAAGCCAGTGCACAAGGTCATTGTTCACAAGGTGTTAGTCTCCATCTCTTAGGACATCTGTGCCAAGCTATGCCATAGCCCATTATGGACTCACAGGAAGAGATGCAAAGGCAGCGAGTAAGAATTCGTGTCAGCTCTGTGAGCTTCAGGCCTTGTGCTACCTGCTAACATGTGCACCCTGTAACATAAATCACATGACCAAAGCTGCTGTGTCTCCTGCCATCATGCCACCAAGCACCCAGGAAACAGCATCCATAAAACCTGGGAGCAACAGTGCTGCACCCTAGAACACACCGTGAGCGTTGGGATGTCCTGCCTGAGCTCTGTTTCAAACGCTGGGCCCTAAGGAGAGGAAGCCAACTGCATTCTGGCCACAGCACAAGGGAAGTGTAGCTAAGGAACTGTTCTCCCCTTCAGAGCCTGTGACACCAGGAAGACAAGACAAAAGCCAGAAGGCTGCAACTCAAAGGAAGGGACAATATGGTGTGAAAGGAAGCAGCAGCAGCAGACTGTTACTAGATTTCTGCCAGGAACATGTAACTGGCCATTCCTGTCACAACAGCATCACATCAGGACAGGCATGGCAGGAAGGGACAGTCCACATTCCAAATTGTTCAAAGCCAAGAGAAATCTTGGGGGAAAACAGCCTATTGTCCCAGGAGATGTGAGCACAGGAGGGTTTCAGTGCCTGTCTGTGTCTACACGAACGTAGAACCAAAAGCTGTATCTCCTGAGTTACAGCCAAATACTCTAACCACAGTGTCTTTTGCCCTTGAATCAAGGGAAAGCAGTAACCTAAACCTGAATACTTGGAGCTAAGTTAATCCAGCAGGGCATCACTGATTAGAACTCTGGACTACATTCCTGAAAGATATTTATGTGCCTGAAGTGACACAATCAGAAGTCCTGAACAGGATCAGTAAGGAGGGCTGAGACAGCCATTCCTTCTTCAGTCCTTTTCAAGATTGCTCTAGGTACCCACTTGATTCATGATGCGACTAAATGTTCTTAAAAAATTAGAGGGAAGAATGTCATCATCACTGCTTCCTTTCTCATCTAATTGCAGCCAAGTTCAACCCTGCTACATTTACAACTGAGAGAAACCAGTGTTACCTTTCTGACTTTCATCCCAGGTCACAGCTGAGGAGCCAGCACTACCATCTCTCACAAAGAAAGCGAGCCCCAGCTTCGTTTTTGGTTAGCACTAGTATTTTTTTCTAATAAATGTATTTTCCCTTTTTGGGCATCACTTTTGGCCTGTGGCAAGAAGTCACTGTTCTAGAACAAAAGTAGTTCATTCTATAAAAATAACCCTGAGTTAACTCTGCTACTCTTAATGAGAGCATCACTCTACTGTTTCTTTGACACATATTCCAAAGTTTGGGTTTTTTTTTCCCTCCAGGTTTCATCATTCTCTTCTTTCCAAGACACATGAATTTGGAGGAACGTGCAACATTGAAGCATATGACCCAATAGACAAGGACTCTGTCCAGACAACTGCAGATGAAGTAGGTTTGAAGGACACCGTGCTGGGACTTTTGCTGTACTTTCCACATTCAAAGCATTTGTGAAATAATGACATTATGAAAACTGTGCAAGAGTACAGCCCCAACTATAAATGAAACAGAAGGAAACATTAGCAGGAAGCACACTAACCCATGAAACAAACACACATTTCTATGCCATACAGCATGCTTAATCAAGGTTATGCAGAGAACACCACAGAGAATATCACAGACTCTCCTATTTGTCTAGAACGCAGGCACAATTTACCTTGAAAACGAATCCTTCTGGACAGGTATGATCATACTTGTAAACCTTGTAGACTACCAGAAATACAACACACGTTAAGAATGCAAGGGCAAAAAGGACCAGCACAGTGACCTGCAGAGAGAAAGAAAACATGCTTGTGTTAGCAATGCACTGCTGAGGATACTGCTGCATGGTAGCGCAGGCAGCAGAAGCTGCCTGTGAGTGCACTTCACAGTGAAACCAACCAAAGCTTCTTAATTATTGAGGGAGGTGATGGAAGCAGCACCTAAGTGCTTCCACCTCCTCTTTGTCACAGAAGAAAGATCATCTGGTCTGTGTCCCAGTGCCTCTGCACTGCCAGGCGTTTCTGTTGTGCTTCTCTTCAGCGCGCACGTGAGGCCAGAAGGACACATCGAGGGAGCTGGGGTCTGATGCTTTGTCAGTATCTGGATGAGTCAAATCTAGTTTATGTCAGCTGATAAACATGTTGGTTTTCCCTGTGCCTGTCCAAGAACAGTCAGGTGACAGTAAGTTAGCACAGATGTCATCCAGATAAAACAAAGGTGACTCTAGCAGGGTGTGGAGAAGTAATGCCTGCCTGCTCTTGTTGGGATGAGCTTACTGTGCCTGCTATGAAGGTATAGCTGGCGACAACAGTAGCGTGCACGACTGGTTACCAGACACTCCTTGATGTAGAGGTTTAAACACAGAGTGTACAGGAGTATTTCACTGCCAGCTCCCTAAGGAAATGCACCGTGTTCAACACAGGGCTAGCCTCGAGGAGCCGGGCTGCACCTCCTTCCACAGAGCTCACAGAGAAGCCATCACAGACTGCGTGGTGTGGCGCTGGCTTTTCACCATGTCCGTAAGTACCTGGTCCTGAACCTGCGCTGGAGGAGAAGCCCCAGGTTTAACCTGGCATCACTGTCAGTACCAAGCTAACCTTTCTCAGGAATAAACTCTGAGCATCTGCAGACTGTCAGCCTGCTAGGCGAGCTGAGAGACAGAACTACCTCACCCACTGACAGGCACAGGCGTGAGATTCTGGCCCAGCAGTTACACTGCAAAGCTCCCCAGTGCAGAGCTGGTTTCGTGGCAGGTGTGAGCTGAGCAAACTGCATTCGTGACCCAGGAGCGTCCCAGATACGTGTCTGTATCACTCTGAAGCTCCCACTGAAGGACAAACAAGCAGCTCCAGCAGGTGACATGGGAAGAGTAGTTGAAGCCTTTTCTTTTTTTTTTTTGCAAGTTAGAAAAAAGCCAGCATGTGCTACTGGGTAAGACATGGTAATAAACAGAAACAAACAAGATTATATGATTAATTAATTAAAACAAAGTATAACATGATCTAAATTTTAAAGGAAGATGAGTAAGCCAGCTATATACACCTGCTAAAAAGAGAGCTTGGGCACATCAGGGCCAGTTATGCAAACAAGAATAATCTAATGTGAGAAAGCAAGAAAATAGATAAATGTAGTTTTGCCTCTTGGTAAAAAAACCCACCACACACTTCATGATAAACCCCAAAACTAACAGGATTTGCAGCCCTGCAAGCTGCCTGTGGCAGTGGGACTGGCACACTGCAGGACTGAGATGAAGTTTTAGGGACCTCTCATGCTGAGGAAGAGAACTTCACCATGGGCAGAAAACAGTAGGTGCTAAATTTCCTGGCTGAAACACAGTTGGGGATTATCATGTGCTGCTGAAGCCAAGGATTTTATAAGGATTTCTGATAGAAAATAAGCAGAAAAATGGCCAGAGGAGAGGTAGGGAGAACTGCAGATCAGAAAGTAATTTAGTAGAAGAAATGTAGATATTAATGTAACAATGCCAATCGAAATGAGACATGGAGCAACAGACCTTTCTGGTTAATAGCAGCATCTTCAGTTTCTCAAACAGTCACTGGGTTACAAAAAACCAACATAATCATGTTCTTAATCACCCTCCAAAAAACTCACACTGACATCAATTTTCAAATCCAATTAGCCTTTCCCCAAGTTTATTACTCATTTGCATACACAAAGGTTAACATGGATAGATCATGCTGTCTTGCCAACCTCGCATTTTCTGCTCACATGTCCTGTGTCTCAGCATGTCCTGCAAGAACCCAAGAGATACAGCACCTTCTCCTTTCTGGTCTCTCTCTGTGTCCCAGATTAGTAACAAACAACATAGGTCCCCCTGCTCCCCATTCCCAGTCAAGCTGTCTGAGCTCAGCCATTCTCATGCATGTGCTTTTAATCAGGCCTCTCCCCTTTTCTTCTGCAGTTGTTTAGGGCCCCTTCCCCTATTTCCTCACCTAGCCCACCCATGCACACATACAAGGTCCTTCCCTTCTGGTTTGACCCAAACCTTGCATCCCGCCTTCCAGTGTTTTCCCCTTGCTGCACCTATAACGAGCCTTAGTCTCTATTCTCTCCACCACCTCCCCCCACCAATTCACCTGGCACTCCAGCCTCTAGGGACCTTTCTACCCTAAACTTACAGTTCCCCCTTGGGGCTCCTTGCCCCACTTCCCTTGCTGGTATCTCCAAGTCCCACTCACTGCCAAATGAGCCCTAACCACACCTGGGTCCACAGCCCTGCCTGCCTGCCAGGCCACCTTCCCCCATGGAGCTCTGGCTGCTGCTGAGCAGCACCGGAAGATGAGGAACCAGAAAGGAAGGAGCACTCCTCCCCCAGCCCAGCAGCTCTACAGCATGCACATGGCCTGGTGCAGGTTTCAGGTCATTCGGTTCCCACTGGCTCAAAGTGTATGTTATACCATTCCTTCTGCTCTGACAATCACTGCACTTTCCCTCAGAGAAGGGACAAGAGAGACGACAGAGTGGGGATTGAAAAGATAAAATCCAGGTGGGATTAGTGCTGAGGCTTCCTGTGCCCTACATGGTAACTTCCACACAGCCTTCCAGAAAGGCCGTTCCCTCCAGGAGCACAGGCCTGTGACATGGGCACAGGCACCATGCAGAACAACTGATACGATACAGATCGATTCAGCTCCCATTTGTCCCCTCTGCAGACAGGAGTAAACAGTTTCAAATGCTCTGGAAAACAGTCTTAAATTTCAAAGCATTTGAACCATACTCCCTGGCCCTCCTACTAGCAGGGAATAGTAGAACTGTAACACTATTCCCACTCCTAAGCATTTGGACATGCAGAAATATATTGTATGTCAATATACAGGAATTTTGCCTGAGGAATAGACTGTAAAGCTAACAAGCTATTTTGCAGTTGAGACCAAGTATTAGGCAACAGAAACAGACCTGTACTTCCAGTCACTGTAGGACCGCTCTCTCCGAGCCTCTGAACCTGGATTGGAAATTAGGTTTTTTTAAAGAGGTCAAAAGCCCAGTGTTGTGTGGATTGCTGGAGCCTGGCAAGCTGCAGAGCCACAACCTCAGGGCTGACCTGCTGAGACACAGAGCATTTACCCATTTCAGCGACCTACCCGGAGCTCTGAGTTCTCACTGCTCACACAAGTCATGTCCAGCGCGGTTCTGCTGCTGCTGCCACACAGTAAGCCAGGAGGAAGAGCTCTCAGGGCTCCTGTCTTGTAATTCTCACAGATTCTTTCTCTCTCTCTCTCTCTCTTACTGTATTTCCTAATGTTATTAATTTTGGTATTTAAGATGTAAATTTTTACTCTCATTATCTCCAATAATTTGCAATCACACTCCGTTTGCAAGTCCCTAATCAAGTAAGCTCTTGTCTCCTTCCTGGTAGATGAGAAGCTCCCTTCTCTTGCCACCCTTCAGGATGTGAGTAACTTCTATTTAAGTGAAGGACAGCTGCACATGCTAACGACACAGATGGAGAGAAACCCATCCCTGGATTCCAAGGTGATCGCAATCACCTGTTAATTCCACCCACTTCTCTCTTATAACCTGAGAATCCCTCTCCTCCTTCCAACAGCCATTTTCCTTCACTCTCACAATAACCCATCACTGATGGCCCGCAACTGTCAGATCCCCAGGTTCACTTCTGAACCCAAGGCTGTCAGCTCCTCTCCCCCAGCAGTAACAGAGCATGACCCTACTTCCCCATCTCACCTTCTGAGCCCTTTTCTTCCCAGATGCCTTGCAGAAATAAAAGCCTGGGAAGACAGAAGGTGGCAAACTGCTCTTTAGAGCACAGACACTACCAAAGCCATCATTTTACTGCTTTCTCCCACAGCAACTTTCCATGCTCACTATAAACTAAAGGAAAGTTACTCTCTACTTCCTGCCCAGGCACTTGCAGCAACTTGCTCTCTTAAAGGCAGGGGCAGAGGGATGCAGTGCATGTGCAAGCACCAAAGCACCACTCCTCTTCTGGAAGGAAATCTTGAATCGCTTCTCTTTGCAGTGGCAAAGACTGGTGGAATGCAGGACCCCACACAGTGGGGAGGGAAGTCTTTGGAATTACTACGATCACTCACACTGGCATGTCCACCCTGCAGAACCCCACGGTGACCTTCACAGCGCACGAGTGATGGGCTTTTAAAATGCTCTTTATGAAGTAACTAGGAGATAGCACAACCAACCATTTCTTTTAACTAGAACTTCAGAGTGGTTTTGTTTTCATCCTGAGAGAGTCTTTTAAAGTTGGTTTTATGGGCATCTGGCAGCAAAACTCAAGTGAACAGAAAAGATGACACGGTATGTGTATGTGGCAGATTTTTGAATAGATTGTAAGTGAAGAGCAGAAGAAGGACAGTGTCTAGCCAGAAGCCATTACAGTAATCGAAATGAGAGATGACTAATGAACTAAGTGTACCCACAGCAAGAAAACCTGTCTTCAGACTCTGTAAGCATTTAGCCAAACAAATGAAACTCACCAGATCTGACAACTACACTAACATGTAAACAGCTCGTGATAAAGCCTTACCTTCAAGACCTGCTACGTCTTCCCAATCAGTCCATCCCACTTTGCTAAAGCTGCACAATACTGCATGCTGCATTTTCTCTGCCTGGCTACCACAGGCTCCTCCTTCCTCACTTCACTGAGGTTTATTGTGCTCCTTTCTTAATCAAGCCAGGATATTACAGCAAAATTAATCAATTGCACCAACTGTGCCTTCTTCTCTTCACACTCTTCCTGGCTCCTGTCCCTTTCAAATTACAAGCCATGTCTCGAGGCATGCACAAGTCTGCCCCTTCTGCTCCTCTCAGATCTATCTCCTTCCATTTTGCCTGTATCCCACTGTCCCACTAAAGCCTGGGTGCCATCTGTTTTTTTCCTGTATCTTTGCCTCCAACTTTCTCCTCATGCCTCTCTCCTCTTGCCTGAAACCACTCTTCCTGTGCTGCTTTGCATCACCTTCCTTCATGCTTTTCTTTCTCTCATGAACTTTTCAGCACACAAACCCACCTAAGAGCATTCCTGTTATTGCAAGAAGTGGAACTAAAGTGGAACTAACAAGACATGCAGTAATTTTCACTGCTCAATCGCTGCCACTTGGCCACATCTCATCTCTGCTCTGCATCTACATCTACGCATTATCTATTTCAATTGCAGCCTCTTGGGAACACAACTCTCATTTCTGATCTGCCTGGAAAGCACTAGGCAAAGGCTTGGTGCTGGCACCAAACAAAAAGAGGGAAGACATACACTTTACAGAGCACCTTTGCTCTGCAAAGCATGTAAAGCACATGAAGTGATTTACAGCCAATTTATGCTTTGCTCACCAGTGAAATGCAAAGCCCCCTGGGATGAAATACAGCATCTCTGCACAACCATTTAGGACAGGAAATTAAGATTATTGCTATCCAATTTAAACTGCAGGAGAATTTTAGGCAGGCAGACTGCAATTACAATAGATTGTGTCTGGCTACATCCCACAGACTAAAATTCGTGCAACATCCCATTGACTTCCCTGCAAATGGCTGTGACCTCCATTTCACCTCTCTCCACTGAAACCCTGCATCTCCAGCTGCACAATGTCTCTACCCGTGCGTTAGAGAGCCATGGCATCAGTTCTCTGCTTCCCCTAACATTCCTGCTTCTCCAAAATGATATTGTTCTTTGCTATTACCTGGGCCTGTCCTCAAAACACAACCAGAGTTGTGTGCCTCATTTCAGCAGAGTCCCATGTCATGTTTAGCTATATGACTGGTATCTATCTCTTAAACTCAACTTCTTCACCAGAACGTTCCCATCAAACCTTTGTGCTCAAACTGGAAGATACAGTTTTGGGGTAAACTGTACAGAAAAGGCAAGATAAATCAAAAGCCTGTCCTTTGCAGGGAGAGGTGACAAAGAGGACGAGAGAACGGGCCTGGATGCTTACCTGGAGATGGCCTGGAGCAGCAGCAAGAAAAGCAGATAGGTTCACAAAGGACAGTAACTGAAAAGAAGCTACAGACCCAGTACTTATTAACAGTCACAGTGCAAGACAACAGAACCAGCCTGCAAGGGAGTCAATTAATGTAGCCTGTGGGAGATAGAGTTAGACAAAAACAGGTTAATAAGGCAGTGGCCTTGAGAGTCTAGCACTGTGGATTAACACAGCCATTCATGACAGTGTTCCCCTCATCTTCCACCACATGGCACCACGTGCTAGTTTCTTAACTACCGAGATCTGAGGAATCAGCTGAAGAAACCCTGTAGCCCTGAGCTAAGAACCTCATCACCTTCCCATACAAACCCAGAAGATACCACTGAAGCCTGGAGGAAGGATGGAAAAGGTTACTACAGAAGAGGAAACGGAGGAAAGGCTATGTAAATGTTAGATCTGCAGAGACCCAAAACATGTCCTGTGTTACCAAACAGTGGTAACAGCAAAGGATTCCTAATGGATACAGTGGCAACAGACATCTGACTTACAGCAGGGGAGCTGCCTGTTAGGCATCCACTTTGCTCAAATCTTCCAGTTCTGAATTCCATTTAGCCAAAACATGAGCAGGAGCATTCTCAGTGTCATATCAGAGAATTACTGAACGTTTTTTAAAAAAAAAGGAAGAATGACAGCTGTTGTGCAGTGCCTTTACTTACATCATTGTTTTAAAATAGCAGTTAAATTGAAAGAAGAATGTCCCTTATTTTTTCTTGCTAGAAATAGTAACAGAAAAATTCAAAGCCTGCCAAATGCTTATACTCTTGAGCAACTTGAATCCTGTGAGTAGTTATACTTAAGAAAACAGAACTACTCGTTGCAGTAAGTACCTGCCACTCTTCCAGCACTCAGTGACAGACACAGAATATTCTTAAGGAAGCTATATCCTGTACAGGAATCAGCAGACATCTCATGCACCTAACAGAGTTTTTAAGTGGGAGCAAAGAGCTACTCAACACACAGAGCAATCACAGAAACGAAGAGAGTATTTTCCTTGTCTCCAATTATTTTTGCAGCAATAATCACCACTGGTGTTACCAAGAACAGGTGAGAAAGTCTTGAGGCAGAAATATGGTTTAAAGGATGCCTCTTTAATACAGATCAAAAATCAAAACATTCAGATTTATGTTCCACACATTTCTTCAGTCTTGAAACAACCAGGTAAAATTGAGAGAACAGGTTCTGAAAGGAAGCCTCAATTCCTCTTCCATAACCTCACGCAGACATTTCAACAACTGCATGGTACTTGATAGTACATGGCTTGCACCATATGGTCTTACCACAGAAATAAGCTTGAGGCTTTGGCTCTGCAGTTAGATGTATGTAAGAGATGTCAAGGATAAAGTCTGAACAATGGAACTGCCTTTTGATAGAATGGTTGGAGGCATACCACAGCCTGGGCTTATTTAAGGGCTTGAAATTTATTGGGAAACGTGTTTGCTTTCAAACTACTTCTGAACATTCTTCATTCAGGTTTCCCCAAGACAGAAAAAAACCTTATGCTCTGATAGAGCAGACTTCTTTTTTTTTAAATTTGGTGTGTTGGTGAACAACTGCCAGCTGCAGCCCCACTCAATGGGTGCCAGAGCAGACATCCCACTACAAAATCCAACCAGAGTTAGTGAACACTCTGCTCTGTCAATGGGGGGAGGCAAAGGTTCGGCCTTGGGTAACTGATACCATCATTTTGCTCCTGCAATGGCTTCCTCCTATGTCTTGATTCATAACACTCCTTTGAAATGGCATTTCCAGCCTTGTTGTGTTATTCTGTATGGCAAACAATTTAGGAGAGAGAAAAATCTGCCTTGTTCAAAGCTGCTTTCCAGATACGAAGGATAAACTCCCCAACATTAGTCTACACCATTCAAAGCACCAAAGCAAGACTTCTCAATGAAAAATAATCCTCAGTGAAAAAACCCACCTCTTCCTCAGAGTGGTTAGTGCCATAAAGCTAAATTACCATCACAGGGTTCTCAGAACCAGGAAGTCTTCACATTTGACTGACAGATTCTGATTTGAATTCAGAATGTAGCTTCATACAGCAAAATTATACTTGTAGTTTTCTTTGTAAACACTCTCAGCTCTGTTGTAATAACTGTGGTAATGTGGATTGAATGCAGAAAATACTATTTATAATTTCTTATTCACCAAATGATCTACATGATATATGCACATGCTGGAGTTGCTTCATTTGTTATGATGTATAATTTCTCAAGAACAGCTTTAGATGATCTGCACTGCTGAATTCCCCAAAATGCAATCTGCTTTGTCCTTATTTAAGAAGTACATCTTAGAATACACATGTGAACTATTTGTAAATATGACTGACTTTTTTATTTTTAGCACATTTGGGCTGTGTCTTGTGGTGAGCTTATGCATCGGTGATGTACAACGTTCCAAGTCATTAAAATGGCATCTGAAGCTGTTTTCAGGAACACTGAAGCTTTTTACATGAACACAAGCCAAAGTCAATATCCCACCAGTTAAATAATGCATTTTGCAATTATAGCAAATATTTAATTTTCAAACAAATATCTTTTTGCTCTCCCAGAATCAACAGCAGCAGTTAACATGATGGTTCACAATTAATAAAGACCCAGGAGAAAACCTCACACAATCAGTACTTTTCATCTACATATTTATGAAATTTCATCAATTATTCATGTAATATTTACTACTGGGAGTGGTGAATGTGACAATCATCCCTGCTGGAGAACCAGTCAGTTCTCTTTAAAATGTTGCAAGCAGCATAATTCAATTCCAGAACTGTTATATAGAGATTAAGGGACATTTTTAGGACCCGAATGTTCTGCATGGAACTATTGTTTTCAATTAACTGAACCACAGTTTTCCTAATTGATCAACCCCCACACTCTTCTTCAGAAGCCGAGACTTACAGCCAGTGTGAATCACCCTGCAATTCCCAAAAGACACCGTATCTTACTGAAGCCTCTCTCTGATGCAGTAGTTACCTAGCAGCAAAACCTAGCAACCCTGTAGTATGAGATTAATCCCAGAGTGATCATCATAAAGTAATATCTAAAAGATATTTAAGGATGCCATACAAAGGTACATAAAAATGCAGTGCAAAAAATGGCTTCTAACTGTTCAGCTATACAAATTAGGAAAGACCACCTGACAGCATGACACACTATTTATTTGCTGTTCAGAGAGGTCTCGTCTGCTCCCTTCTCCTAACAAAGACAGAAAGGACCCAGATCTACAAGGGTATGTGCAAAACATTTAGATGCAACCAAGCCATTAAAAGCCCTCCCTTACCAACAATTTAACCTTCAAGCAATGAAATCCCTTAGTCCCTACAGCTAGTGCATAAATGCAATTCATCAGGTATAGGTTCTGCTCAGTTGCTTGGAACTGAAGTCCTAGCAGGGTACTCAAACTAAACACTCTCTCCCCTTTCTCTTTTACGACGTAGTAAGCATTTACAGATCACCTTAGAGTGAGCAGGACACACACAAAAGGCACAGACATAAGCCTTTCTTGTTCTGAGCTGTCCATCTACATTCTACCCGACAATACAGCATGCACAACCCTCACCCAAGAGGAAGGGGATCAGTCTCAAGGACTGGTACTATGGTGCCAGGAAGAGAGAGAACATACGTCTGAATGTAGCATTTTCCCTGAGGGATGGGATGTCCTTGCTCCAAATCAGGGAGCAGAAAAACTGGAACTAGGTTTCCTATCTCCTTAGTCTTCCTGTGGTCCCTGCCAGACCCCACAATCTCTCTTAGTAGCTATTTGGGGTGGTTACCCCCACAGCTTACTGGGAACCTACATGGTTCAATGTATGTCCAAAGACTCCACTGTATGGCCTGCACTTAAAACATTTGGCCTGGCAACACCCTGCAATGTTCCTTTGCAGGTGAGGCCTAAAGCATGCAACCCCTCCTCGAGCCTTCACTTCGTTTCTTTAGCATGCTCAAATTCTGCAGAGAGCTGTATATACACTTCTGAAGGGAGGCTTGGGCCTGGGCAGCTTTTAGAACCACTGGTCAGGCAGAACATCAGTTAGAATCTTTGGGTGCACCCCAAAACTTCTATCATGCAAAGGGAGGTCAGAAACGTGCAATACAAAGAGAACCCACATCTTTACTGAAACTCTATTTTTACCTCATAGTAAACGTTAAGCTTTTCAAATGTATCTGTAGCTGTGCACTGAACAGTGTGGTTGCCCACTGTTTAAAAACACATTCTTAGGTAAGATGCCAAAAGAACAGCACTGAAAAGCTATAGTCTTCCTTTGTTAAGAGGCTCGGTAGGAAGGCGTGACCTGAAGTGCCAACTTTCCTGCTTTGCTCTACCTACAGAGAGCAAGAAAACCTATCCTCCAGTGTGAAGGGGGAAAGAGATTCCATCCTTGCACTGGCTAAGCTCTCAGCTTTCCTCTGGGCCTACTGAAGGGAGTAATAGGGGTGTGGACACTAAGGAGTACATCTGAGTCAGATGGCTGCTGAACTGCCATCTGCCAGTAACAGTCGTCACCAAGCTGTAAGATACAATTGGACCAGGGAAACTGATACCAAAGAACTCTGGTATACATGCCTGAGCTGCCAAGTCATACATTTAACTATAAAAAAATTCATAATGGGCTATGACAGTGCTTTTAAGAGAATGGTTTGGCCACAGTGGAAAATAAGAAGCCAAAAAGAAAACAAATACCCTTGTGGTTCTTGTCCTTCAACGCAAACAGGAGCTCCAGCTGTGCCAGGAGAGCTACCTGCATGCAGCCCTCTTACACCCTGGCTGCCCACAGTCTGAAACCCACACAGGGACAGCAGCGCCTCCTGAACTCATCTGCTAGTGAGGCAGATGAATGCTGCAAGATTTGTTCTTGCTTCTAATTGCTAAATACTGAAATATTACAACACCTATTTTCCTCATGTCCAGCTGTTCCCACAACAGCCACTCAGTTAGTTACAGCCAGTTTTGACTACAATCAGCGATTGATTTTAAGCACTTCTAAGAGCACAAAGTGAGTCATTAACATGTTCAGATAGCACTGCTTACCTTAAACCTTTCTGACACCCCTTCAGTGATGCTGATTGTGAATTCAGCTATTTTAGGAGTACGGAACTTTCCCTTCTTGCGATCAGGCTCATACTCTGTTTTCGTTTTGACCACCACCTTCCAAAAAAAATAAAAATAGTAAATAAAAAAAGCTGTCAGCTGAAACTAACCAGAGAAATCTTATTTACAACTCTTGTACCTGCTTACAAGCTCATCTAGCACAGTAACTTTTTCCCCTGCTTTGTAATTTTTCTTTGGAAGCTGTAAATTCTCAGTTGTTTTTCCTGACATAGCAATCAAGAACAGAATTATCACTCACAGTTGTTTCAATGGACCTACAGGAAGATTTGTTATGAAACAGTTCATAAAATGTTCATTTTTTCAGCCATGGTGATACTGTGCTGCTATACTAAGCAAGCATCTACTTAGTTCATATTCAAATCATGAAGCTTCCCACTGTCCTGGTTAATACACAAAGCGTGTGATACACAATGCAGTTTCTCATCTGATGACCCAAGCCAACAACCACATGCTCAGACCGTCCTGGAGCCATGATACCTCTCCCAGCTAGCCCCCTTTCATGCTGAGCATGACAGCATATGGTATGGAATACTCCTTTGGGTAGTTTGGGTCACCTATCAAGGCTGTGCCCCCTCCCTGCTTGTTCTGAAAATTAACCCTACCCCAGCTGAAAACCAGGAGCCCCTCTTTGTACAGTTTGAAAATAGACACCCCCATTTGCTTCACAAGATCCCATTAATGGGATTTCAAACTGGAGACCAATAGGATAAGGAGATTACTGAAGAGAGCCCATAGAAATCTGGCAGATGATGATGCCACCAGTAGCCATGTTCTTTGATGGCAAGATTTTGAGTTTAAAAGTAGTGAAATGACCCATCTAATTGCTATTCACTATGTGCTAGACTATAGCTCTTCACACACCTATTTTTAACATCTAACTTTTAAATTACCAGCTGCAAGCAGCAAGGTGCACACAAACCCTTGCATAAATGACATTTCTTCAAACCCAAGGCTCTTTAACTTCAGCTTATTCCTTGCTATAAGCTATTATAGCCTTAAGCTACACAATTTAGCACCTTATCTTTATTTCTAAAATATTCATTACGTCAGTCGTATCTCTAGTGCTCTCCCAGGCATTCTAAACATATAAAATTTTCACATATCTAACCTATTTGCCTCATTTTTGTCTTCTACTATTTTTTCCAGATATTTTTCAAAGCATCAGTCTCAAGACAGGGTAAAGTTTATTCCACTGACAGCACTATTAAGTTTTCCCCAATTGTCTCTGTTGTTCCAAAGAACAAATACCTAGACTCTTAAGATTTTTTAGAACCAGATTCTATCTTTAGAGCAGCTCGTGGTATCAACAGCAACTACATTACTCTGAAATCAAGGCTGCGACACTTACAGGTAGCCAGGCACTGAAATGAAAGCTTTGGCTTCCCCTCTCCTCACCCCCCTGAAATGGTACGTAGAACATGTAACTGTACCTAGACTCAGTACAACAAAGCTTGTTAGACACTTTTACAGCATTAAACATATATGCAAAGGACATCGGTTTAGAAACTACTTTATCTATTTTCAGCTACAATTAATAAGGTAATAATTATTAACTGTTTAACTTTACAACAGCTCAACATCATCATGGAAGTAAACTGTCTTAAGATTTTTTGAATGCTTTTTAACATTTAACTTCCATTCCTCCCCCCTTTTATGTTGCATAATCTCATGCAACTCAAATCACATTCAGCTGACACTGAACGTACAGTTCTATCTGCTTGGTTATGTAATGTCTTCTTTTGTTTAACATACCTAATATGAATTTAAATCAGTTCATCCCTTTAATTTAGAAGCTGTCAAAACCATCAAATTCTTAACACTGTAGTCACTACTGTTCAAGAAGTTATGCTCCACTGCCATCCTGGAGCCTTGTAAGTGAACAATAAGCATAGATATATGAAGCATGTACTCCTATTCATTATACAAGAGTGTCTTCATACTGCAGAATTTGATCTATGTGTCAATCTTGATTTAACACCTTTTTTTTTTTTTGTATCAGTTGCTCTACTACTGCCTTTGAGCCTGTAGCAATCAGTGAAGGCTTACTAACAGGACTGACAGCGAAAGAAAACCAGTAAGACCAATAAGCAGGTACTTTTCTTTTATCCCATATGTTTGCAAAAGGAAAGGAAAGCTAATATGCAAGCAGTGGAAGAAGTAGAGAGGGCAATCAAGTATTCCTTTATTTCAGCAGTTAGCCTGGTTGCACGTTTGCTTGCGTTGAAGGCAACCATTGTGAAGGTGGGAGGAGTTCTGCCCCATTCTAGTAGGAGCAGTCAGGCTGCACAGAACCTCCTGAGTTCAATACAGAGGCTCCGCTCCTGTTAAACCTATGGCCACACAGGTCCCTAGTTCAGGCTTGTGCTTGTATGGCAAGATAACAAATTCCTTTGGACCCCAGTCCCTGGTAATCGGTTATACCCAGTCACCAGCTGGCAGGCATATCAGACGCTGTAAGACTTAACTTGTTTTAAAGCCTCAGGGTGCAATTTTGTCCTCAGTTACAAGATTTACCCCCATGTAACCGAGGGCAGAAAAAGGACCCTCAGGCACTCTAACAGCTGTTATGGCTTATTGCATTTATGCCTGCCAACTGGTCACCATGCACAACACAGAATGATGTTGATTGCAATTAAAATGGAGGTCACAAATTTATTTGTGTTGCCTACAAGCGACCCTCTACTGAAGCAAATTTCACAAGCTAAAATTCTTTACCCCGAGGTAAGTTATGTGATTTTTTTTGAGCTCTGAGGAACACATAGCTATCAGTTTATCTAAAAGTAGAATTGAGCTTGTGGAGGGAACAGTATCAAAAAACCACTGCAAAAACAACATCAAAATATTACTCATCATTTCCCAGTTAAATTTTGTATTTCTCCAAAACTGCAAAGCCTTTTGCCAGATGTGTGTTTGAGAAATGTATGAGTAACTATCCTACTAAAATAGGATACTGACAGACTGAATACCTGAAAAAGTACCTTACTATTGCATGCCTGTAGGAACACTTAAATGAATGCTTTATTGTGAGGAGAATAAACATATTTACAGGCTACCACATCACATCACCTTCCTACATCTTTAAAATTAACTCCTTAGTAATCAAGCCATGTAATGAGGAATTTAGCATGCACATTTCCATTCCAACCTGTGAGCAGTGTGTCAGACCTGCTCTCTTCCAGCTAAGGAGCACCTGAATCACCTATCTGGAGAGCTCTGAACCAAGTAAGTTGCCAAGGAGAAAACTCAATGGCCTGCTCTCATCTTCAGCTTATCTGAAGATAGCATTAATTTATTACTGAAGCACAAAAGGAACATGAAAGTTTGCTCATTCGGTGGCCAGTCTGCCCACATACATCTTACAGAGACATGAAGCAGTGCTTTATCACATTAGGGTGTCTTTTTCTGGACGGGGAAAATTCACGTCATAGACAGAGAATACACAGTACCTTCCAGATTAAAAAAAGAAAAGATAGATACAGAATAGGAAGGGCTATGACAATATAGCATAGAGGAACTCACATTTTAGTGTGCATATATTGAACACAGGAGCACTGAAATCTATATATGCTTACCGCTAATATTGCTCGCTGCTTTTTAATGCAAATTACTGCTACTGGATTTTCTTCAGCTCAACTGTTAGGTTTCTTCCCCTAAGGGAAACTAACATGCCTTTGAACCCCGGTATTTCTTGATACGTCTAAGCTGCTCGTTACACGTAACCTATTCTTTTGTTGTTTGCCTGAGATTTGGGTGTGATTCTCCGGGGTGGAAACTAAAGCCTACTGTACCTTATCAGGAGGTGGGAACTGGAGCTGATTGACATCCAGGGGTGTGATCAGGGGGATGGTGTCAAATCCATCCTCCAAAAGGGGCTGCTTTGTGCTCTTCTCGCTGAAATTATTCCCCAGTTTCACCATTCTTCCCGGATAGCGGGATTTTCTGCTGGCACACACAGGCACACACGCACAGAGATGCACAATGTCAGAAACCCGGGAGGCACCAGACCTTTCCCCAGCCCTCGGGGAACCCCAAATATCTTAACGGAAAAAATAAAATA
>VZTU01033867.1:3844-28429 GCA_013400835.1 Zapornia atra | reverse complement strand
GGGAGGGGGGTTTATCGCCGGTCGGTTGACTTCGTCCTTAGCGCGTCTCCTTTCCCCTCTCCAGCCGTCCCTGCGGGGAAAGGCCGGGCGTGCTTGTCAGGACGGGCACACCGACTTTCCTCTCTGCAAGGGACTGGGGTCGGGACGGGCACACGCGGGTTTTGGAACCGGCGCTCGCGTCACTTCAAGGTAAATGCGTATTGCAGAGCTTTGCAGCCCGAGCCAGAGAGGACATCTTACGATCTCGCCTGGCTTGGGGGCGGGGGGGAGGAAGGGTGATTGATATTCATTGTGCCGTCTCCTAGAACCCAAGGCGACCGGCGTGCTCGTTCGTGCACAGCGTGAGGAGGCGAGACCGCTGTAGGCTGCGCAACAAGTGCCTTGGATGGCCGGCAGCTCTGGGGAGAGCACAGCCAGGAGGCCGGTGCTCAGCCCAGGCCTGCTGTCACGCTTCAGAACCAACCAGCCTCACAGATGGATAGCAGGAGCAGCCCCCCTTTTCCCTTACGTGCTTTGCACAAGCACAAGTTATGGGCAAAATAAAGTGTTGAAAATCAGACTGTAGAATTGCTGAGTGATTGCGATTCTTGCTTAAAATGTTCTTGTTTCCGGAGCATTACTGCGTTAGTTTGCTCTGCCCTTTGGACAAGACTTTTCTTGGTACCACGAGGGGCAGGTACTAACGGTTTGCTCGTGCTTGGGATTCACCTGTCCGTCCACAGAAATAACCTAACAGCGCTGAGGCGCTGGGAACTGCAGATCAGAGTCAAACCATGCTGATCCCAGCTTCTCTTATCCTAGGAACTGATAACGTTATAGACACGGCTTTCCTGCTGCACAGGGGGAAAAAGCAGCACACACTGGTCATTGGTGACTGAATTTGGGCTAATTCTCAAATGAGCAGGCTTGTAATGTGTGTAGATAGAGAACACCACCAGGATTTCAGCAGCGAGCCCTTCCACCTACGAGTCAGATTTTCACGTCTGTGATGGGCATGTGGGCTTTTCTATAGATGGGTTGATGTTTGGGGTTTTTTTTCCAAATCTCAAAAAAAACCCCTCTTATTTTTGCAACTATTTTTTTTAAAATCTAAGAATTTTATTTTGTCAGGAAATCACAATAGCTATCTACATCATTATTTGGCTTTTGTGCAAGCTCTTCAGTGAGTGTTCAGAATGCAAATGAAACCCGAGTTCCATTACAGTCACTGGAGAAAGTCCTGTTGACTTCACTGGAGTCATGATTTCACTCACTTCACCTAGGAGAACCTCAGTGAGTCTGGTGCACAGTTAATAATTATAAAAAAGTAATCCTATTGCTATAAAAATAAATTGCAATCTCACAATTTAAAATGATAGTATGATTCTGGTTTTTTTCAAAGAAAGATACTCTGGTTCTTGCCTTCTCTTCCTTTTTTCTCTTTGGCAAATAATTGATTTTTCCCCCCTCCTTTCAGAGAGGGCATAGAACAATGGATTTTCCTTCATTGGCTTTGTTGTTGGGTGGGTTTTTTTTGTCATAAACATCATTGATAATGCTTGTGTCATCAGCATAGTTCTGGGAAGTACAACTTAATTAGTTAAACTGCTGGCTGGATAACTATGTTTGCAGCAGCCAAATAAATGTGCTGGAAGATGAGACTGATCAGTGGGCTAATACTTATTTGTAAAACATTCTCAATGCAGTAGCTTACTTCAAGTATAAAACAGATTACTCCCAAAACAACACATTTTCAAGGTAGAAATTGATTGTTGTGCCTCTCAAATACTGAGAAGCAGTTGTGGCTTTGTTTGAAGATGATACCAAATAGAGAAGAGGAGGATTCTGAAATAGATAATTTACCTCTGAGCATTATAAGGGCAGTGGTATTTATATACCTCTTAATACCTTATTTTTGCAGCCTTACATGTTCAGAGCATCTTAACCCCTGTGTCTGGCAGATATATCTGGCATTCAGTCACTAGCTCTCAGTACATACTGATTTCTTCTGTGGTTTGTTCCAGTTGTCCAATCCAAAACGCATTCTATCTGTTTTTCCAAGGTCAACTGTCTGTAATGCAAGAGGCCCAGATTCTCTTCCTGGGTGTGGCATAAAGCCCACGTCTCTGACTATGGATCATCTTGTCTATCTATCTCACTCATTTCTCCCATCAGTATTTCTGCTCTGAGTAAATAAAGTGTAAAATAAGCTTGTCCTACTTGAGTAACATTTCATAAATCATACTTGGATGTGTTAAGTAGAAAAAAAAAATGTTAGTAATTTTATATAGAAAATTGCACCTGTAAGTAGAAATGAAGGGGGTTCTCAAAAAACAATAAGCACTTTAATTTTGGCAATACCCTTGTCCTACCAGCAAGTGTTCTTGAGCAGAACAGATGAATAACCCATGGGTGGATGAATGTAATCCATTCATTTGTGCATGAAGCCAAAGTCACTCAGAACCCAAATGACATCGAAAGTTCAAGCGATGCTTAGAAATGCATTTGACAGCATGCGATAGGGAGCCAGAGTAACACGGCAGGTGAGTTCACACATTGGCTGGGCCAGGTCCTTTCCTCTCCAGCTTCTGTCATTTTGTGTTGGAGCCGTTCTTCTGGCTGAAGGTGGTCAAAAGCAATGGGCAGTTGTGTGTTAAGTGTGTGCTTGAGTAAGTATCAGATTAAGATGAATGGATGTAAATTCCCCAGTTGCTCGGTGAGGCATTTTTTCCCCCGGTTATTTGAGCATACTGATGGTGGTACTCTGTTTTGGAGTTTCTCGTAGAGAAAAGGAGAATTTTGGCTAGCCTGGCTAAAGTCTTAAGTTACTCTTCTCTCTGGCACTGTGCATTTCTTTGATGGCAATCTGCTGTTTACACAAACTAGGCATCATCTTCTCTATTTTTTTAGTTTTACAGAAAAATCCTTACATAGCCTTTTTGTTAAGCAGCTAGATACTCTGCTGTTGCTGCTCAGTACAAATACAAATGCTTGGCTTAATGTTTGTCATTTTAAGTGCATTTCACCCCATATATTGTGATACAGCAGAATAAAGATAATGTGTTTGTGTGTGTATGTGCATATACACACGTACACACGCACAACTATCTGTGACTGGTAATAAGTTTCTGTGTTTGCCAGGAATGTGAAATGAGCAGCTAAGAGGATTTCATTTCTGGTATCAAATAACCAACTATAGTTTGCTCCTGATGGTTTTAGAAGAAGGAATGAGGTAACTTACTAAGAAGACTGGCACGCTTCCTAGTCAGAAGTTGCTGCCTTAAGGATGCAAAAAGGTGTGTGTGTGTGTATATATATATATATATATAAACATAAAGAATATTTGGAAAGAAATGTGTCTTCAAAAATAACAAACCTCTTTCCTCCAGGGAAATGACTGTAGGTCATTTTGCTATGGTTATTTGTGGGGCTGTAAATTTTGGGAAAGGACTGCCCTCCTCTGTGCCTTCCGCAGAGTAACTCAAGTTCCAGGTGCTTAGCAAATAATACACATCCTTGCTGAAGCACTTAAGTGTCATGGCCAGCAATCTTTATCTAATGTTAGTGATCTCTGAGGAAACACAATAGCTCCTGGTGGGTTTTGACTGGTATGTAGGCAACAGGAAAAGCAGCCAATGCACAGAACTGATGACCGGGTGGCTAGTCTCATTAAGTCAAATTGTACCCTGATTTACTTACTCTGAAACCTTAATGGTCTCAGTGAGGTTAGAATTCACTGTGTGTACCATCAGCCTAACTATGAAAGGAGAAAATCTGCACTACCATCAAGCAGATGTAGTTCTTCCTAATGAACTAGCTAATGGAGAAGAAAAATAGGAAGTATCGCCAAGCTTGTGCCTGCTGGCACTTGATCCAGGAAATGATACAGAACTCTTCCTTAAGTAACAGTAGGCCTGTGTCTCACAACAGCTGGAAAGAAACCAATTACATGGGACAGCTTGTGTTTTGACCTAAACCAAGAACACATGCCACATCTTCATTTTGTAGCAGAAGCATCAAGAATGAAGCATCCCACTCTCTCTATGCATGGAAAGGAAGAAAATACTGTAGAGTGGGTAAGTGCCACAGGGCTGGACTTCTCATTCATCACAGGGAAGAGCTCTAGAAAACACAGGTATTGTTCCTGCAAAAATACATTTTCTAAAAATGAGTACAAAAATTGTGACCATTAACCTATTATTTGTGATTTGATGATGCTTTATTCAGGTTGGCCACATGTCTTTTTCTTTGTGGGTTGTAGTTTATCGACACAATCAACTGAAATGGCTCTTCTGGAGCCATTACAATTTGTTGTGTTGGTGCAGCTGAGAACACTTCACCGTACCACGTGTCACGCTTTGTCAAGTTAACAGTTGATGTTTCCAAATCAGGATTAGGAACAGTGCTGATGCAGTGCAATGCAGCAATTGCTTGTGAATAAGCATTCATGAAAAGGGACAAACTCTGCTGAAGTGAAGAACCGCTACCTAGTGTCACTTGTCAGGTGTCCCAGGAGTTTATTAACCCTAAAGCATCAAGTGGTCTGTCCCTTTGGTATCTGAGGTTACTTAAAAATACCAAAGGAGGAATAACATTCTCATCATGCACCGCTGGTACATTAAGCCAATAATCTTCAGAAATGTATTAAACTGTTAGTCAGCAATAGGGAAGCACAGATTAAATGATACATCAAAGGAAACGTAAGAAATGCACGGCAAAGTCAGACAGAGCAAATGGCCTGAAGTTGTGCCAGGGGAGGTTTAAATTGGATATTAGGAAAAATTTCTTCACCAAAAGAGTTGTCGAGTACTGGAACAGGCTGCCCAGGGAAGTGTCTGAGCCACCATCCCTGGAGGTATTTAGAAGACACGTAGATGTGGTGGTGAGGGACACGGGTTAATGGTGAGCTTGGCAGTGCTGGGTTAGCGGTTGGACTTGGTGATAAGTCATTTTCCAACCTAAATGATTCTATGGAAGCAGAATCCCACTGCGTGGGAATAACCCCGCGACAGAGGAAGCCCTAAGCACTCGGACTCTGGAGCACTCAGGTGGTGAGGCGGGCGCCAGCGGTGTGCCCACATGAAACGCAGCGCATTGCTCTGCCAGCCCATGTGCTGAGCCTGCGGGTGCAGAGGGAGGGAGACTCTGTTTGCTGTTCTGCAAGGCAGACGAGGTCCCGTACCTCCCCACACCGCCTGAGCACTCGCAGAGCCACCTCTTAGTGAGGATTACAGCCAGGGAGCAGAGCGCTCAGGGTCTGAGGTGCAAAGCAAGAGGCCGTACTGACAGACAAGTTGTTCTTCAGCCTCTTGCTAGCCTCAGCTACCAAACCCACCCCTTGGCTAAGCTGGGGTGGGAAGGTGACAGTCCCTGATGAGGAGGAGGAGGGAGGGAGACAGCGGCGATGGGCAAGGAAGCTCTGAGTTAGGGGTAAAGTGAGGTTGATCTTTTACTGATCGCTTCCCAGGTTAATCCTGCTTATGATTTAAACAGTCATTCAAATGGCTAAAGTTATCTAATTTAGGAAAGCACAGTAATGTTTTGGCAATTATACAAATGGGTTTTAAACAGCATCTAAGTAACGCAAGGTCATGCAGATATCCAAATGATCCTCTATTAATTTAGAGTATTACATGAATTTAAATGATAAGATCAATTTCAACAGAAGATTGACTTAACCACTGAACCATTCATTTAAACCAGGAAGTGCATAAACAACCCTTTCACCAGGAAGGCTAGGATACGATCCTGGACTTCTCTTTGGCCTTGAACCACTTCACATTAATTGGTTTGGAGCCAAAGGAGGTGCATAATATAACATCACAATTTATATTTAGGAAAACTCATTAGAAATGAAAAAGTTATGTAACTCCTCAGAGAAAGCAGAAGAAATATAGGACAAATTATACTCAAACACTGCAGTTAAATTATTTTAACAGCAGGGTAGCTTTAAAAAAAACCTGTTAGGACAAAATCCTACATAGCATACAAAAAAAAAAAAGGCTTTTACATCTTACTGTAATTAGAAACTCATCAGGTTAATGGGGCAGTTTTTCAAAAAGCTGCCATTTAAGTTTTTGCACATTGATCCTGCTGTATGTCAGAAGTTCTGTGCTGCAAATAGGACTTGTCCAGAGGAAAAAAACCCAACCCAACAGTCAGGCATTTTCTAATGTACATGTAAAGTTAAACCTCTGTATCTTTGTTTCTATGTTTTTTCATTCAATCTGTGCTTGCCATAGCATTCTAAAAATATTTTACTTTCCCTTCAGTATCCACTGACTGAAGCTGCAAAAAGCAGCGAGCGGTTCTGGGGTAGCTCAGCCTTTGGCAGGGCAACTGAAAGGCTTCAAGAAGACAAAAGGGAGGGAGCCAGCTAGCCAAGCCCACTGAATATAAGCACTTAAAAATCTGAGACATGAGAGATTAATGATCACATTTGATAATTTAGGTCAGCACTTTAAAAAGCTATTTGATATTTAAATACATGATGAGAAGAAGGGCTGAAATGAGTGGAAAGGGATGCAGCATAATGGCGAAAATTTTCCTGAACAGCCAAGTGATGGAGGAGCCTGAATCTGTAGGGCTTTCATTAGTGACTATGGTAGTTTTCATACACATTGTTTTGTGGCTCTGAAGTAATACTTATTTATAAAGATACCTAAATGTCGAAAGACAAAGAGAAGGGGAGGTACAAAACATCTGCTCGCTCCAGATGACTAACAAGTGAAAAGTAAGAGGGAGCCTGCAAAGCAAGTCATGAATGAGCCAGCTACCTTTACTGAGAGGATAAATTATTCCTTTTAGGAAGTAATGAATTATTAGAATTAGGTGCAGATTTCCACTGTAAGCAATTTTAAAAAGCTAAAGCTTTACATACAGTACACTGAAAAACAGGAAACTGCAGACAGTGTTACTAAACAGCAAGGTACCTTGCTTACTATTATATTAATATTTTTAGGTTGGGTGGAGCAAGGAAATGAAGTGAATAGAATGTTTTCAGTTGGAAGGGACCTGCAGTGATCATCTAGTCCAACTGCCTGACCACTTCGGGGCTGAGCAAAAGTTAGGGTATGTTGTAATGGGCATTGTCCAAATGTCCAAGCCTCTTAAACACAGGCAGGCTTGGGGCATCGACCGCTTCTCTGGAAAGCCTGTTGCAGTGTTTGACCACCCTCTCAGTAAGGAAATGCTTCCTAAGGCCCAGTCTGAACGTCTCCTGGTGCACCTTTGAACCATTCATGCACCTAACAGAATAACTCAGTGAACAAAGTACCACAGGATCACAGAATCATTCTGTGTCACAGAATGATCCATTAGTCAAACTATTACACTCTTGACTTCATAATGTATTGCTATAAACATATAATATTATTAGTTTTAAATCCTGGATGGGAAAGGGTTTACACACACCAGTCTTGCCTGTTACAAAGATCTGTAAAAGCAAAAGCTCACTCACAGCTTACGCACACTGCACATCAGAGTCATTTGTAAGATTAGAGTTTTATCACGGCTTCAAAACTGCAGAGTTTTTCCTACCCTGGTAACCCATTTTGCATTGCTTTAAACTGACAATCCAGGCAAGAGAAGATGCTTTGAAAAACACTGACAAAAAGATATAGCAAGCAGGATCAGTAGGAACTTCAAAGAAATAGTATTAACCCTGCAGAATCTGGTTGCCACAGGAATACTTCCTGCTCTGCTAGCTGAAAAAATGAAAACAGAGACCAGCTACATCCAGACAGCACAGATGTTGACTCACACAGGGTTAATGGTACTTCACAACAAGAGATACAGGAACTTAAAAAATCCTACTTGTATTCTGTAAAATATGCAGCATAGCTGCTACTATATTTTAATTGTGTTACTTTAGGAAACTGCAACTAAAAGCATTAAGCACCCTGGATGCTAAGAAACCCAGTACTCAAGAATTTTACATCATTCAAATCTCTAAATGTGCTGCACATTTGGAAAAAAAAATAGTCAAAATAAAACCACAATGAAAACTAGAAAATAAAAATAGCAAGCAAGGAACAATTCCAGAAAGATAGGGTTCCCACTGAGTGTTAAAGTACAGCAGCTGAGGAAATCTGCCACCAAACTCAGGACTCTCCCTAAGTTGGGTTCTCAAATCGTGACTTCAGTCAAAACCGTTGGTAAAGACACCCAGTTGCCTTGTGGGAACAGAAGAGGAGCGAGAGCTCCTTGAATTCTCGGCGAAGGGCAGGCTGTGGAGAGCAAATGTTAGATTCCTTTGCCTTAGGAGAATATGAGCAACTGTGCCAAGCAGCTTCCAAAAATATTTTACATCTTCAAAGCACCGGACAAAGATGAAGTAACAATTCCCCGCTCCATTTCCCATTACAGACAAAGCTGACTTCCGAAAGAAAACTGAATCAGGCCTGAGGCTTGAGAGACTGAAAGGCATGATTTTTCAGGAGTGTTGGAATGGCCAAGCTATTTCACAGTAATAGGTTAGTGACAATCTCCAGATAATAAGCCCTACAAAGAAATCCAAAGTGCTGTGTTGCAGTACCTTCCCAATGGCCTAACTGCATTCTGCTCAGCTGAACTGGATCCAGCTGGCTCTTAACATCTTTGCTGAGAGGGTGGTTGGGCACTGGTACAGGCTCCAGGGAAGTGGTCACAGCACCGAGCTTGGCTGAGTTCAAGAAGTGTCTGGACGGTGCCCTCAGTCACCTGCTCTGACCTGGCTGGGCCTGGGTGGAGCCAGGAGTTGGACTCGATGATCTTTATGGCTCCTGTCCAACTCAGGAGATTCTGTGATTCTATGATTAACAAAAAAAGAATATGCAGATAGTCATAAGATCATAAGGCAACAGCTCACTGGACACAGAGAGGAGCAGGTGGATGTTTTTGTCATTTCACAGTGATCTGTTCTTGTTATCATCTGTCTCCAATTATTGTACATAGAGGTTGACTACTAGAAAGTCCAAAAGGAGTGCTGCATAAGGAAATATTCGGCAAAGACAGGGAAATATCTATCACTTCTACTAAGTGAGGACATCAGTCATTTAAGAGCTATCCTGTCTTCTGCCAATCTGGTCCTACTGTGGGCATTACGAAACATTCTAGAAGTAGCAGCAGCAGCAGGGACTGGTTGCCTCATCCCCACTGCAGGGGAATAACTTTTAGTCCGTATTAACATTTTTTTCTTAAACTAGATGACATTAAGCTTCAGGAAGTCTACATCTCTTAATTGCTTTTGGGGAAAAGTTGCGATCTTAATTTGTAGAGGCTTTTAATTACTTTATTACTCAAGCCATTTTTTTCTAGATGATCAGCAGCATATTGTTTCATGGAATTTCAGAGAAAGTTTAAGCCTGTCCAAAACATAATTTTTGCTCCAGCTGCAACCATGTCATTTTGGGCCATCATCATTCCTACAGAGCACCATAGTGCAATGGCAGTCGCATTCGTGTAAATACCTCTCATCCTGATGAAGCTCACTTTTTCTCTCCTATGGGAAAAGTTACACTTAATGTCAGGCAGAAATTATGATATTGACTATAAATGGATGGCAAAATATGGTTTATGTATTCCTTCAGTAGTCCAACCAACCCAACATACGTTGTATACACAAACTCCAAAGGACGCTGATGTCCAGCTCTGCTGGAAACCGAAGGCCAACTATTAAAGATATTTCTACATACATCTGTGGGTACCTGTATGTAGGTAGGTACAGGAGGGGGTCTTTTTGAGACATCTGAGTGCTTTTACAAATCTAATAAACAGCCCGAATATCCTTAATATCCTCGTCCGATGCAGGTAACTCATTGAGATTACCTAAAGGACAACTAGTTCCTGAGACACCACTAGTACCAAAATATTAAAAACATTTGAAAAGTCATTGTTTTCTACAAAACAATTGATTTGAGGTTTTTTGCAATGTTTTTAGGGAATAGTATGTTAACAGATATCTATTACAAACCCACCAATTAGTAAAGCAATTTATTGTTCTGGTAGAGCTGAGTACTCGAAACACTTCTGATAAACAAGCATAGTACTTGTGGCTATCAGCTGCTGTGCGCTCAGGGAACAGAAAGCAACATGCTTTCAAAGAGTAGCTAACAAGTGAATAAACACATTTACATTTAGTTAAAATTCACTTGGAAAAATGCTGTTGAGCTGAGCTGGAAGTGCTGTGGCAGTAAAAGCCGGGTTGAAGCACGGGGAAGGTGCACGTTCCCTTTCAGTGCGGGCAGTCTGCTGTGTTTCTGGCAGTGACACGTCGTTACAACCTGGCATTACCAGCTAGAGTGGTAAAAGCCCTCACTACAAATTGTAAAGTGATGGAATATAGTTCAGTAGTAAAACTAAAGTACTGAAAAAAAATCATGTGATTTGACTCATAATACTTTATAGATACCTTTATTGCTGCCAGGCCTGTAAGGCTTAAAAGCAGTCGTGCTGTTGGATCTGCATCTAGTACTAACCTGCACAGCCAAAATCACAAAGCCAAAGATTGAAGCTCCATATCAAGGTGTCTTTAGAAATTATATACAATGACCAAAATCCATTCTTATCACTTTAATATTAGATTTTAGCCTTTGTACATTTTTTAAGAGAATATCTGCTTAGTCTTAAAGGAACCCCTTTCAGATACTTTTTTTTTTTTTAAATTTTTGATGCATTTTCCTCCCCTTTTGAGGAGGGTACAGCTAAGCAACTTCAGTCTTGCAATTTCCAAATCCTTCAGGTGTTCTGAATTCAGACAGCTTCTCTCTGTTGATGCTTTGAGCGGTTTCTCTGATCCCAACCCTTTCGGTTCGAATACACGCAGCTGTGCAATCCGTTCACATCCTTGCCAGATGCAGAAGCCAAGACATTTGTTCTGCAGGGAGAATTAATGGGGGGTAGCTTCCTAAATTAGCAGGTGAGTTGGCAGGTGGTCAAAGAACAGCAAAAGGTGGTTTGTGAGTTCGAAAAGGTGTTAAAACAAATTTGTCCAGTGAGCATCCTTTCAAGTGGAGTGGAAGAATCAAGTTCTTTAGAAAATAGTATCAGGAAATTATAAGTGGTACCCAGAGCCCACAGACCTCTGCTGGGGGGTCAGAGCATTTCCCGAGGGGCCACTGCAAGAGGCTGACTTTGTGTAACAGCCTGCAGCAAGGGGCACGGTGGTAAAGTATTAAGGCATAAGGTAGGAGCACCCGTTCACAAGGCACACAGGGATAAAGCACATTATAAAACCAGTTGTATTTGTATATCCATGTATATGTAGCCAAGATCCATAAGCTGGAAGCACAGACGTACTCTGGCTGTGGCTGGCAATGCCATCTCTGGCTCTGTTGGGGAGGTATGCCTAGGGCAGGGCATGGCTTCCTTACCGTTTGTTAAAGATGCAGCTAGCAAGCCAGTTAACACGTTACCGCTCCCAAACATAAAGGAGTGAGGCTTATCGCCACGGATAGGGCTGCAGCCTGGCAACCTGGGTGTGCGATGAACAGGTAAGCGCAGGCCGAGTGGCGAGTCCGGAGGAGCGGCAGCTGCAGCCCGCTCGTGCCCCGCGTCATTCGGGCTTCCACTGCCCCCCGCTGGACACAGGGCTGCGCACCGCCGCGCTGTGAGTGAGGCTGCGCAGGGCCGGCGTTTGGCCCCGCGGATTTACAGGGGAAAAGAAATTCCTTACCCGGCACTCGCGGAGCAAGACAGAGGGGGATGGAGCGTCTTGATACAAACCACACGTTCAAACGTCGTGCAGGTAGATCCTAAAGCATCACGACTGTGACTTGCAACCAAATGGCTACACCTGTTTTGAAATGCTTTTTGTCTTCTGGTTTCTGAGCACTTAGAAGACGTCAGGCTTTTCTTGCAATACCAAGGGCTAACCCCTTTTAATGATAGGTTTCACCTAATCATATATATCTTCAGCGGGAAGAGCAGCTAATGACACAAATCTTACAATTAAGCTGCTGAATTGCCAGATGTCAGTGGTGGTTGACAGAGCTTCCTTGTTAAAAACAAAACGGTCAGAAGTGATAACTCTGAGGATTCCACCACAGCCAGGTCACTCACAAAGACACATGATATATGCAAGACAGCCAAAGCACTCAAGATGCTCATCGGTACTGCAGTCCACAAATGAGAGCACTCCTTAACAGAAACACATTACACAGTATCATTTTATGTCCTATACTTCGATTATTATTTTGTCTCACTGGGGTTCTTCTAAGCACTTGAAAAATACACAGGGATGTGGCATCAAACAAGGCAACACGAGAGAAAAGCAGCAGTTCCAGATGCAGACAGAGCTCCGAAATGCTGTTTGTATCACGCTCGCATTAAGACTTCCGTCAAAAGCATCCTGCAGAATTATCACTTCTGAGCTTTGGAAAAATCAGAACTAACCTGGTCTTAGGTATTCAGAAGCCCCAGTTTATTTGGACAGAGAAGTTTCCTTCCAGCTGAGCACAATCAGGGTTCCTGTATTCCCCATGTGCCAGTGTAATCATTTGGGTCCAGAGCTCAACAGCTTGTATTCCTGACAAATACTGGAATTACCAGAAGACTCACTTACTAGCCAGCGGGAGAAGAACAAAATACACTTTTCTGCCTACTTGACTTGTCACTGGATTATTCCAAAGGCCTTCCAGGCACCCACAGCAAAGATTCTTGATGCCCGAAGGCCCCGGCAGGCATCCTGCCAAAGCAGAAAAGCTTTTAAGATCAAAACCTTTTTGGTCAATGTCCTTTTTCTGGTAGCTCTGAAACTCATGTTTACAAGACAAATAATTTATCAAGCTCCATGATTATGTTCTCCATTTCAGGCTGTAAAATAACTGCTCTGAAGCAAACATGGAGTAATCTAATCTACTTTACCATAACAGCAGCTGAACTGAGCTTTGACAGTGATTTTCTTTTTGTGTGCTCAATTCCTAAACTCAGACTGAAGTTTCAGCTTGAGAGGGTGCAGAGTACAATGAGCGAAACCAAAGGCAACATTCGTATGAATCTTAATGAAGTGAAATTCTCAAGCTTCAGGCAACTTCAAGTCTTCTGCAAGTCAGACAGAAGATCTGCATTACATGAGAACTCGATGTAACGTTATGATACTCTCACAAATACAAAAGGTTGTTATTTTCCAGTACCTGATTCCCCTGTGACCCAGCTTTTAAAATCATGATTATGAAAGGTTTTGGGAAGTGAAGAGAGTGTATGGAAAAACAGTGCAAATTGTTTGCTTAACAGCATTTGCTTTTAGAGCACGTCCAGAAGTGTTAAAAATATGCTTCAGATGACAGGAGTGATTCATGACTAGACAGCTGCTGAGAGAGACATCACCAACAGGAGAGAGAGGGAGAGAGTTGACATGCAAATTACTTGGAGAAAAAGAAATTAAATACCTTTTCTTCTGAGCTTTAGAATTTAGGAATGATTTTAATGACTTTTGAATTGAAACGAAGTAGTTGTGTCTCCTGAAGCTGTCAGAACTTGCGCGCCCCTCAGACCTGTTTCACAGGCTGCAGCCAGCTGATGGGATGACTGCCTGCCATTGCTTTCTGGGTAGGAAAAGGCAGTATTCTTTTGTCCATTTGGTGTTTTGCAGTATTCAGAGGCTAACTGCTCCATTTCCTGTCAAGGCCTGACTCCACAAACGATGCAGTTCTTAACACAGGCATCAATCTTTAGACAAAATGTTTAATAAAGGTGGTGGGAAGTAAGTCCCTGCTCAACAAGTCGAAGGGGCACGTTCCCCATGCTGGATCCATGGAACAAATTCAGAAAGTGACTGACTGAAAGCCAAAGCTGAAAGCAATGGCTCAACCATTTAACACTTGAGTTTGAACTCTCATGTTCTAGTGATCTCTGGCATTCCCCATCTAAAAATATACCATGGCAGAAGCACTCACCTCTGGTCTCTACCTACAATCCCACTGCTTCTCCCTCTTCCTTTAGCCTGGATCTGCTAGCACAGCCTGCAGCCTGTGGATAACAGGACTTTACTGTAATAGCCTACCTCAAAACAGCAATCATCATTGATTTTCTGCTTTGATACTGCTAATTTCACATTGGTATGATGTTCCCTGGAAGCCCAAGCTTAGATCTCAGTCAGAAATAGTCAGCCTTAATCTTGGCCTTTTCATGACTCCACATATACATGCCTCCTGGATGATTTATAGCTAATGGTGCTTCTGTATAGATTTCCCCTGAAATACTGTTCCTTGCTTTTTGTGCTTGTCAAGTAAAAACACAGAAGGCCCTTATTCTGAGGTGGAAGCAAAAGACAGTAAAATCAGCTAGAACTCTCTGTACCTAAATTTACAAATTTTCATCCACTTCTAAAATAAGCATGTCATACATTCATATGTTTGCATTGAAAAAGCTAAGCTGATTTTAGAAGCCCAATATGATTAAATCATAGGCAAATTTGTGGTGACCACCCCCTTTTAAGAAGGGGCTTTTTTAGCTTTCTTTGTTTCACCAGAATACAGATTATCTGTTTGAAATACACAAACTGAATGGACTTCCCATTGAGGTTAGTGTATTCTAGCATTATAATAAAGGTTATGAAAAGATGTCCGAGCACCAGCTGGCCTGCCTTTGATCCTCTCCATTCTTGTGATGATACATTTTCACACTTAAGATGATTCCCTTCTACCTCAAAGGCTGAGAGCTGCTTTGGTCCTTACAAATATTAACCGCAATCACAATGACCTATCTTTCTGGTTCCAGTCATCTGTTTAATATAGAGTGGAAGGTCAGAACTACACCAAAAGGGCCTGAAAGGCTTTATTTTGGTATACTGTCCCCTGCAGAGCTTCACAAAAAGCTGGCAGACTTGTAGTTCATGCATGCACGCTCCTCAGCACTGCATTGTGCGGCTGTATTAATGGGCTTTTGTAACCTTCCAGGAAAAATTCCCTCACCAAGAGAACAAAACTGTTGTCAGATCTGAACACACATGTGAATATCAACTAAAAGAAAAAAATTATATTTAAACAGTAGGGGTACTGTCTTTTGAAAAAAAGCATGTCTGAGGCCCTAGCTTGTGTCTTTACTAGGCTGTGTTTCGAAGGTAATTTTTTCTATTTGCTGGGATGGAGATTTAATAACAGAGATGGAAACCAACTGTTTAGAGAAGGCAAATTCAATAATAGATGTCAGCAAGGATTAATGAATAAGGCTATGGACCAGAAAGCACAAGCTTGTGTGTACCAATACAAAGAAATCTATTTGCAGCACAGTGGAGCACGGGTCACTTTGAAGTCATTAGCATAGTGAATTACAAAATAGCTGCATCTAAGGCCCTTCAGTTGTCACCAGAACACATTTCCCAAGCTATCCCATTTTCCTCCATCAAATCTGCCTACAAAACTCACGTTCACTTGCTTTCTATTACGCCTGCTGTACAAGCAGGTCCATCTGCAATTCTTGCCATGTTTGTTCTGTGTGTGATTTCCCAAACAAGCTCTTCAGCAAGAAAGCTGAATATCCAAAATCCCAGCACACATCCCCAAACATGGAGAATGGAGATTTTTACAGAGTTTTACCCCTCTGTGGGACTCTGTTTACCTATGTGTATCTACATGTTTCCTCACTGAGCTTGAATGTGTTAACCTCTGGTCTGGATTATGAGGGGTGGGTAAGTGGCATGAAGCAAGCAGCGAGAATTCAATGCAGCTGTCCACGTATGAATGGAGCTACCCACAGTGGGGAAGACAATGAAAGGAAAGAAAAAACTGGATTCCAGGAGTAAATGGCCTGTGGGGCCAGTTCCACTTGCTTCACACTGATTTTGTCTTAAATTTGGCTTGCTCTTGTATATGCCACTTAGATGTTTTGGGAAGACTTCATGTGTAGCAATTACTTCCCTATAAAATTATCAACAGGAGTTTAAGCCTATTTAGACTTGCTGAAGGCACCATGGAAACAAAGCACAAGTGCCATCTTCTGAAGTCCAATCTCTGAATTCAAGAAGCTGCAAAATGTCTAGTAGGCCAGGTTTAAAAAGAATGCGAGAGAGTGCAGGTACAGTCTCAGACCACAACAACACTCACTGGCAGCAGGTAATAAACAAGTGGCAAGTCCTTCCTAGTGAAGTTCTTCTTTAAACAACTTTTTATTTTCAGTTCTAACTAAATTAGATTGTAAGTCTCAAGCAGAGGATTTTTTTTTTTGGAGGCAGTTTTTAAACTCAATCATGTGATGCATCATTTTCCTATGCACACCCAGAAAACGTACATAAAAAAATGGTAGGTTTTGTTTAATGTACTTCCCTCTCCCAGAAACCAGTGTAAACGCTCCTGTCATTTAATTTCTTTCCATATTGTGCAGGAGTCAAATGACAGAAACACCTCTGCACCAAAAGCCCTGAGCAGATCCCTGTATCTTCTGGAAACAAAGGTGAATCAAGTTTGCAAGATGAACTGAGCAGCAGCTCTGACCTGCAGGACAGCTATTCTCATAAATAGCAGTTAGCAGGCCTTCGCTTGTACCATGCCAGGTCGGTGATGATTTTTGCAAATAGGCCGTTTACAGCAATTATAATGGCCCTTCAGCAATGCCTGCTCCTAGCCAACTGACTGATGCTTGTTCACACCCCCTGTCACACGGGCTATGGATATTTATGAGCGATAGTGATGGCTGGGCGTCTGCTGCTTGTGAAATGCTACTGGTTCAACAGTTATGTCATGGTTTCCACCTGTTCTGCGGAGTCACAGGGGAGCTGCTGTTTTCCAACTGTGCCAGCTTTATGGCAGCACCAGGACTACCAGACAATATTTGCTTTAGCAGGGGGGGTTGGACTAGACGACCTCCAGTGCTCCTTCCAAGCCTTACCCTTCTGTGATTCTGGTATTCCCTCTCAAACATCCTTTTCATTAGCGACCTACGGGTTGGCATAGGAAATTCTTAGGATACAGAAGAAGATCCTCTTTCAAGGTAATTTTCTACAAAGGTCCCATTGAGAAAAACACTAGACAATACACAATGGATGTGACATACTAATATTTTGATTTCAGAAACACAAAATACATCTGGCAGTCAGGCAGTGGTATTCTCTCTGCAAAGTGGCTGCAGGGATGGGGCTTGTTAATCCAGCACTTCTTACCCCATGAATAAAAATCCATTCTCTCCATCCATCCATCCATCCATCCATCCATCCTTTGAACTTTCTCTCTTGCTCAGCTTCCTTCAAGTCAGGAAGAAATAAGCGTTCTGTAACACTGCTGCAACTCTTGCTTTTTCTGGTTCCTGCTGTGCAAACTCAGAGGGACTGCTTTCTCCTACCCAACATGGTGTTTTATCAAACTCCCCAAACTGCAAACAGTATTCACAATCTGGTAGTAGGCTTGATAACCATCACCTTTTTGGTGTGAAGTAACTGCCAAGTAAGAGAAATTATCCTGTGTGCAGCATGGCTGCCCTCTGGGCACGGAGTCCTCAGTACCCAGCAACCCAACCTGTATGCTTACAAGCATGTCAAGATGCCTTTTTCACTTTTAGGCAGCCTTCAGCAATAACATATTCCTCCAACACAAAGTGCCCAGACCTCCAACACTCTGTTAGAAGAGCACAAAGGTTGCAACATGGCCAGTTTTAAACCTATCCTGTAGTGACTCTGCTAAAATACAACCAAGCAAGCAAAACCATTGCACAACCAGAGGCAATTAAAAAGCTAGGTTCACAAATGGCAGATTTGTCCTTTCCAAGCAACAGAATCCTCATGGGAACAGAATCAAATTTCTATTTTCTCTTGGATAAGTAAATCTGAAACTAGTTTCTGACAAGAGGAGAGCTACAGAGCTAGTGACTGGCAGACACCCACATGGTGCCTCAGGCACTAGCACAGGGAAAGCAGAGCGAGCACAAGCACACAGGATCCGGGCAGAACCAAGGCACATGGATTCTTCAGTAGCCCGTGGACGATTTCCACAGAGATCTGCAGTGTTCACCAGCAACTAATGTAAAAGAAAATGAATGAGAGAAGAGCTAAGGGTTCAAATATACCAAGTGTTCCCTGCTTAGCCCTATGTGGGGCTGTGTTCTGCTCGCCTGCATGCAGTTTTTTAGAATTAGGCACTGCAAAACCTCCTTTGTTTGGACTTCACTGGCTGGAAAAATACAGATGGTTTAGTTTCCTAGTATATGTGCACTACAAGAAAAGTAAGGTGGAAAAAAATATCTCAACTTGCTCTCCAGTGTGTCTGGATTTTTCTTTTAACTTGTCTGTTAATATAGTGAAAAAAGGTTTTCGGAACATGAAATGATGGTTGAGAGACACTTGTTTCTTTCAAGACTTACCCAGTGTATTGTTCTGCCCCTTTTGTCTGAAGGAGTTCTATGTTCTGGGCAGCAGTATTACCTTCCTCATTGCAACTCAGGTTGAAAGCAGTTAAAAACAGGGAGGTGCAGGGCCCAAGAAAGGGAACCACAAACTGCAGTGTGTGGTATTAACACAGTAAGAAATTGAACAGCCAGTTTTCAATACCTGGGGGGAATAGAAGTGTTGAGCACTTAAAAAATACTAAAAGTACCCTATTTGCCAGTCTCTGAACTCCCACTGAATGCAGGCAATGGACTGGAAGTCACCTGTGGTCTACATTCCTGTTCTAGAAAAACTAATTCTTGCTCTACCAAGAACTAGCAAATTAAAATAGACATGGTTTTTTGTGCTTTAGTGGGATACAAGTGACAATGTATTTTCTAATACCAAGAAAATGGACATTACATATAAATTACTAGACAGTTTCTGCTATTGGTTTTACACAAACACCATTTTTTCTGCAGAGGAACTGCATTGTTACTAAAACAGGGATGGTACCAAACCTTGCTGGCTGTTCCAAAACACTGAAATCCATGCCCCAGCCTACAAACTGCTGCTTTTCACAACCAAAATTTTTACATAACCAGGTGTTTGGGGGGGTTTATGTGATTTTGTAGTCTCAGATAAATGTTGGGCTATTTTTCTTCTAAGTGCATCTCTGAAGTCTTGCAGTCTTACAACACAAGAGCCACCACTGCTCACAGCTGTCTTGCTAGTGGTGAACACTGAGATTCCTTACAGAAAGGAAGGACTATGTACTTTCCAGCCTGTGAATGAACTTCAGAAAAAGGTTAGTACAAGGATATTTTCAGTTCAGAAACTACAGTATCTAAGGAATGTTTTACCATAAAGCTTGACAACACACAGCTAAAACTTTTTTGATTGGTTGGAGAAAGTTAGGCCAGTAGTGCTCACGTGATCGTAGCAGTTTGAAATGCAGCAACAGATCTTTACTGAAAATGAATACAAGTATTCAAAGCACCAAAGCAGAAAAAGGCCTCTAAGTAAAGTTTCTATCCTGTAAGTTGATTCATCCCATTAATTAGTCAGTGTTTTACACTAATTCACTGAAATGCAAGACGATCTACTGGTGTATTGATTGTACCTGTTTTACAGTGCAGCTCTTCTTGTGGTGGTATCCCCAAGATACCACGACTGCAAAGATACCTGGAACAGATGAATCGTGTTCTCAAAGATCTTTCATAAAAAGATGAAATACATTGAGCAACTAAGGTACAATGTAAAACAACTTCCCTTTATTCACATTTCCTGATCTCGGGCTTTGTTATACAAATAATCTGCTGTGCAAAATAGTTTATAAAATACTAAAAAATGCTTTTATTGTAAAAAAATAAACTTTCTAGATATACAGTTACTTTGCACTATCACAAATATTGTCCAGTATTTAACACTTAAATTTAATATCACAATACTCAAGTAATGTAAACCAATGATCCTACTGGTAAGAAAGCCACTACTCAAACTCAGGTTCACTAGGGATTTGTTAAATATCGTCCTCTTTTTGTATCTACACCCTCACACAACTCTGATGACCCATACTTGAATTGCACCCATATCGTGAAATTAGGCATTGGGCCATCTTTTCCTCCATTATCAGGTTAAAAATACCAAGTCAAATGGTAAATTTAGTAAATGGCAAATTTTAGTAAAGCCTGGCAACACAAGAGCTACACAGTGCAGTCACAGAACAACACATGTCCTCGCGACTAGATTTGAACTTTGCTGAGAAGCAGTGGAAAGGCAGCCCACTCTGGGTTCTGGGCACACGTATCTCAATTTCTACCAGTATCCAAGCTAGCTGGCTTAAACCTAGATCTGATCTCCTACACTCCAGTGCAATCACAATCACTTTAGAATCAAACGCCTCTAAGAAGTTTTCATACAGTCACCTGAGCCCTCATTGTTCCAGTTCACTTTCATTCTGCAAAGTCTTCATAGCTAAACCCCAGAGGGTCATGCTGGAGAAGAATGGTCCTTCGTTGTTCTTGTATACAGCAGATGATGTTCGACTGCCTAGCGGATCACTGCAATGACTGTCCAAGCTAACCATAGAGGAACGAATCATGGGAATATTATCAGACTGTAAGGGTTCTTCTGCAGAAGATACATCTACATCTGCATAAGCATATGGTGGTGGTGGAGGAGCTTGCTGTGTCTGAGCTTTTGGGAGTTTAGCAGAATCAACATTCAGTTTCTGTTGGTTTGCTGAGTCATGGTGTTGAATCATTGATCGCAGCTTACAGTAAGAATCTGCAGAACTATCAAATTCAGCTGAATTTGCAGTTGGACGTATGGGAAACTTAACAGACACTGGTAACAATGTAACAGAGATTTCTTGGCCAAAAGAGTCAGAACTCTGAGATTTATCAAGGTCAGAAGTTTCAATCCCTTGAGCAAACTCATCCAGTGTGTTTGGAGCTTCATCGGTGGCCTTACAGTGCATCTTCTTGTGCCGCCGCAGCACGGCAGAGCGAGTGAAGCACTTGTTGCAGGTTTCACAGGTGTAGGGTTTTTCTCCTGTGTGAGTCCTCACGTGCCTACGCAGGTCACCAGAGCCTGCAAAACATTTCCCTACAAGACAGAAGGGATCGGTTAAGAGTTTGTCCTTACCACAAGTGCATGAAGATGTTTTAACTGAGAGAAAACATCAAGTGATAAGGTATCCTGTGTCCCAATCACGGTACTTTGTTTATCTAGAACAGGTTCAAACAAGTTCCATCTATTTTTACAATTCAAGGACTCGTTCCTTCTTCTCAATTTGATTTGATTTTCTAACTTGTGCTTCCCAACGCTTTAGTTTTTGTCTCCAGAGACAGGAATATCCATTAGTATTTGAAAGCTGTGAGCGTTCTCAGTTTGCATCAATCTTTGTGGAGGGGAAAAAAAAAATAAATTTAATTTGTCTGTCTGGAAAAACAGTATGCTGATAAGCCTCTGAAGAGATTCTTCAAGTGAGAACTGCATCGTAGAAACTAACGGTTTCTTCATTACCAATTCTTAAAGTGCTGACAAAGTTAGCTGTTCTGTTAACTTCGAGCTAAGGTAATGCAGCAGTCCATTTCTTTTTATACTCTAGCCAGAGAATGTGTATTTTTTTATTGCTGCAAATACTAGAATACAAAAACCCCTGTGTGCCTATTTTCAGAACCACTGGCTCAAATAATCTCGATAACCATACCGCAAAAGAGAAAATATGTCTGAGGCTGAACCCAGGCAAAACGTGGAAGAACAAGTAGGACAAGAGAGCATCAACTTCCAGACCTGCTACATGATTCGAGCACCTCACATTCTCTAGGACAGTAGGAATGAGCTGGTACCTATTTGTGATTTTTATCTCATTTTACCAAGGTTAAAGATTATTTCATTTTTGCGTGGACAGATGCTAATTAAAATGAACTGTATTATCTGAAAAGTCAGTAAAACTGCATTTTCAGTTTCCAGCATTGTACTTTTCATTCTACTGCCCAGACTTCTCTTTAGAAAAGCCATTAAACACTAAGATTACAAATTCCCAGAAAAATACATGTGAATTTTTGGCATAATGTGAATGATTTCTTAATGCTTTATCAGATGCTCTTTGCACAATTTCTGCTTTCCCAGTACAGGATGACCTGGCTAAAATGAAAAATAATCAAAAGGCCCCTACAAGACAAGATGAAAATAACCCTATTTTAATGACAGCAACACAACTGTTTGCTTATACTTCATATCCTTCATGTTTTGTATTTCCTCCTGGTAACATTAACTTTTCTTGTGCCTCAAGAAATTACAAATAAAACACACTGCAGTTGGACATTATCATACGAGCTATCTTCCTCCTACGCTGATTCCTCAGAAGGTGAATGAAATTATAGAATCACAGAATATGTAAGGTTGGAAGGGACCTTTAGAGATCATCTAGTCCAACCTCTCCGTAACATCTTCACTAGATCAGGTCACTCAGAGCCCCATCAAGCCTAACCTTTAATAAATCATATCAAAATAGCAATTAAGGGCAAAAAAATATGCAGAATGTTAAGTAACATATAAGGACAGAGCATTCAATTTCTCAGAACTATGTTATACAAGGATGAATTAAAGAGCCATTTTCAGGCCATCTGGAAGTATGACCTACCTAGCAGCTTTTGAAAATGGGTGTTCTCTGGTATGAAGCATCGATCAAGTTTTGGTTTTACTCCAGAGGTTGAAGCAAAGTAGCAAAAGATTGTTATTATCAAACTCTATGGTTGAATGCAGTTAAATCTGAATGGTATTCAAGTGGAAAAGGAGGAGGAAAAAAGGAACCAACCCAGACTCCATCACTTCACAAGTGATGCCAAACCTAGCACTCCACCAGAAAGGGCTACACTGAAAATAAACCAAATTTTTAAGCAGGCAGTATCAGTACTTCTCCAGCAAGTGTGTGCGCACGCAATGTTGATTCCTCTTATTTCCTTTCTCTATTCTTCAACTAAAATTTGCTTTTGAAATTAATTACGACAGCTAAAGGATTCAGCCAATCAAACTACTACGAAGTATGCAAGACAGAGCATTTTGTGAAAAATGACTAAAACTAAAGGAAGGAAGGTTTAGATTAGATATTAGGGGGAAGTTTTTTACAGAGAGAGTGGTGAGGTGCTGGAACAGGCTGCCCAGAGAAGCAGTGGATGCCCCATCCCTGGAAGTGTTCAAGGCCAGGTTGGATGGGGCCCTGGCCAACCTTATGTAGATCCAGGCCTGGAGGGTGGTGGCCCTGCCTGTGGCAGGGGGGTTGGAGCTCTATGATCCTTGGGGGCCCTTCCAACCCATGCCATTCTATGATTCTATGATAATAGCATTTTAATTTAAAATCATTTTGGTCTGCCAACCTAGGAACTTCTACCCATCATGTAAGAAGCAAAGACACAACTGAGGTATGCACAGTAAGCCTCACCGCAGGCTGAACAGCTGTACGGCCTCTCTCCGGTATGCCTAATCCTGTGCTTTACTAGTTTCCGTTGCATGTTGAACGACTTCCCACACTCATCACAGGTGAATACTTTATCTGCTGTATGGGTCTTCTTGTGCTCCTTTAAGTTACTGAAGTTACTGAATCCTAGAAACATATGAGAGACACTGGGATTAAAACGACTCCTCACATTTCAATCAAAAAACCCTCAGGAGGCAGAAACTTTGTTTCCTCAATACCTCTGCCACAGATATCACAGAGATGAGGCTTTTCTCCAGAATGAATAATAATATGACGCTGAACATCACCAGAAGCAGCAAATCTGAAACAGAATATGGAAACCCAATTTACTGTCTTTATAAGCCCTTTATTTGCCTAAACTGAGTGTCATGTGGAAATCAACTGTAATGACAGCCTGACGCTCTGCACAAAGATTAAAATCTAAACCACAGATAAACAGGTGCATTTAAGAAAACATTTTGAAGCTGGCAATGTCCAATTAAATTTATGCTAAAAAAGATCCAAACCACTTTTCACCATAAATCTTCCTAATTTATTCTGCATTTAGCTCATGTATGAATGCCACTCCTAATTAGAATATTCTGTTACCTGTTAGCAGAAGGCAGAAATATTTAATGCCTTCCTAAAATTCAGCAAGTTTCCTGTACTTAATAATTTTCATAAAGTGTAACAAAAAATATATGACCAAATAATGAAATGAAAAAGAGGAAAAGGTACAAAACTGTATGATTTACTGTGACTCACACTGCTCAAAATACAGACAACAGTATATCCTTAACTAAAGGTACTGATACACAAAAATTAAGATCACAGACTGTATATGGGGCGACATGTTTATCTTGAGATTTGCAACAGAACTTGAAAACATTTATGTATTTTAATTCTATCAGTATACATTTAAACCCAATGTCCTTTAAACAAAATTGAGCAGCATGTGGCCTAGGTCTTGGCCCTTAGTTTATCATGAAGGAAACATGAACAAGTTTTATGCTGTTAACTTTACTCAGACAAACAATTCTACTCACCTTTTCCCACAGATTTCACAAATGTATGGCTTTTCACCAGAATGTCGACGTAAATGTGTCTGGAGATTACCTGCCTGAAGGGACAGTAATTTGAACACTTAAAGTCAGCAAGCCTGGTGTTGCATACCAATAAAAAGATGATGGTGGAAACTATGAGACTGGCTTTTTATTCCTAATTCTAAGGCAGTGAAGACTACAAAGCATGTATGAACTCAAGCAGTCTTATCTAGAAAAGACAGACTACCATGCACCTCAAGAATATATGTAATTAGACACTGACAGGAATGGGGGGGGGGGGGGGGGGGGGAAAAAAAAACCCGGGG
>VZTU01033866.1:4454-40179 GCA_013400835.1 Zapornia atra | reverse complement strand
ACTCTACTATTTTGTCTTAGGACAATCATGGAAGGAAACAAGATCCAGATTTTCAGAGAACTACTTTGTTGATGATCTTGCAGGTCTGAAACTTAATTCTTTCCTTACAGTAAAGGAAAGTTTACATCAACTTGTCATCAACATTTTAGAAACGAGTGCTACATTCTTCACAAAAAGCAACATGCAGGTAGTCTTGTCGTGGCTTAGAAGTGCCATAAATCTTATTTAAAGATTATTAAAAAGGCCCACCATCCAGCCCTTAATATTTTTACTCTTTGAATATAGTAGTTATGCTACATTTTCACTTTGTGTTCATATATGTGCTAGCATAGGACTCGCACATCTTTGGAAAGAAATGTTTCTGAGATGAGATAAAGTTTATCTGATACTTCAAATAGAGCGGAATGATGGGGAGAGAAAGCTTTGGAAATTCCTTCTTTTAAACATTTGCAATTTGTGAAGGTGTCTTCAGATGTTTTTTCAAGACTGTGGTCATGATCAAAGCTTAGATTGAAGGATTATAGAAGGAGAAAGCATAGCAGTAAAAGAGAGTGTCTAAAGCCATTTTAATAAGGTAGGAGTATTTTTAAGGAGGTATTCTAATGAATCAAGATGTAAAGCTTAGGAAGGAAAATTAAGTGTCTGTTACGTGAAGTGTCTGCATCAAGAAAAAGGATGTATGTGATATTTGCAAGTTGCTATGGAAAAGAGTATTAAATACTCTTTGTCATCCACAAATAGCATCTATGTAACACTTCAAGAAAGAGCTATATAACTGTTTCTTCTGCCTCCTCTATTCTACCTCACAGACATTCGCTTATCTCAGGCCATTGAATATCTTTCCCTTCCTATATAACCTATGACAAACTTAAAACACAGTATGCTGAACTCTCAGAAATTTAAATGCTGCCTGACAGGGAATCAAGAGAAATCAAGGGCGCCTCAGATTCCACTAGTAGCAGGAAATATGTTAAATGAAAATGCNCAGGTGAACCTTATCTATTGGTATGAACCCCCCATTTCAGGGACAGTACCTCAAAGGACACTTCTTCAGCCTGCTCACTGTTTTATCTCCTCCTACAGCTAAAAATTTTTACTGAAACTTCTCCCTTCTTAGCTCCAGGCCTTTTTTTCTAGTACTCATAGTTTGAGACTGAATAATTCTCTCCTTTCATTTATATCCTTACCTTGAAGATATTTATAGACTGAGATCATGTTACCCCTGAGCTTTTGCTCTTCCAGACTCCATAAATTTTGTTCCTTACTCTCTCACTTCATGTCTTATGATCTTCTAGTTCTTCTATGAGTTTTGTTTCCTTATTTTGTATTTCCCTACATTTCTCCACGTTGGGAAAATATGTTCCCAAACTATTGTTCTAGTGTTTATTTCTGATAATTATACAGGAAGACAATGTGATTTAGTGTGTATGAATTAGAACTTTCCAAAGCTCCATTTTTTCATCTGATCATCTGTAGTGAAGTTCTCCATTATAAAGTCTCTTGAAGATTCTGCGATGACAGCTCCTTCCAATGAAAAAACCTCTCCTTCCCAGATCCTGTTCCTGTATTCATGTCACAAAGGCTTCCAAAAAGGTAGATAAATAAGTTATTAAGATCTTTGCAAGGGTACAAATATTTCATCTTTATTACACAGAAAACCACATCCATTTCTCTAATGATTTCTTCTGGGTTTAAATTCGGTGGATGGTATCAAATCTCTTGTATGAACACTCCCATAGTGAATTTAACAGTTTAGTTGTAATATTTCAGCTTCAAAGGTTATGAAATAAAAAGTTGGTCTTCCTCTTGCCTATTTAGTGGTTAGTGAGAAATTGATGAGTCTTCAGCAGCTACCACTTTGAGGTCTTCAACAGTTAGCAGCAACAGTAATATTTCATTTTTATAATACTGTTTCCTCCTGACTGAAATCTTACTGTCAGCCTAAGCTAAACCAACTTACTACAAGAATTGGGAGGTTTTCCAAACAAACAAATAAATAAAATCTTGATTAAAATAAATTTAATATTCAGAATGTGTATTATTAGCATTACTGTTAAAAACTTTGGTGTTAGAAGTATTCTTTGAAATTTTTTTATGTTTATTTGAAACAGAAAGCTTCTAAACTCTTATTTATGAGATACATTGGGATCCCAACCTAAGAGTAATACTGTTTGGATTAGACTACAGTTTCACATTTCTTTTATTTTTTATGACATCTAACTGGCCATTAACAACCCAAGTGTTCACAGTAAAGGTTTGTCTTCCCTGCTGAAAAAGATGATTGCTTATGGGTAAATATTGTTGGACTCAGATCTAAAACATATGCACAGTGCCACCTCATAAGGGCTACATAAGTGTAATGTATAAATGTTATGAGAACTGTCCTGATCTGTGTAAAAAACAGTACCACAGTTCCCACAGACCTTCTAATACTTATAATTTTGGAGGATCCGTGTGTGTCAAAATGAAGCACCTCAAATATGCTGGATTAACTCAAATAGAAAAAAACCAGTTTAATTTATTGCCCACTGGGGTCTGTATTGGACTCCTTTGGCTCTGCAAGGAATACCCCGTTAACACTGATGGGAGAAACACAGCTGTGTGTATCAAGGAAGTATAAAGAAAACACTGAGTGTTTTGTTGGATACAAATGAAACCAGTCATTTGTTGAGATTTAGTTTTATTTGCATGGTAAATTCTGATAGATGAACTGTCAGGTTTATAAGGTTACTTCTATAACCTTATTTTACACATAATGCATTACAGCACTTTTGAATATGATTGAGAACTTCAAAGTGTAAACACCTAGGAAGACAGTGAAGGGTGAAAGCATATGGAAAGGTGTAGATTGTTTCATGGGTGAAACCCAGAGTGGGGACTCGGGACACCTGATGCATTTCTAATTCCTGCACAATTCTTCTTCATGACTCTCAGAATGCTACTTCATTTATCTGTGCTTCAGGTATCCATTCACAAATGGAAATAATAATCCTTGCATCAGTTGACTCCTCTCCTTTTCCTTTTCATATTACAAAAACACTACAGTGGGACTATATTTCAAGAAGTGTTTGTACCTCACCGATCACAGAGAGTCCTTCAAACACTTCTGTAATGCAAGTACAAATTAATATATATATCCACCACAGTTTTCTGGAAGCTATCTTAATTACAACATTTTCCAGAAACCTCTGTATCTTTCACTGGCTAAGTACAATCAAGCCTTAAGAACAGGAAAAGAGAAAGAAAATAGGGACACTTTAGAAAAAGGCATTGAACGCTGTAAGTGGTGTTAGATGAAGGCAGCTTTACTTACAAAACTTGAGTGAAAAGAAGCTTTCTGACAAGAAAAGGACTTTAGCAGGATACTCTGGGTTCTTTTTCCTTATTTGGTAGCACTTTTTCTTGAGAGTTTAATTACCAGGTTGATTAGAAGGAAGGAATTTGTGTTCATAAATGGCACTTATAAAAATAATCTTTTCCTTCTTGGTTTCTGAATAAGAAATGGTCTCTGATGTCAATTTAACTGAATAATTGAATAGAAGAGCAAAGTATACTACCTGGAAATGGAATCATTATAGTCTACAGAACACACATAAAAATCAGTTTATTTCTTGCACTCAACAAAACCAAACGTTTTATAAATTATGACTTTGTACATACACAGTTAGAAATATTTTTATTCATTATTAAAAGTGTATATTAATACTTTATATGGCAGTGTATAAATCAACACTTAGGAGTCAACAATAATGTCCAGTTACTCTTTAGTAATATTCGGTCTTCTGTAATAGGAAAACATAATTCTTAAAGTGTAGATTTCAATATGCATCTCTACATCAAATGAGATGCACTTACTGTGCTGGTAGTTCCTCTTTTTTTTTTTTTTTTTTTCTATTAAATAAAGGCAGACAGGTAAGGAAACAGCAGAGCTTTTGAGGTAAGGAGCAGTTATACTTCCTTACCCAGAACACACACAGTATATTCAGCAGTCTTGGAACAAACTTGAAGTTTTGAGATAACAGTGACTCTGCCAGAGCTGCCCAGATCATTGCAAATTCCCAAAAGTGCAGAAAACAGAATCATGTAGTTTTTTCTGTATCAGTACATTATTATCTCTACACTCATCTTAAGGGACTAAGAAGGAGAAATTTCTTTTCCTCTCTGCTATGCAACTCAGTTATTTTTTCTTTAAAAGACTATCTGGTCACTGACTGGAGGAGACAGTCATAATGATTTCAAAGACATCTAGGAAAATCACAGAATCTAACTCCAAAATCTAGTTTGGATTAATAGACTGACTTTTATTTTGCTTTATGTTTCGTTCTTTCTCATTACCTTACTGTTTTCCTCCACTAAATGAGTTTGGTGAGTCAGTGTTTTTCCCTGTTTGGCACAATACGATTTTGTTAGGGGCCTTGATCATAACAGATGATTCTTCAGCCTCTCATTTCTCTGCTTTCTGATTGCCTGTTCTTTGTGTACACTGCTGGGTTTTCTCCCTTTTCTCTCTCCTTTGTCTTTGCCTCGATATTGTCTGTCTTTCTAGATTTCCTCATCTTCCTCTTCCCCCTTCTCATCTCCAAACTGTGTTTGTAATGCTATTCAGTTTTTACCCTGTTCCCAGCTGGGCAAAAATTTCCACTTCTTAGGAAAAAAATGACCCCTTCTGCAGGCAGCCATTGATTTCATGTAGACAGGAGAGAAACTCCGCTCTCTGCACAGTACAGAAGCTGTCTTTTTGCCACTGTGGCACAGCTGCTGTAATATCATGTTAGATGGCACAGTGCTGCCTGAGTCTGTCCAGTGGCCGGCACTGAACAGAAATTTTTATTTCTTTCTTTGGAGAAGTACCCAAGCAACTATACCAGCTGAAGCAGGACAAGAATAAGAATGTGGACTGACCAGGGAGCATTCCTCCTCTGCTTTCATTTACGAAGAAGTGCCGCCTCTTTTGCCCACTTACCATGGTTTAACCTGGCAGGCAGCTGAAACAACCATACAGCCATTCACTCACTCCCTCCATCCCCGGTGGGGTGGAAGAAAAATTCTAAAAGAAAAAGGTAGAACTCATGGGTTGAAATACAGCTTTATATGACAGAAAAGGAAGATGATGATGATGACAATAATATACAAAACGAGTGATGCACAGCCCAGTTGCTCACCACCTGAAGCCAACACCCAGCTAGTTCCTGAGCCACCCTGCCTCCCAGCCCATTGTCATACGGGTCATGACATCATATGATATGGAATATCTCTTTAGTCATTTTGAGTCAACTTTCCTGGTCATGTCCCATTTACACCCCCCACCCCCTCTCCTTTTTTGGCATCCCCCACCTTCTTGGCAGGGCAGCACGAGAAGCTGCAAAGTCCTCCACAGCTTGGCAACAACTAAAATATCAGTGTGTTATCAATATTATTTTTGTCCTAAATCCAAAACACAGCACTATACCAGCTGCTAGGAGGAAAATTTAACTTTATCTCAGCCAAAATCAGGGCACCAGTCTTGTTTCTGCTGTCAGTAAGACTCACAGTAGTGGTTCATGGACAGTAACAGGTCAGGGAAAATATGGATGTGTTGATGGGTGGGAGAGACAATCCTGTGATTCACAATGGGAAAAAGCCAGAAAATAAATGCTTTACTTTGTCTTAGTTCTTCCTGGCAAATCATGCTTCAAGATATCCTTGCATGCCAACAAAATTTGGAGAAGAAATGGGGCAACCAGCAGTGAGAGAACAGATTAGGAACTAACAAGGGAAGCTGAACATGCTCAACTCTGTGCAGTCTGAAAGACTTGGCCAGTGTGAATGGGAGAAAGCTGTCCCTTTTCTGTGAAAAACACAACAGTCAGAGGAGTATGTTAATGTTGCACTCATTTTATTAAAAAAAAAAAAAAATTCAAGAAAGAAGCATGACAGAGAAACAGCTCATTGAAAACAGTAAACACGTTTTCCAAGGACAGCAGGCCTGGCTAACCTGATCTCCTGTGAGGACATGACTGGCCATATGGACAAGGATCTTCATGTTGTACTTATATGCGTATGTGTGCATGTGTTTTAACATTATATTTATAGTCCTATACAGCTTAGATGTCTATGAAGTCACGTGCTGGAAAATGGGTTGTGTAACAGTTTTATTTAGGTTACCTTTGAAGGCTTATTTAATTTGGTGTATTTATTTTGCTTGTTGTTGCCTTAGGCCTGGCTGGAGTTTTGATTAGTATGTTTACTTCTATAAAGCCTTTCCTAAAATGTTAATCAAAGTATACCTCATGGAAATAGTGACCAACAGCTGAATGAGTTGAGTGTATTAATGAATCAAGGAGAAATAGTATCACAGCCAGAGGGAGAGAATAGAGGATATATATTTATACGACATCAGGTGTTCTTATGACCATGAGACATATCTTTGTAAACTTCCCAGCCCAATTACAAAGGTAAAGGTAATACAGAATTGTACTTATCACTGTATATAAATAAAGTCAGAAATTGTATATATTCTGGGATGACTTAGCAGACGTAGTTTTCAGCTACTGAGTTCTTACATGTGTGTACAGGCACATTAACATTTTATTCCTATTAGCATGACAGGGCTATGCTTTGTGATCGAATAGGTTGAATTTCTGCTGCCAAAGCGAACTTACAACAATATGTTGTGTTGTATGACTAGCACTGACATCTCCAGATACCACCTGCACTGGTATTGAGGTCTTTAGCACTGACAATACACGTGCACTAGTAGCAGAAAGGAGCAACAGCTGATGAGTACAATGGCAGCTGCTGACTATATCATGGGATCATTTAACCTGTCAAATGCCATCTGCCCCTAGAAATAATCATTGGCCTTCAGGCCAAGTGGAAGAGAGTGTTCTGTATTCACATTGCTTGGGGTCAGTTTGTGTAGAGAGAACTGACCAACTTTCCATCCGTTAGTGGGTTGCATTGGCCGAGTTCCCTGTGGGCTCCATGTGGTGCCCCATGGACCCAAAGAAATCTTTATTAATAATTCTCATATAATTTTTAATTCAAAGTAGCTCAGATAATACAAAGTATGTGTTGAAGTTGAGCAGTACAGCGTTTTCATGAGCAACATCAAGGCTACCATGTAGCATGAAGGCACTGGGGGCATGTTAGGACACAAGGGTAGTTGGGTAGATTATGAAGACAGCCTAACCTGGCATAGTCTGTATGCATATTCTGCCTGCAACAGAATCCGTAGAAAACTATTTCTTCTGCTCTTGTCTAGATTTACTCTTGGAGAAAACTAACTGGTTTTGCGAGATAATGACCACGCAGACTACCCAAGTGATCAGGAGACCAGAACTCATGAATGAAATGGTGAGTAAATTTCCACAGTGATAGTGTACACATAAGATGTGAAGATACCTTTTAGGGGAGAAGAGATTTGAATCTTGCCTCTTTTTTTCTATTATATTTGGAAAACATTGCTAATAGAAAAAAATTGGCTCCAGGTTCTTTCCTGAGACCAGCAAATCACCAAAACATATTAGTTAATTCAGAATGAGTTAAGAATTCGTCTCTTTGGGCAAAAAGCATCATGAAATTCCCTTTACATTTATCAAAAAAGTATTAAAAAGTGAGTAGAATGGGATTCACCTGCAGAACCCCTTATTACAGTGTAAGCAGGTGTTTCTCAGCCTTATCCCCTAAACCATGCCGTGGTCAAATCCTTTAAAGGCAGAATGCCACATTTTTGTCGTGACACTACAGGGTAATAATATCCAGAAGCATGAGTGAATGAAGAAATGGAAATCTGGATGTTCATGCAAGACTGAGTTACACATTCTTGCAGCTTGTTCCAGAGTTAAATCTATTGCTAATTTAGCAAGTGAAGTGCTATAGGTGGTGATTCTGCTCAGCGTGGATTGACATTTCTTACCAAGTCTCACCCTTGACCATGCTTTTATTTAACTGGGATTACCCACAGGTGTCACTGCCAACAGTGTAGCCTGTGGGACCGTGCTTGTTTTCCTGCAGAATATATTCTCAATTTACATATCCCTAGCAAAGAAAATGCATAGCATTTCATTGACATCAGCAGCAAAACTAGCCTGCATTGATTCAGTGTCACTTAGTATTTACATAATAATTTAGGAGACCTTGCTCTAGTTTATGTAGGAAATAAGTATCATAAACCTTAATTAGTGCCTGATGAAAAGAGGTGCCCAAAGCCTAGTAGCACTTGTTCATAGCAAAAAAAAGAAACAAAACCATCTCATTTTGTTTGAACCCTAGCCCTTGTGCACTGGGATGTACTGCATACATTGCAATTATTTTAAATCATGCTTTATAGTGCAGTGTACTATACTTAGCACTGGAGCCATATGCATTAATAAACATATTTTTATTCTTTGTTTTATGAATATACATCCTCATTCATTATAAATATACTCATGGGAGTTTTTCTTACACAGGTGTCTAACTGGTTATATTATTGGCACATCATAGTAAGACCCTAGAAAGTATTATCTTCTATTTCCTTTCTCATCACAACCCTCTATAACAGTTGTTCATTTTACAAAAGTTTTCCATGTGGAAGTTAGATATCTAACTTATACGAAAGCAATGTAGGGTCTTTTCACAGCTGCTCCCAGAAATGGGATTATTTGGATTGATAGGGTGAATAAACTCCATTCTAAAGTAAATGTATAAAGTAGGTAGCTAGGTAATTTGGTAACTGAAGCTTGATCCAAATAATTCTGTATGCTGACTTTGATATTATAATCATGTATATATGAGCCTGATCAATAGTGTAAACAACATACCTAACTTGCAGAGTAAAGGTCCATTGAGAAGAATCTCATCCTCACATTAAACTGGGGTAAATTTCCCTCTGGAAGAGCATATATTTTTCCCTGGATTGTACAAGGAGCCTGAGAATGTAGATAAAATAAAACATTTTAAATGGTCAGAGGCGAACACCACCCTGAATGTCTTGTATGAAAAGATAGATTTTGGTGTAAGGAAATCATGAAATATTTTCTCACTGGTATTTATATGGTTTACCGAATCCTGAAGGTGATATTAAATGTTTGGACACAGGATTCATTTAATGTTGACTCTTATTTAAAATTTCCTCAGATACATTCTATGTTTTTCTCCACATTTACTCTCCAAGGCAGAATTTATGGCTTTTGTACATTTTCTGAGATTTCTGGATGACACCCCATCAGATACTGTGACCAGACTGCAGGAACTTGAAGTCGTTTATCTATCTGCTACATAGCCTAAAAGGAGGAGAGACTCTCCAAGCACTCTCTATCAAAGGTTAGCTAAATTGGAAGTGCTGTAGGATTTTGAACTAACTTTGTTCTTTCTGTAGAAAAGGTGGGAACTGGCTAAAAGCAGGTCTGTTGTAGATCCAGTCATACACACACTCAATTTTGCTGCTCTGGAAGGCAAGCCAAGTCAGAGCAAAACTGTTCTTCCTTTTCTTTCAGCTATACAAGAGATCACCTCCCTAATCACCAACTTCATCATTACAAAAATCTCCCTCCATATCACCTCATTAAAAGCCAGATGAGTACTTTAGGTACTCATGAAACTGCCTCTCCTCCTCCTCCCTACCATAGGTCTTCCAGAATCCTCTGAGAGTAAGGAGATCTTTCAATACTGAAAGTCATTTCTGTCTCTATTTCTGAGTGGGGATATCTTATCAGAAGTGTGATATCCCACCTGCCTTGCTAACAATTTACTATTTCACCAATTTCTTCTTTTTCTGATTGTTTTTTGTTGTTGTTTGTTGGGGATTTTTTTCTGTGCTTCTTTTGCTTCCCCTTTAGCTGTCAGTTCTTTATTACAGTGATTGGATTTGATTCTATCTCCTGCACTTGACTGAACAGAAAGGGTTTGTGAGGTATTCCCCAGGGGTCAATCTCCATGTTGTTCTTCAAAGTTTGCATTGTCAGAGCCCTCTTCACCTTCTGTTTCTGAGTTGTCAGAGTTTCTGCTGGGAACTTTGGGTCATGGTGACAACGTGGGAGCTGCCTTCAGAGTACGTGAAAACACTGCTAGTCAAAATATTTGAAGCAATCATGTTGCTTCCTGGCAGATCACAGGCAAACAGTCCCCATTTTTGTTGGCTTTATCTTTTGTGAGCTGTTCACAGAGATAAAGTAAAAACTGGCAGTTTATAGATGGGAAAAGGAAAAAGTGTCATCTTATATGAACACATCTCCTCTGGGGTTTTGTCTGTCAGTAGTTACAACCACGGAGATCAGTGTAGGTTAACTAGTGCTGGCCCAAAGCTGTGGAGGGTCTACCTGGTTAAGACTATGATTGCTTTTATCTCAGAAGAAGCCTTAACTGGGCTGTAGAATATAGAGGTCTTCTCTTTCTACTCACACACTGGATGATTTGATTATGTTTTTAGCCAAGAATGGGCTTCTCTGTGGCCTGGAGCCAATTTCCCAGGTTCTTCTTTCCTAAAACTAGTACCTTCCTAAAGGATTATCACAGCTATGTTGAGGAAGCTTACTCTATACAATGGGAGCAAAGGCGTTAAAATCACTGACCTTTTGCTAACCCAAGACTCTGTGGCATCAGCAGGCACAACATGTATGTCTATAAGCTTCTGTGAAATGTCTGTATTTGCAACATTACACCAGGTTGAACAGAGGGGAGAGATTAAGTGCTAGATACAGTGCCAACTGTCCCATGTCATTTTGTGCTTATTTATTTTAGCAATATAAAAAGATACTTCAAGGCAACCTGACCTAGTGAAGGTGTCCCTGCCCATGGCAAGGGGGGGTTAGAACTAGATGATCTGTGAGGTCCCTTCCAACCCAAAGCATTCTGTGATTCTATGAAATTAAACAGCAGATGCTCTATGTCTTGATAGTCTTTATATTCAGATTTCACTTTATTCAGGGACACAATTTAGACATACCCATGCAATGTTTCTGCGTGGAGTACAGTACTGGCACAAAGGGGATGCACAGGTGTAACTTATATGTAATTGAAAGAAATTATAAAATTATTTCCTATGGGCCATGTATCCCTGGGGGCACAGGAACTTCTAACAGTATCTGTATGCCTATTCCAAATACTTTCATACAGAATAAATTCTAATAATTTGTGGTTAAAAATTGGAAAATAAAAACATTCTGGTCTTTTGTTGGTTTCTTTTGCATAATTCAACTTCATCCTTGGATTCATTGTCATTCTCCACAGAATGTTTTTGTTACAAACTATTAAAAACTTATTTCAGATAGCAGATACTAAAAATGTATTTTAATATTTATTTCATCACATACTCCTGGTAATATTCGTCACACATAGTGACACATTTCCATAGTTCAGCAAGGTACTTAAGAATATGTTGAACTTTAAACCCTCAAAGACACCGAAAATAGATAAGCATGAACTCGAATCTCATGCAGAATCAGGATCATAATCATGTTTGCATTAAATGAAGTTATGTTCTCACCTTTTCTGCTGTATAAGTATTAATCGTCCATGAAATCTTTCTATTTTCCTCAGAATATGCTTTCATATAAGTGTCTTGCATCAATTCATAAGATGTTGTTTGCACTGCTTACTCATAACTTCAAGGTAATTTCTTTGATCAGTAATAGTTCCTTTATACAGTTTCTCCCTTCTATTTACTAAGTTTGATTACATTTGTGATGAGTCTGCTTGACTGACCAATTCCTTTTCAAACTGTTTACAGTCTTTTCATGTTTTAAACTTGATAGGTTCATCCTTATCACTTATTTGCATTTACAAATTGTCATCTGATGTACGCAGTATAACTTCTGACTGGAAAATGGCACTACAACAACTCCAGCTTGTATGTGTAAAGCATAAATATCTGATAGTGTGACTTTTGCCACACATTTGATAACTAAGGTGTTATAAATTGGATTTTAGAAATTTCTCTAGTCTAAAATGTCTTTTTTGGTGGCTCACATAGGAAGTATATAGAATCAGAGAATGATAGAGGTTGGAAGGGACACTTGGAGATTATCTGGTCCAACCCCCATGCCAGAGCAGGGTCACCTAGAGCAGGCTGCACAGGACAATGTCCAGGTTGGTTTTTGCATGTCTCCAGAGATAGAGACTCTACAACCTCTCTGGGCAGCCTGTCCCAGTGCTCTGCCACCCCCCTCCTCATGTTTAGGTGGAACTTCCTAGATTCAAGTTTATGCTCATTGACTATTGTCCTGTCACTGGGCACCACTGAAAAAACTAACCCCATCCTCCTGTCACCCACCCCTCAAGTATTTGTAAGTATTGATAAGATCCCCTCCCCTCGGTCTTCTCTTGGCTAAAAAGTCCCAAGTCCCTCAGCCTCTCTTCATAAGAGAGATATTCTAGTCCCCAGTTGTCTATGTGACCCTTTTTGTACCCTCTCCAGTTCTTCTTGAACCAGGAAGCCCAGAACTGGGTGCAGCACTCCAGAGGTGGCCTTGTCAGAGCAGAGAAGAGGGGGAGGATAACCTCCCTCAATCTGCTGGCCACACTTTCCTTGATACACCCCAGGATGCCATTGGCTTTCTTGGCCACACGGGCATATTGCTGGTTCATGGTTAACCTGTTGTCCACCAGGACTCCCAGGTCTTTTTCCACAGAGCTTCTTTCCAGCCGGTCAGCCCCTAATCTGTACTGGTGCATGGGGTTATTCTTCCCTAGTTGCAGGCCTGTTTTGAATTTCCTAAGATTACTCTCTGCCCAAGTCTCCGACCTGTCTGGATCTCACTGGACAGCTGCACAGTCTTCCAGCATGTCAGCCACTCCTCCCAGGTTTGAATCATCAGCAAAAATGCTGAAGATACACTCTGTCCCTTCATCCAAGTTGTTGATGAATGTATTAATTTCTTTAATTCAGTTTTAGCTGGTCTTTGATAAATCAAAATTAAAATTAAGAACGACTAACTGGAGTCACCAAATTAACCAGCTGTGGATTAGAAATTCACTTGATAGAAATGCACATGTGAACATGACCTTTGATGTTTACTGCAATATTTATATATATATTTGAAAGCAGTAAGAATTAGAACTATGAAGCTCATTTGGGGAAGCAGTTGAACAGTGCTTCTCTGGACAGCTGTCTCTCAAGTATTAATTCCTACACACGTCATCAAGAGAAGCCATTTAGACAAATGCATAAATTGGACGGAATATTCCTTTTCCACAAGTATCATAACTCCAAGTGCCTCTTTAATAGAGTTATTTATAGAGAGTTCTCCACCACTTCTACTTTTGCGTGAACAGGAGAAAAAATAGAAATTAGCAATCACCCACCCTCTTTAGTATAGGGTTAAGAGTTAGCTCAGAGAATGTGGTTTCTAGCGCAGTCTACTTGACTGTAAGTAAGTCAAAAAGAATGGAATTTGATCTTGCAGTCTAAAAATGACTACAACCCTCTGTACTTTCTGTTTCTCATACAAGATGCTCTCATTAACTTCACTGTCACAAAGATACATAGCATACAATTCATATATCTGTAGCTGTCTGAAATATTTATATGCAGAATACTTTCCTCCCCTATTTTAATTTAAAGGATTAAGATTGCCACCTACATGTCTGCTCATGTGTGTCTAGCACTGTGCTCCTCCTAGCATGGTTTTGAGGAGATTTGAAACCGGAAGGATTGCCCCAGTCCTGGGTCAGTAGTTGTGATCAGCACAAGCAGCAGTGTCACTGTACCACCCCCAGAACATCTTTCCCAGTGCCTGATAACTGACTTCTTCCTGTCTCCCATTTGCCTCCTGAGGCAGCTCTCAGGAAGAACATTATAAAATATTTGGTGCCATGTCAGAGCAACACAGGATTTATTCTAACCACAATGCTAAGACACAGAAAACACTCTATAGATACCACACTGATAACTGAAGCATCCTAAAGATTGCAGAGAAATATAAAAAGTTAACAAAGCTGGATGCATCAGGGCTCTAACCCTTTCTAGTTTAAAGATATCAAATATAAAAGCTGTCTCTGAATACATAAATGTAAATTCAGTTCAGAAAAAACATCACCTAACATCCCTACAAAGACTCAATATCAAGGTTCAGCTTTGAAAAGTTAATTCCAGTCACAGAGCCCAAAATTCCTAGTATGTCTGTAGTCTAGTTTCAGATATGATGGTTTCAGATCTCAAAAGAGATCTGGCCAGGGGTATAAACTGAAACAGAAGTCTTACAGACTAACCAGGTATGGACAGCACATGAACCTATCTGACCTTATGTTTGCCATCACTAACAGAACAAAGGATTTTAAATCGTTATGTTTTAGTATTCTGTCACACTTTGCATGAATAATGGATTAAGCTGAACATAGGTAAGGAACTAGGATGAAAATACTGATTGACATAGGATAAGATAATACTAACATGCTAAATTTAATCAATGATTGGGAAAATGGGCATTGGATATGTGCCAGGGTATTACACTGGTATTGTTGCTTTGGATAGTAGCAATAATTAACTATTTGATTTTGATTTCAATCAATTTTGCTTAGTAGCTTAACTTTGCTTCAGCCCGTGTTTGCATACAATAGAGGAATAAGTCAGGACTGGCTTCCATAGTCTCTAGAACTATTGAGGCAGCAAACATCCATTTGGGATATTTAGAGATTACCACATTTTTCCTTTATGTGAAATTTCTCTACCTTGCATTAAAATCTGTCCTCTGTAGCTGTTTTGTTTTGACTGACTCATTTGAGCTCCATGGCCACTTTTCAATTGACTGAAGACTGGTGGCGTATCTTCCTTATTATGGTAAAGGATGCATATCCAGAAAGATACTGCTGCGAGGTTCCCTGTATCTGAAATTGTGTCTTACCTGATTTGATAGATTCCTTTATTCAGTACTACTGCTTTGACTGCTTCAGTGAGGTAATGTGTCCTTTTCCTGCCACATGCAAACATAGACTGTAATACCTCGGCAATATAAACACCAGGCACAGTAACAAGTCCTAAAGTTTTCTATTTTCCTTAGCTCTAATGGACTACTTTAAAGTAAATTGAGACAGTCATGTTCCTTTGTCTAACCACGGCACTGAGAGTCAGGGACTGTTAATGCTGTTCTGAGCCTTTCTGTTATTGATTATTCATTGCGTAGCCTCAGACAAATTCATTTGGCCTGTTTGTACCTTAGTTGTCTTTCTGCAGAGCTAGGATAATAAAATTTAAGTAATACCTAGGAATGTTAAAAATCAGTTACTGATTATTTGTCAAGATGTGTGAAAGTGAAAAGATTCTAAAATAAATTTATATTTATATATATAAAAGCACCTATCACTGTATTGAAAAACACTCTTTTGAACCACTCTGATGGCAGAGGTAAGAACAGGAGTCAGCCTGTCAGTACCTCACTGCTGCTGCTTCCAACAAATTTAAAAACAAAAGAAAACAAAACAAGCAAACAAAATAAGCCACAAGACTTTGCTGCCATCTTCATAATGAATCAAAAGAACAAAAATTCATGTGTAAGTTTCCACTTAAGAAAAAGGAAAAGATGAGAATAGTGATGAGAAGACAAATATAAATGAATGGCTACAAAGAAGTCCATTGCATGTATCATGACAAAACTTCATCAAGTAGAAATAGTAAGGATTACAGAACATTCTGGCAAACTGTCTGGAGGCATACCGTATACACATCTGAAACATCAAGTTAGATGCTGTTTAAAATCAGACTTATTGTACTTATTAATATCTTGTTGTTTAGTGTCTAATTTAGCTACACTGAACCATGCATGCATTTTCGGTGGTCTAATCGCAATTTCTCCTGTAATTGTAATTAGTGTGTTGGATCCACTCCACACATTAGTTTTAATTTTTAATTGTATTTTACCTTTTGGTTCATAATAGGATTGAATAATAACATTGACTGATGTTTTCAGAGACACATATTAGTGTTTCTTTTTAAATCCTTAGGATCTGTAAAGACACTTTTAGGGAGATACTTTTTAACTTGTGTTGAAACAAGAAAAAAAAAAAAAGGGATGGTGTGTTTAAGGTTGCTAAACTATGTGAATTATTGCTGGAAACCAAGTTATTCATTTGGCAGAAGGCATCATTGGGTTAAATAAAGATTCAGGAGTTCTTAATCCAGCTCATACTTTTCATATAGATGTCTGTAATTTCCTTAGTCAAATTAACTATTTTGTGCCTAAATATTCTTCTATAAAGTGTTTATTGTTTTATATTCCCTGCATGTATGCATGTAAAATTTACAAACTTAAATATATATGTATATACATATATATAAATGCACACACACATTTGTGCAAATCACAAGATTGGAGCACAAGTGCTGGAATTTGGTGACTGAATACATGTTGCTGTGTGTTCTTGCAACATGCTGCAGGTTTCTGTGTGTTGCAACAAAGGCTGGAGCAAGAGAAATTCCCATTTCACAGGGAGGTAAAAGTTCTTCACCTTGAACAATTAGCATTGGAAAAGGGCCCCAGAAACACAGATTACAGTTTTTGGATTTGAACTCATGCTTCTTCTCCAAAAGTATAATTGGTTCTACTTTGTTCAGAACTAGCATTGTACCTGTATTTAAAATATTCTCATACTAATTCATGAAAATTCTCTGCTTCACAGTCCCTAAATTAAGCTCACTTTTGTGTGGACACAGGACTGTACAGAGGAAAGAGAGTTAATGAACCACAAAATCAGTACCAGAGGTCTTGGAGGTTTACAGTCGTTTGTACCAGAAGGTGTGTGCAGCACAGACTCTGTAGGGATGATCATACTACTGCAGACCCCACGGACAGTGCAAATGTGACATTTTTCTCAACAAACTATTTTAAATCAGCTTGAAAGATGGATTTAATATCAACATGTGCTTATATTTTAAAAGGTGATGGTACCATATAAGAATTTATAGTAGCCTAAATATACTAATGATGTTTCAGTTCAATAACAATGTTTTATTATTTAAACAAATGTGGTTAGCAAACTAAGAAAATTATTCCCCATCGACACTCTAATCTGATGTCCTCACTCTGCAAGGGCTATTTCTACAATTTATCATGGGAAGGTTTACCTCTCTGCTGTGATCACCTGGTAGTGACTGTACAGGTTTGCATGTCACAGGCAGTTAAAATCTTGGCTCGCATTCTAGAACTTGAACTAGCTGTCTGTGCTAATCAATACTGAAACATTTCAAATACTTGTTTCTGCTAAATGTAATAGCCATGGTAGTTGTAGGAAGAAAGTCAGTCCTGACCTTTTTAACAGATAACTCACAGTAGCAGAGGGAATAGGACAACCTGTAAGTGTGTGGCCATAGATTTCACATTTAGACAATATCACTAAAATATATGGATTCATTAAATGAATGTGGGTATTTAATAGCAATAACATACATTTGAAGAACTTTTCAACTTCATCTAAATCCTGGCCAAATTATTTTAGAAGGCTGGTTTTCCATACTAAAAATTCATATGCTGCTACACAAATGCAAAATATGATGTTCAATTAAAAGCTAAGTGAACTCATACAAGACTGTAATACTAAATAATGTGCTCTATAATATTTAAACCTGTAAGTCTCCATGTTTGCATACTATTTGTACTGGAGATAGTTTGATACTCTTATGGTGGGAATAAAGTAGTACCAAGCATAAGCATTTGGGCAATAATTGCTAACAAGGCAACAGCAAAACTTCAGGAGAAATACTTTGGAATGTAACATCTGGGTAAACGCATATTCAGAAAGATGTAGACCTTAATGCAAGTTTCAATATATTCCTCTGTATCTTGGAGAAAAACATGCTGATAGTATTGGAGATAGTGGATGGTGTAGGAGAATTACTCCAGAATGAGATACTAAACAAATTGGAACAACATATTTAAGCAGAAATGTACTAATTGCTTACTGCAGTTTTATGTTATTGGAAAGAGTCTGGTCATTTCAGCACCAGACCTAGCACATAAAATTTTATTGGAGGTTTTTATACAGCTGGTGTTAAAAAGGGAGAGAATTTATTGAAACCAATGAAGTATACTCCTCTGGATGTCTTTTTTTCCCCCTCATATACACCAGTTTTGCATCATCATAATTCCGTGGATGTCAGTGGGGTTACTCATGATTTCAACTAGAAGAAAAGAGGGAAGAATCATGCCCCTTTCTTTCGTTCTGTATTTTTATGTAGCTACAGAAGACTTGCAATTTAAAAACTACAATGGAAAAGCACAGTGTGAGGATTTTTGTTTGTTGTTTTTTTATCACATTAAAAAATAAATTAGTGGGGTTTATGGCCTTTTCTTTTGTTGGTTTTTTGGTTGGTTGGTTCTCTTTAATATCAGTTTTTAAAAAAAAATATGCATTTTATGGCCTTTTTGTTTGTGTTCTTTTGGGCAGTAAGAATCTAAACCAGCTAATCATCTTGCTTGGCTTTCTGGGTTTTGTCCCATTTTAGTCCTGAACAGAAAAGACACCCTCCTAGTGCAAGACAAAAAATTTAATGAACATGTCTTAGCATAACTGAAAAGACAGAATAGATCTCCCAAGCTGCACATGGTTTAGTCACTTGGAAATAATTGTTATGTATTTAACTGATATAATTTGTTTGTGTCATAGTATCAAGCTGTGATGTGGACGTAATACTTAACAGCAAACATTCAGAAGCTTTGTTGGATGCCCTCTGCTAAATACCTTTATATACTCATGTTACCCACCGATTTTGAAAATTCTCCAAGAATAGGAGAAAATAAGAATGCCAGTATACCTGAACTACTCTAGCCAAGTCAGCATCCGCTGACCAGTGCCTTAGCTCTACTTACCAGTGGAGTTAAAGGTGAAAAGTCTATGACATCTTGTTCTATCTACGGTGGATATGGAGAATTTTATTCCTTTCATATTTGCAGCTCTTCTTTGCACATTTACTGTATTTGAAAATCAATGTGTTATGGAAGTATCTTTTTCTTTAGGGATTCCATAAAAGCTTTCCTGGGTCATGTTTTCTAGTTCTTCAGTTATTCTGGTCAAGGCTGTCAGAATTCTCCATTATTCTGTAAGTACAGTCAGCAGAACTGATCATCTTACTCTAAGTAATATTTTAGCAGTTCTTGAAGGCCTTTCATGCAACTATTTATTATCATAAAACATAAGACAATGTGTTTTTTTCTGGAAGCAAACTGACACTGTTGTTTTATATTAATTTTCTGGTCAATTGGAATGGGCATTTCCTAATGTGCTATTCTCTGTCTCCTAATTCACACCAATACTGACATTTTTTTTAACCCATCCTAATGAAAATCTAAGGAGTGTATTTGCTAGTTAGACTACTGGCAAGAATTTATGACTTCTGAGTTATAGCAAGCAATTTCTTAAATTTTAGTACTCCTGATTTTGGTTTGTGGTGGTGTGGTGGGTTTTTTTTTCTCCAAGATGTCAAAGGTACATGGTATTACTGATTATAGCATACTGCTTCTTGCTAGGTTAGAGTATATAAATGCACTTTCATCTGGGACAGTGTGCAGAGACAAATTGTTCATACAGAGGACCCCAGAGATAAATAAAAGCATTGAAAAAATAAACTGGTTTCTTAAAGTATTTGTTACTGTGGGGTTTTTTTGGGGTGGGTCTAGAATAAGTCATAACTTTTCCACTTTTTTTCCCTATCTGTATTTACAAGTAGAGTCATTCAGCTATAACTGGTATTAAAACCAAACATAAGAACACAAAACAAAAACCCAAACACATGACAAACAACATAATTTCATTAAAAATATTTTACAGACATTAATTCCTTGTTCAGCCTGGAGAAGAGAAGACTGCGAGGGGACCTCATTGCAGCCTTCCAGTACCTGAAGAGAGCAGAGAAAAAGGAGGGGAATCAACTGTTTAAAAGGGTAGACAATGGCAGGACAAGGGGGAATGGATTAAAGCTAAAGGAAGGAAGGTTTAAATTAGATATTAGGGGGAAGTTTATTACAGAGAGAGTGGTGAGGTGCTGGAACAGGCTGCCCAGAGAGGGGGTGTATGCCCCGTCCCTGGTGGTGTTCAGTCCAGGTTGGATGGGGCCCTGGGCAACCTTGTGTAGCTCCAGACCTGGAGGTTGGTGTCCGTGCCTGTGGCAGGGGATTGGAACTCTGTGATCCTCGGGGTCCCTTCCAACCCATGCCATTCTATTATTCTATGATTCCTATAGTGGTAAATTGGGGTTTGGTTTGGTTTTGGGTTTGTTTGGGTTTTTTCCCCTAGTTCTCCACATTAAAGGAATAGGGTTTTGTAGTGTACGGTTTTTTTCCCCCCAGAGACTTCAGGATTTATTTTGGCAGATTTTCTAGGGGAAAACTGATTAAGTGAATAATTCTATATACATAATTTACCTGAAGTTAATTGTTAAATAGGCAGGTTGGAATCAAGGTACCAACAAGGGTCAGGCAATTGCTTAACTCCCTGCCACTGATCTTGAAACCAAAGCTGTTATCCAATAAAGGGACCAACTATCTCCAGTGAAATGAGGGAAATGGCAGAATGTGCTGTGGTCTTTCATCTTACCCACCCTCCTCCCCCCACCCTTCAGGATTCTTCAGGAATTCATAGAAAAATTCCTTTCCTTCCCTTCTTCTCCTTCCTTTCTTTTTTTAGATAGATGAAATTTCTTCCAATGTTTGTGTATATTTTGATCTGATACAACATTCCTGTGTCATTGGTTTCTGTGCAATCACTGGCAAAAATTACAGTCGCATTCCAACCCTGCAGAGGACAAACAAATGTCTTTTTGCTGTGCTCCAGACATTATCTCTGTCTATAGTCATGAAGGACTCAACATTCAAATGCAGAATCCTCAGTTTCTAGGCAAACACAATATTTATTTCATTTTTCTCCCCTCTGCTGACACAATGTCATGCAAAGTAATAGTGGTATCAATTTGCATTTATACACACTTCTGCAATAACAAATTATCACATTAATCAGATTAATGTTCCATATTTATAGCAGTATCAAGGAAACTGCTTAATCAACATTGGGGAAGCCCAAACCCCACAATACTGATGGCTGCCCTAGCACTTTGCCAAGAGCCTAAGGCTTGAACAAAATTTGCATAGTATATTTACATAAGAGGTTTAATCAAAATAAGCATACATAACTATGATAATTGTTTCTACTTGCTCCTTACCTGTCAGTTGAATTGTATCTATTAGGGTTCCCATCTTTTCTCCTCCCATGCTTTGTCCATACAAGCTCTTCAAACTGAAGGCACTGTTTGGAGGATGGGAGCAGGAAAATGCTGATGTTGATGGAAAAGTTAGGTCCTATTTCTCAGTGTAAACCTCATTTGGTGACTGGCAGGTCACCTGACCTACCTGTAGGAATGTGAAGGCTATTTGGTTCATGTGGCTATCTTGATCCAAATTGACCCAACAACACGGGCAGTTTTCAAAGGAGATGTACTGATTAAAAAAAAACAAATTGTGGTGATTTTGTGTTTCCTCATGTTGTCAAATTAATTTCTGACTTTGATTTTCCTGATGTCCTCCATGAATTGGCTGCCCTTTAAGATGTAATATGACACTAAAATGGACCTATGAGTAACCAAACATTTGAAAGGAGGAAAAGTGGAATCCAAGAGCAATTCATCTTATCTACCGTGGACACCTACATTCAGAGTGGATAAATCATTCTCTGGAGATATCTGTCTTTCGCTGCCGTAGTTATAAAGCTGGTTTAGAATATTAGGTTAGACAGATGGTCTAGATTTACTAAAGCATAGAAAGCACTTCTGACTCAGGAAGTCTCTGAGCTAGAAGCGGTTGGCATCTGACAGCACACAGCAAATTGATATATTTTCTTGCAGGGATTCTACTAGGAATCCATTTTTGGCCTTGGATAATACAAAAGTTGCTGAGCTAAGCAGACCATCTTAAGACCTTATTAACTTTTAGATAGCAAAAATTTGCTGATATAATTTGGACATTTAGCTGGTAATACCACAGAAATGAGCTGAAGTTACAGCCAAACTAGTCCTACCAAGAGCCAAACCTTTTTCATGTTTCACTGGAATGGTTTGGATAGGAATAGAAAAACAACTTTTAAGAATTGTCTGCCAAAAGGCTTGTACTCACTAGGTTCAGATCTACTTGGAAATGATCGGCATCTCAATCAAATTCTTCTTATATGCTAAGTGTGAATGAAATATATAAATGTTCCATGTGTAAGCACTCTTCCATGACTGCGCTTGTACTGTACATTGAAAGGGCAATCCCCAACTGCTATTCTATTAATTTTCCATCTTTTCCAGGGAAATTTCCATCTTTAACCAGTCTTTTTTACTCAAGTGACTTTCCTTACTCTCATACTTCAATAACCAGAAGATCTCTTGATAAGTATATACTGCTATATATTCAAAAAAAATCCACCTGTGATGACATAATTCACAAGTCATCATCACATTGTGATGCTGCTTGTCATGAAGTTGCACAGCACATTGAAAACCTACCTACATCACACCTACCTGTCCTCTATGAAGAGGAAACTATTTCATGACATATGCTTCTGATCATGTTTCCTGATTAAATTCAATCACAGCCATGACCTCTCCAGCCTCCCATTAGCACTTCTTCATTTCAGGCTGCCAGGACCTGTTCTAAGTAATAATCTTCCTTGAAAGTTGTATGGTATACAATATCATTACCTCAGTCATAATACCATCTTATTCTATAAGCTGGTCATTTACATGCAAGTGTTTGCCTATTTATTTCTCTTTATCACTGTATCTACCATTAGCAATAACGTTCCTTCATCCACAGGTTCATGACAGTGAGTACTTCTCCCTGCCCTTCATTTCATAGTATTAATCCTTGATGGCATGGCAACGAATGCTTAAAATTTAACTTCAGAATGCAGTGTGATTAAATATATCCACACTCTCTGTTTCTTTGCCTACAAAATGTCAGCTTCCTCTCCTTCCAGCAGTCAGGAGCAGTGAATAGAACATGTTTGTTACTGTGGTTTGTTCCACCACCAATTTCACTGGGATGCAATTGCTTTACAGTATCAGGAATACCTGCATTCCCTAAGAGTGATAAGGGACACTCCACTGTACTCAGAAAGTGAAGCCAACAGGACTAATCTGCTGTAACCAGATGCGCAACAGTCTGCTTTCCTTGGAAGCAAACGCCATGGGTATCAAGAATCTATGTTTCTGGAAGGTGGAGTCTCACTAAATGTCAAACAACATTGTTCTGCTCCTGTCTCTAGTAGAGCACAGTAAATTGACTTATCCAGCTGTAATCAGGAGAAGCCGGTGAAAACCCAGAGAATCTACACAATAAAATCTCAGGATAAGTGAATTTTGAAAGAATCCAAGAAACAACAAAAACTTTTGAGAAGTTCTAAATATCAATGGTATATACGGTAGATACTTCAAGTGCACTCAATTATAACACATCCGTGAATTGGCAATGGAAAAATCCGTATCCAGCCGCAGAGATGACTTGCAGCTGCAGCTAATAGAGTGAGGGATGTGAATACAGAGAGCACTTACATGATGAAGGCAAGACCAGCAATCAGTTGTATGCTTCAGAGCAATAAAGCACAATCAATCTGACAACAGGGACCCATTGTTGGCTTTCTTGTGAAAGGATTCACACAATGGAAGGACACTGTAAAGGAACAGCCTTGCCCCCAAGCCCCAAGTCACATTCTTCTCCGTGATGCTTTTTTTTTTTCCTTACCCCCAGCCCCCTCTTTACTTTGTAGCTGACATTTCCTCATTAGGGGGCAATTCTTCAGCATGGTTTAAGTTGCCTTACCTTGCTTATATTTTGTTCTGCCTTCACTTCAGCAGTTTGGATCACAGAAATGTCTCATTGCAAGCTGTGGCCGGTAGCCCGTAAAAGCCTGTGCAACCGTGCAACATGTGACATCATTATGCTGCTTGGGTACACTGTAGAGTGGCCAGATCAGCACCCAACGAATCAGAAGACACAAGTGTACTTTTCCTAGGTTTTGGTATAGGTTGAACAGTGCAAAGATTGTTCGTTTATATTAATAAGAAAATGCTCCTTTTCTTTTCTTCCCCAATCAGCAATTTTTCCTAACTAAACTCTTCTTTCCCCTCTGCCCACTGCTCCCCCCTGGAACCTGTTAACCTTCCTGGGGAAACCTAGCTCTTTTCTGCTGAGCTAGCTCTTCAGAATACCACGATCCTATCCTAATCACTGCATAATTCTTAATTTCTAAAGCCTTTGAAATGTGCCTTTTCTTTTTCCTGAACACATGTCATTTAGAAGTTTCTTAGAACCAAACTGTGTCTGAAGTACTCACCTGTGCCAAACAACAGTGGGTACCTGACTGATACCAGCCTTCTTTTACAAAACGCCTTGACCAGTTTACATTAGTCCTGATTCCATTTTTGCAGCACATAAAGACATCCCAAACATTTGCAGAAAAATATTAATAATTAACTGCTAGCCCGTGAACTAAGCATCTCACTGTACCATTACCAGAAAAGACAGTTAAGAAACTCTCTAAGACTCAGTTCTGCAGTTTTAGAAATCAGGCACTAGGCAACACTGAGAAGAGTCTGGCCCCATCCCTCTTGACATCCAACCTTTAGATATTTATAAGCATTAATTAGATCACTCTCTCAGTCTTCTCCAAAATAAACAAACAGCCCCTGCTCTCTCAGGCTTTCTTCAAACAAGAGATGCTCCAGCCCCCAAATCATCTTTGTAGTCCTCCACAGGAGTCTCTCCAGTAGTTCCCTGTCTTTCTTGAACTGGGGAGCCCAGAACTGGACACAGCAATCCAGATGTGGCCTCACCAGGGCAGAGTTCCCACAACCTGCTGCCCAAGTTATTCTTAATGCACCCCAGGATACTATTGGCTGTCTTGGCCATGAGGGCACACTTCTGGCTCATGCTTAACTCAAAACCACAAAGACAATATCATGGTTCTTATTACATGGTCTGTGCAGTAACTCAAAAAGTGGTTCTCTCTCACTGAAATCAATAGCAAAAATACCATGTCTTGAATTGCAGCAGGGTGCAATGTGTGTGTAAGTATATGAAAAAGGCAGGCACCATTCTGATTTGATCAACTAACACCTGCTTTAGACTCAGTCATCTTGCAGTGGCTCCTGTAGCTAGAGTGAATGCACAATAAGTGAGAATTAGCTATTCACTGTTACAGCAAGAACAGAACCTGAAAGCTTTTGCCTGCACTGTATCCCTTTCTGGAGATGAGAAAGGGATCCAAGTTCTTGTGTTTTAGGAGCCTACAGAATTCTTAAAAGTCTTCATGCATCTGCCATGAAAAGACATCCTTTAATAAGCAGGTTAAAAAAAAAATTGAGGTGCATCCAGCTGTAGAGATACCCCCTTCATTGTGAAATGCCCCACCAGCTCTAAGTAGAAAGCTGAGGCAGTTTGCTTTATTCAATGCATTGTGGTAATTGAACAATTTATTTTCTGACCTTCTGGCTCCAGATTTAAAGGAGACTAAAAGCAATATAAATCTATGTAAGGAGGTGGTTTCACTGGATCCTGTATGTCATGGTACAGAGATACAGAAGACATGTAGAGCCTGAATCACATAATCACAAGGTTGGAAAAGACCTTTAAGATCATCAAGTCCAACCATTCCTGTCCTACGCTAAACCCTAAGTACACATCCAGGAAGGTGACTCAATCCCCTCCCTGGGCAGCCTGTTCCAGGCCCTGACAACTCTTTCAGTAATTTTTTTTTTCCTAACATCTAATCTGAACCTACTCTGGTGCAGCTTTGTGCCATTTCCCCTTGTCCTATCGCCTGCCCCTTGGCTGAGGAGACCATTGCTCACCTCTCTACAACCTCCCTTCAGGTAGTTGTAGGTGGTGATAAGGTCTCCCCTCAGCCTCCTCTGCTCCAGACTAAACACCCCCAGCTCCCTCAGCTGCTCCTCATAGGATTTGCCCTCCAGCCGCTTCCCCAGCCTGGTTGCCCTTCTCTGGACTGGCTCCAGGACTTCAATGTCCTTCTAATGGTGAGGAGCCTAGAACTGGACACAGCACTCAAGGTGCAGCCTCACCAATGCCCAGTACAGGGGCACAATCACATCCCTAGACCTACTTCATGGATCAAAAATGACAATGTTCAAACCCATATATGCATATCTCAAAACTCATCCAACTGGGCACTAAAAGGGTCCCAAATTAAAGCGACTGATGATTGATAATCTCTCTTTGAATGATAATTGAATAGTACAAAATGCAAAGCAAAATTAAATCACATTATTAAAACTTTGGATTAAAAGCAAAATCTGGGAGGATATGCAAGGAAATATCTTGGGATGTATCCTATTTTATACTCCATCCCTAAGAAACTGATCTTTTTCATTGGATAGCATGGCAATTTTTTTGACCCATCACAACCATCTTTAATTTCTTCTTTGGATTTATATCATAATTGTTTAAATCATGACTGAAAATTAGTCATTAAAATTAGAATTATTTCAGTTATTCTTGTCTGTGTGCTATTGCAAGAACCAGACTTCAGAAGTCTGTATTTGCTCAACTTACAAGGGCTTTGTTATATTCATACTGAATGGAAGAATTGCTTTGGGCATGAAAGGAAGAGGGAAATAAAAGATATTTTCACTTAGAATATTATTTTACTTTAACATTTAATCCATATATTAATATTTTCTCCTTTTTTGTCTTGCAAACCATATGTAATTATTTTTTTCCCCCTTAGAATTAGTATTTTAATCTGTCAGAGAAAACTTGAATTCCTTTAGTTCAACTAAGTGGGATTATGCTAAGTAAAATCATGGAATCCTCAAAGTAAATAACATGCCATTGGCATCTTGCATACATTATTTGCACAACTGGGCAGTTTGCATTAGACTTCTTGTACTGTGCACCTGAACATAGTTTGTATAGATTGAAGGAAAATTGAAATTCCTCAGGAATGATTGGTGCACCATAGATCAGTTAGAGGTCATCATGTTATTTAGCATTTTATGATGAATAAATCAGATGCTCACTTCAGAATCCCCCTTTTATATGAGCTATAATACATCGAGTTCTTTATGGCAAAGGAGTGAATTTTTATGAACTGAAACTGAACCACATTATCCTGTAAAGTAATGGGGCAGCTACACATATAATGAATAGGACATTGCTCACTTTTTTTTTGTTCTCTATGTCACACAGAGAGCACAGGCTCTGAACCAAGTAGGGTTTTTTTTTCTACCTGGATACAAACAATAGGACACTTGAGGCAATGAGGGTGGGAGTCTTCATATTTAGTTAAAATGTCTAGTTTGAGATGATTGTTTAGATCTTCTATAGGAGAATATCCATAACCTTCTGATTAAAACTTGATCCAGTAATAAAGCAAGATCCAAAAGTATACACTGAACCAACCTTCCCAAGAGAAAGGAAGGTAAAACTGCTGTTTACTGATGCTCAAACAAGTTTCTTATAATGAGTATTGAGATAGTGACATCTTGGAGGAGGACAAGATACTTTGACTCTTGCATTTGATCTATGGCTCCAGCTTTTGTATTATATAGTGTGGTTAATATCCTTTGGGTTTGATTGGTGCAACTGTAAAAATGTTCTATAATATATTCCAAAACAGTTGGAAATGACTCACAAAAGAAGAGACACATTATAAATGTTGATTCATCATACACTTCAGCTACTAGAGGCCATCTGCCACCATTTGGTGAATGCAGAGGAGCATGTGGATTATAAAAAGTTGTTTACTTATCTCTTAGAAGTTGTCTCATCTTTTTCCAGCTGAAATAGGTAAGAAAGGTGAGAAGAATTGTCTCAATAATTGAGGAGAGCTTCTTAACCCAGTTTTTATTTTTCTTTTCATTATGATAAGGAGAAAACATTAATGAATGTATTTATTTTTTTATGAGCAATGTAACATTACATAGGGTCAAAGATTATTTATTCTCTGCTGTCTGATATTTAGAGCATTTTTTTCACTGATTCTTAAATAAATTTTGGTACATGTTGTGAGGAGGCTATAAATGACTTGATTAATTTTCATGTGCCCATTCCAGCCTCTTATCCTTGAAGAGAATGAATATACAATTACCTTCATTAGCAATAGAACAGCTGATTGTTGCTTCCAACATGCATTTTGTTGCCATTTCTTTTCCCTGACTTTGCGGCTCTGAAGTGACAGGAAGTTCATGGTACAGATTGGTCTGATGAAAAACTTTCATTTTCTAGCTTGGGCAAAAAAATTTCCAATCCTGCCTCCTTCATATTCAAAGAAGGAAGGGTAAGAGACGATTTTTTCCATAGCTTAGTGTAAAAGCTACTAAGGGTGCAGACTAAGGGGGTGATTCATTTATCTTATTCAGCTATCTGAAATTTAGGTGTCTCATCTAAAGTAACTGTCTAGGTATCCTGTCAAGGGAATGAAAACAGATAAACAACTCCAGAAGGCAATACATCTTACCTGGGCTGAATAACATCTTAGGATGGGCCTATTTCTCACTCCAGGTGCCAAGGCATCCAGTTAAGACTTTGCGTTTAACAGGTCTTCGAAGAAAGTTACATTATTTTAGAAAACTGTAAATCTTTTGCTTTCAAGCATTTAGCAGGTAATACCTAAGGAACCACTTTGGGAAAAAAAATGTGGCTGCTGAAAGATTTATCACTCAGCCTCCTTTCAACATGAATACTGTGTCGATGCTGGGGTTTCAAACAAGCAAACCAAAAAAATAGGAATTTTATAGATCAAATATTACTTTCAATATGGGCCTTCACTTGAAGCACTGTGATAAGCAGATTAGAAATAAATGTTTTGGTCCTCTTTTATTACTTAAAATGAAATGTTAATTCAACTTCAAATATGTTTAAATAAAACTGGTGCAGAGAAAACCATGCACCGGACCTTTAAGTTAAAGGGTTTAAATTTAAAGAGTCTTCCTTGTTTTTTCGATTGTTCTTTTTTTGTTTTCCCAGTGACTCTGTCTTAAGACTAAATCTATTAATAATGTCTTTTCTTCCTTTCTACCCTATGGGAGATAGAAGGATATATTCACATCTTGTCAGAATCTTAGAGAAAATAGAAGTATTAAAGAGTTAAAAATTTATTTCAGAGGAACAGTGAATTCAATATAAATTCGTTGTGTTTTTTTAAAAAAATATTTTAGTGATTAATGTTTTTACAATTAATACTGCTGCACCTGTTTATCTAATGTTTTAGATGTCACCTCTGTTCAATCCCAAATCTATCAAAAACCTAAGCATAAAAAACTCAGGCAATGAATGTAAATATTATAAAAGCAAATCAGCCAAAAAAAGAAAGCCATAATAAAACCAAATGCAGAGCAAATTTATTTTTCTTAACTGGCTAATAATATATTTCCTTAGTGGATTTACCTTGTTTCTTTATTTTAGGACATCAGTGGTGTGTCTCAGCATATATTAATGTCTGGATTTACAGGTCTTAATGTCTTTTAATCTCTTCAGTCTAGGTATAGGTATAGACTCTAGGATATAGTTATTGGCAGAGCTTCCTATGTTAGAAATACGTGTAAAAAATTGGTGGGAAGCATTGACGTTCAGATAGTATTCATGGCCTCCCCAAAAATTCAGTGGGATACAGTTACAAACCAGCAGGCCTTATAACAGAGAATGTGTTTCAACCTGATTTTCCAATAGCATAAACAAGTTTAAAAAATACTTTAAGACTACCGCAGATAGTGGGCATCGACTGTCAGTGGCAGATACACTGAAGTTCCTGAAAAGGCAAAAAAAAAAATTAGATTTTTTTGCCTAACAAGAGCTTGTAACGAGTGACTCATGAGCTAGAGAGCAAGGGAAGAAAAGACTGAAAAATAGTTTTCAGCCTAGCAAAAATATCCTTGAAGAAATATAAAAGAATATATATAAAAATTACGCAAGAAGAGAATACCCTGTGAAGAACCACCAGAACCCAAACTCTTTTTTGGAGATTTGTAAGATACAATTTAAAATCTCTTGATTGTAACTCTAGCTCATTTGTAAAAGGTATAGAGCTAATTTGACATAATATGTAGGTTTTGATAATAAAGTCACACTTTAGATGACAAAATCTGTCACAGTATTTGTACTTTGAAGTGGCATGTTAAGTGGACTAAATCTTTTGCCTCCTCTGAGCCTTGCTCATGAACATTACTGACCTTCAGCTGGTTGCAATATAATCAATAATCACGCTTCACAATCATTTTTTATATATTGGTGACCTCTGCCAATGACATGAAAATTCACAGTTTAAGTGGGTCACCTCTAGAGCACCTACAAATGCTTAACCCATAAACTCTAGCTACTTGAGCAACCTGACTTCTGCTATAGTTTCATTCTCCCAAGGCAGATTTGCTAGAGGATTATGTATAATTGACAAACTGTGGTAGACAAGAATAGTGTATGGTCCTTTTTCCAGTAGCACAAGAAAGAGAGCATTTTTAAAACCCACCTGCAGTGAGTGGGATTTGATCTTTGGTGGACACTGTTGTGGGACTCCCTGCCAAAGTCTCCTAGAGGCAAATCAGGTCCTGTCAAATTCATTGATTTGAGCTGGTGAGGTTAGGTGATGAAAAACATGAAAATCTATTTCTAGTCAGGACCCTAAAAGCATTAAAGTTATCTAGCAAGTCATTTTGTAGTCAGTATGAGCTGCTTATGATGAAAATTAACTCTATCTGAGGCAAAACCAGCACACCCCTGTTTTGACAAACTTGTCCTCCTAACAGGGTACCAGGCCCTTGAGTTAAGATTCTGTGTTTGGTTTTGATTTTGTTTGTGGTTATCCCGCTTTAACAAACCTCATCTGTCAGTCTTCATGCAACCTTAGAATACTTGAGTCTCACAGGTTATCTGAGAACAGAGCTATACATTGGAAATAATACTGGCAGATTGATAGAGGCACATACAGAGAGATCTTTCTTTCATGAATAGCCTAAGGGAGCACAAGTTGGTGTAACTTCTGTTTTAACAGGGCCTAGAGGAACTGCAAATTGCAGGAACTTAGATTCCTCTGATATTACCTGCTGTGTCTACATATATTCCCAGCCCTTGAATGTATGATGCTTGTTTCATACAGACTTGTGAGTGCTAACTGTCTGACCTGATTTCCAAAGACAACACTGAGGAAACATCTGTGGTGCTGTAATAGTGCTGATACATGCTGTCAGGTTGGTTTTCTGTGTTCACAGGTAGAGAGATACCCACCTCAGCAGCTGTAATGAAGGAACATAGCTGCATGTTTGAACTGGAGGCGTAACAAATCTTGAGTCAATGTGTTTTACCTAAACTGGAGTCCTGAGATACAATTTCATCAGTAGCTTTGTCTTTCTTGCAGCACTTCCACCAGAAGGGGGGTCTTCTGTTCCCTTGATCTCCTTTAGGTCTCCTTCTCTCTGACTTACTGCTGACCTCCCAACCCTGTCTCTTGCCTTGCTTCCACTTCAGTGATTGTCAGATCCTCTTATGAAGTCTCTAGCACACCAGAAAACAATACAGCTTTTATTTCTGTATTTAGTGGCATAAAGCAGCTCGTAGAAAGGGTTCAATGTATACCAATACCTACTGGGAGCAGGAGTGGATGGGGAGAGGGATGGATAAGAAGGGATTTCCAGTTGTAGTGACAGTTACCACCACATTGGCTCACCTCCCTGCATGGAATGACATTCTTAATATGCTATCCACTTTTTGTAGTATATATTACTCAAGCTGTAAATTGTGTTTTATAGCATGCCTTTTCTAGGAAGGACAGACTCTCTACAGCTTCCAGCTGAGTACAGCAGCTAGTGCTGGTAATCAGGCCACAAAATGCAAACATGAACCAGAACCCACTAGGTAGCTTAAATTTTTCAGTTTTGTTTCAGCAGCTCAAGTTTCAGCTCAGTTTACAATCCTTGAAGTCCAGCATGGCTCAGTAGAGGCTGATCACCAAATAACACCTACATTCTTACTTGGGTGTTAGCTACTGCTTAGAACCTGGGTTGCTTATCTCTTGCTTTTCATTGCAGGAGGTTCTTTGGACATGTTACAGACATCTCCTTTGAAATGTAAGGCCAAAATTCAGGTAAAGACTTAGAAACTAAATTGCATTTCATGTTGGGTAGCTTACTAAAGGTTTTGAATTGTACTTTTAAACCAATTCTTAGCTTCCAGATATTTTACAACTCATAACTAAGCAAGGGACCTTGAGCTCTACTACTACTCTTAAATTTAAGATGAATGCATTTTCTTTTTTAACTTTTAAAAGGTATAAACTCTAGAAATAATGCTTAAATTTAATAGCTAAAGTTGGAAATAATTTAATATTTTGGCTTTCAAACACCTGCCAACAGAGAACTGCTGTCTTCAGTATATTATGGTTTTAACCTTCAACATCAGACTTGGTGTCAGTGCCAGGCAAACTGCAACATTAACTAGTCTCTAAGTGTGAACTGGAATCCAACCTAGGAAATTCTAAGATGAGGCTTCAAACCCACATCATAGCTCTATCCATTCATTTATTATTTAAAGAAAACAGCCTGTAATGTTTTATTTCAGTAAACTGAACTGATAGCTTTCAGCACTTCTGGAATAAATCCATGCAGGGCTCAGTTCCCAGTCAAGCACAAAAGGTTTGCTTCATTAACATTTCCAAAGTTCTTGGTCCACCTCTTGTATTATTTAAGAAACATTCTTAAGCTAATGATGTTTGGAGAAGCTTTTAAGCAGGCTACTTCTGCAGGGTGATGGACATACTCACTTTCTTCATATATTGTCATGCCTTGAGGAATCTGGCAGCAGAACCATAATAAGAAAAGATGAAGATCAGCTTGTAAACTAGGGAGGAGTGCTTTCATTAAGGAAACCAGGGTTTGTCTTTCACTCTTCTCTACACATTTTGAGCTGCTTTTATCCCCATCTTCATCTATTCACACAGGCAACAGTGAAGTCAGATAAAGCATATGGGAGGATCTTGGTTACTTATGCTTTTACTGCAAAAGAAGTTGTTTCTAAACTTCTAGATAACTATTTCAAAACAGGAAGATGAAATAAAGTTCTGCTTTTTTAAGTGTTGAAAAAATGACACCTCTGCCTAATACTGTTCTCTACATTACACCACATCTCATTGGTTGGTTTGGCTGCCTTTGCACACTGATCCATCTGGTTTAGAAAATTTCAGTTCAGTTTGGCATAATATATTCATGGTTTATATTATTGTTCTGAGGATGCATTACTTTAACTACGTAAAAGCACTTCTGCCACATTTTTCATGATTCACTCAGTTTTATAAGGTGTTTTTTTGTAGTGCCTAATCCTTATAGTGGCTTTTGGCTACCAGAAAGAGATTAGAAACATCTGCATATGGAAATGTGTAATTTTCTATACATTTTTCTCACTCAGCAAGTTTGGTGAACAAAACTAGTTTTAAGCATTTCTTAGTTTAAGTATTTTTCTATGACCTTGCCTGGGTTCATTTGAATTAAACCTAACCCTTCCAGTACAGGTTCTTCAAAAAACCAGAAAGTTTCCCAATCTGTAGCAAATTGAAATCTCTCTTCTCTACACCTACACCTTGTTACTGCATTGAGACGCTGGTCCTCTGTCTGCCTTTGAGGCTTCACGTTTGACAGTTGTGCGGAGAATGCTAGCCTGGAGGTAGTAGCAGCTTAAGTATAGGTCTCAGAACTACCTTTGCTGGTGGTGCCAACACAGTCCTCAGACACTGGATCCTGCATTGTGTATCTGTACAACTGATCTGTGAAGTCTAAGGTATTCCATCCAACAGCAAGAAAGTTACTACGGGGTCCTCTCACACACCACACATGCAGCTATTTATGCACCTAATAACTGAGCCCCTCTCCCACTGTTGCTGTCTGCTGCTTCCTATCCTTGAAAACCCACAGCAGCAGCATCCTTGGTGCAAGAGGGCACTGTGACATCAGCATATCTCTTCTCTGATACCACATCCCCCTTTTTTCAGCTGAATGCCCTCATTTCCTGAGACTTCATGGGCTCTTGTTTTCAAGTTTCACCAAGTAATAGCTATGAGACAAATTTTACAGCAGGACACCTTTTCTTTCAGTTATGCAGATAATGTTTCAATTATCAGTCGGCTGTGATGCGCTGCTAATACTAAGTGATATCTTGCAAGATCAGTTCATCTTTCTCTGGCAGATTGCATAGATTTCAGAAAAGAGTTTTGTGTGTCTCTATTTTGGGAAGTGTACAGCTTGCTTTAGGTGCTACCCTAAAATAGTATTTGCTCATATGCATATGTTTACCTGCCGGCCTAGTGTTTTCCTTCTCTGTGCAGGCTGCATGTGTTGTGCTGTAGCTATGGTAGTTAAAATAATGCTTTTAAAGCTGATGTCTGGGGGATTAACTAATTCTTCACGTAATTGCTTTCACAGATATAAGGTTAAAAAAATTTCAGTGCTAAGCAACAAGAATTACAATTAGCTCTATCAATGGAGGGCTTGTTGTTTGAACTTCTGTAGCACTCGCTGCATTATTAGTTTTTGTGTTATTTTCCTGACTAGTTCTGATGAATAAAAAAAAGCCTTGAAGATTTCTGAACTGAGAAAAACAAACCCTATATATGGAAAAAAATTCTTTCCAATGCATAAATTTTAAATCTATTGGTAATGTATAGAATTCATATTACTTGTGAGGTTGGTGTCTAAGGTGCTGGGTACACACAAGATAAAGAGATCACTTAGCGTACAGTTTGAATATAAAGTTGAGTCTGATAGAGTCTGACTCATTTGCATAACATCCTCTTCTACCCTTTTAGAGCTGATGGGGGAAAAACAGGCATGTGCTGGATGTAATTAATCTTCCTGCTCCCAACCAGACATGGGATTGCATCACATAAATAAAGCATAGATGGAAACAACATGCTAAAATAATACTATCAGGATCATATGTTACTTTGTACATGCTGATTAAATGTGGTCTGCACCCGATTCATGTATATTCTGTACACTTGTGCACATAGTTTTCATTTGGATTGCTGGGTAAGTTAATTACCATTGGTTGTAATTAGCTTTTTATGACAAATGATACAGTGAAATCGAATATACCATGGAGTCTTGCCCTACAGATAAAAAATTAAGCTCCCTTTGAAGTCTGCAGTAGTCCCTTTGGATGTGTTGTAATGTAAAAAACAAAACAAAACAAAACAAAAACCCAAACCAAAAAAAGATTCCATAGTCGAGAGCTTGGGATGTAAAAAATGTTATGTTCCTCATCCCGGAATAGTTAAGAGCACGACTAACTTTGTCACTGATCTCACACCTCCACTACCGTGAAAAAAAACCCAACAACAAACAAACTAAAAAACCCACCCACCACCCCTCAGGAAAATAACCACAAGAAGCCATAAACCTATATGGACTGTTGAGTTTGGATCTCTGTACTCTCACACAGAGTTCTCCAAAACAGTCAACGTGACCTTGTAATAAAAAGAAACCACGCTGTTTATGAAGACTGGCAAAGTCTTCAATAATCTTCATTATATCGCTAAAGTGATGTAAATGCCAGGAATTAGTAATTAAGAGGAAGATTATGCAACCTACAGTGGCTAAGGGTGTATAATGTAGAGAGCTCTCACTTAGTTCCAGATTTCTGAGTATCTCCCTGTGACGAAGAGAGGTTTGAATACACAATTTATTTAGCCACCACGTGCAGATTCAACACGTCACTATTGCGGGGTTTGTGGATACGATGGGGAAGTGCACTACTGCCATTTGAACTCCAGACTGCACTAGCGCAACCGCAACAGTCACGACACGCAGCACCAC
>VZTU01033865.1:1591-109320 GCA_013400835.1 Zapornia atra | reverse complement strand
AAATTCCATTTTATGTTTTCTTTGAGTAAAGCAAAATAATGATTAGGCACAATGAGTTGTTTTTTCTTTGATTGTATCAATCATGTCTGTCTAATAAAACAAAAGATCTATAGTATACTGTTCTCCTTCAAGAATATTACAATGAAGTGTCACTGAAATTAAGCTATATTGTGTATGCTATTTTGTATTTATCCACAGTTATTTACCCCAACTATGAAGAAAGTAAATTGGAATTTATGATTAACAATCCCTCAGGTAAACACGTACAGAATATTTAATAACTTGTGTTATTATTAATGTAGTTACTAATCCAGGATGGGAAAATGCCAAGTTTTTGCTATTCAAAACACAATTTCTTCAAGTCTTCTGAAAGCTTATGTGCCCACTACAACCAGTTAATGGTTTAGAAGAATTTTAGCTAGTTTTCTCCTGTGTTCTAGAACACGTGCCATCAAGTTCTGTAAATTTGACTACATCAAAATAATCAACCTGCTCCTCTATTCAGAAATATTTGTCCTTTATTTTTGTTGGTTTTAATAATTAGTTACAATTAAAGATTTTGTGAAGTTAAACAAAAGGAATCAAGGAAGAAATAGTTTTCATCATACCTCATTTGTTTTTTTAAAAGGACATAAAATATCAGTAAGAAGACGTCCTGCAATATTTTTAGTGAGCTTGTCTTCTTACAAAATTGAATTAAAGACACATCAGATCTAAGGAAGTTTTCACATGTGTGCTTTAAAAGACATAAACAGTACTTTAGCAACAGTAAGCACCTAAAGCCTCAGGTAAAACTCATCTAAATTAAACAACCATTTTTGCAGTAAAGAAGAGAATGATCTTCTGGATTTCCTATCTTAATATTGAACTACATTAATTAAAGTATAATAGATCTGAGTTTATGTCTTTTGGCTAAGATAATATTTGCCTCCCACATTTGCCAAAATTATCTAAAATTCAGCTAGCTAAGCCTTAAGTTTATTTTTAAGACTGAAAATAATGCTAAGTCCAAGTTCAAATTTCTAAATGCTTTTTGGATTATAAAAGCTTAAAAGAGCATACTCTTGCATTCCTTGTCCAATATTATTTATTGTTGTAGCTTTCAGAGAAAAAGTCATAGGAATTAATCAAATCAGAGCAATTATTGACATTCTAAATCATCTGATACAAGTCTCAACTTAGCCTACCATCAGCCCTACTAGAAAAGTTATAAGCAGGTGGACTAGGTTCCAAAGAAAAGCAATTTACAACATGAATGACAAAATTCTTAGACTTTCCTAGTAACATTGATCATTTACTTACACAAAAGTTAGGGTTATTGTATTTCCATAAACTTATATTCAAAACCCAGTTACACAGCACTTATTGACTACAGAGCACTGCAATTTATCAGGTATGGCTGGTTTAATCAGGATAGAAAATTTAGCTGAGAACAAAAAGGTGAATATGAATAGGAAAGCAACTTTAAATATTCTTATAATGCCTAATTAATTTTCACTCTTGTATCTGTGACAGCTCTCTACTTGATTTATGACTTGGAGTAGGATGAAAATTAAGTAGCTGTGCTTATGGCTGTTGCTGTTCAGCAAAGCAACTGGACAGCGTTGAGTGTACTTGACAAAAGAACATGAAGTTTGCTACAACAGAAGCATTAGGACTTGAAAAGTTTCAGATTAGTCTGCACATTATACTTCTTCAAAAATCAAATGTTCCAAGTGAAAATAATTCTTTAGTTTTTAAAAATAATATATTTACCAGCTTTCAAATGACATAAAACATCCAGAAAAACAAAATAATTTACTATTTATTTACTAATTGACAGGGACAAGACATAACTTACATTCAAGAAAAAAAAGAGGAAATATTAAGCCCATATTAAATAAAAATCAATTATTCCATCATACAGTGTCACAGTAGTAAGTTTAAAAAAAAGTTTTCATTTTCTTCCACAGAACTTGCATTAAGGAAAACACAAACCACCTTTCGTTATTGATTCCTTCAATTTTTAAATGAGCTCATTTGAGCTGTCAAAATTAAGGTTGTACTTGACTACATAACACAAACACAAAGCTGAAAACATTATATTTGGGAAAGCAGCCATCATTAAGAAATCACAATCATTATTAGAATCACTAAAAACACAAATTGAGATTTACAGAACTTCCTAACAAAAAGAATAAAAAAATATAAACATTGGATAGCTTTTTGTTTGCTGAACACTGTTCCTTTTCCCCCTCCTCCAATATATGTTATCTCCAACAAGATGTCCAGGGAGAAAATCAAAGCATACCACACGAGAATAATGATCATAATTAAAAGTTAGAATTGACTCTAAAATTAACTGATATACCTAAGTTTAGAAGTAGTAAACATTTTCTCCTCCCCCATTTCTTTTAATGATTGTTTAATGAAAAGCAGGCTGTTTTCTGACATTAATAAAAACATAATTTAGAGATTATCTTCTTTTACAATGCCACATGGCAAAACAGACAGACAGTGGGTTGTACATTTACACTTGTAGATCACATACCTGCAACATTTTTAAAAAACTGTGTTAGAATGATGCATTCCATGTATTACAGATGTAGTGAACCCAAAATAGCAGCTTATTACCCACAAGTATAGGCACGGTCACCATTCCACATTTTGGCTGGATGATTTCATAAGTCTGAAACCAAGTTTGTTGAGCCCTTTACGTAAATAATGAATTTTATAGAATTCCTGGATACACTGCTGCGGAATTTTCTAGGGAAAACAAATGACTAAAATATAAAATTATAATGACAAATATTTAACCCTATGTGAGATTTGACAAAAAGAGCTCAAAATATCAAAATCTGAAAGTGATTACCCCAATGCATGTAAGCAGCATTTTTCAAGGATTTTCCTGAGATCTGATATTGTAGTATACACTTACACTGAAATAACTTAGGGTAAACCAACCTAAAAATGTTTCAAGTATAAAAATTAGTTTTAAAAACATTTTTAAAAACTAAAGATCAGTTCCATATAAAAAAACCCACGATTGACATTGCAATTCTTGCACATGCCCTCAAATGTCTTGTTCACAGAACCACAGAATGGTTTGGATTGGAAGGGACATCAAAAGTTGACCTAGTTCTTACCCCCTGCCAGGGGCAGGGACACTCTCCACTAAACCACATTGCCCAAAGAACACCTCCAGGGTGGGGGAAACCACAGCTTCTCTGGGCAACCTGTTCCAGTAACTCATCACTTTCATAGTGAAGAAGTTTTTCCTAATGTCTAAAACTACCCTCTTTCAGTTTAAATCCATTACCCTTTGTCCTGTCACTTCATGCCCTTGGAAACAGTCCCTCTCCAGCTTTCCTGCAGGCCCCTTCAAGCACAGGAAGGCTGCTCTAATGTCTCCTCAGAGCCTTTTCTTCCACACACTGAACAAGCCCAACTCTCTCAGCCTGTTCTCATAGCACAAATGAGAAACTGCTAACTCAAATATTTTTTTTTTCCACTAGAGATTTTATGACCTCAAATGCAATTACTCTGAAGAAGCAATTTTATCTTGTGAAATAAAAATAATTTGAACATGGGACCTTATGAGGAGTTACTTATAAACAATTTACAAGAGCACTGTAGCATTTAAAAAGACCTTGCTTTAAGCAGATTTTGAATAGCAGCAGAACATTTACAGAATGCCCAGTATTAGGGGAAAATAAGGCTACATGCTTTTGTTGCAATTTGTGAGCCGTTTCCTTATCTCTTGGTAATTTCTTTGTGTTTTTAATGTATGGGAAACAAATGGGTGTTCTTTTGGATCCCATGCACTGATTTTACTCAAAAAAACAAAGTCAGTACTGCAGCATTTTCTTCTTTTGGTGTAATTCTGAAATACTTTTCCCTTGGGAATGGCAGTTCATTTTGTAATTTAGTTGCATGAGTATATCTAATCTTTTAATTTTCCAGCTCTATGTAGCAACTTACCAGTAGTGTGAGCACAGTCATTCACATTGTTTCTGTAGGATTTTTCATGAGCATACAGAGGCAGCCTACTCACATCATCAGAATCTAGAACTTCTGCAGTGTCAGCTTTTTCACGATCTGACACATAATTTAATGGCACATATCCAGGACGTTCAGTTGGTTTGAAGTTGTTCCTTACTGAAACGTCATTTGCTGGAATAGACTCTTTGCTACTTTTCTTGGAAGTACTATGTGACTTTGAGAAACTTGCATCAAGCAAGACCATGTTTGTAAAAGAGTCTTTGCAACAAACTTCAGGAGAATTCTGTGGTTCCTTTGGTACTCGTACTCGTACTTCATTCAAACTAAATGATGAAAAGAAGTCTTCATAAGAATCCTCTTCATCACAAAGAGACTTGCTACATGTGGCATCTGCTTCCAAGAACTCTTTAGACCCTGATGTACCCAGTTCTGAGGTAGCCAGTTTCAAATTAGGTAGCATTTGTAGTTTCTTCCTCTTCTTGCCTTCAAGAATACAATTATTTCTGTCAACAGGGATGCTTCTATCCAATGAACACATATTTAAGTCTTCACTGTTCATAGGTGAACTGGAGAGACTGCTGATCAAAGCAGGAACAGTATTTAACTTGACCACTGTTTTGGAAGGAGTAATATGACTCAAGCCCTTGATTTGCAGAAGAGAACCTTCGTTTGCAACTGAAGCAGTCATGCTATTTTCATTCTTCTGATTTTTCTTTGGAATCTTTTTTAGATCTTTCTTTTCTAAAGACAACTTGTCATCCAAACTATGCTGCAAAATCTGTCTCTTTCTTAAGCTTCTTCTGCTATGTTGTTTTGGTGTTAAGCTCCTCTGCTTACATAGGGGAGAATTCACCGATGCACCAGACGCGTGGCTATCAGTCCAAGTACCAGAAGTGTGTTTTATTAACTCTGTTTCCTGCCTCTTTAGTTTATCAGTTCCCCAAAGAGAATCAGAACTTGAGTTCAAGCAGTCTTCCATTTTTTTTCCTACAAAATATGAAAAGTGGCAATATAAATGTATTGAACAAAACAGAAAGTACCAAATTTCTCAGTAAAATACACCTGAAATTACTGAAAAAATTAGCCACTTTTATGGCTATTATATAGCAAGTCATCAAAACATAAACAGAGAACAGATTAGAAACAAATCACATTCTATATTGACAAGAAGCTTTATCTATCATATCTTTTTACCTGGTAATAACTATCTTTAAGACTTGCTCTACATTCTTGATATAAAGCAGCAGGGGAGCTTTTGCTCTTGCATTTTTTGAGAAAAATAGCAAGATTTTTACCATGATAAAGCCAGCTACAATAGCTCCATCATTAGCACACTGCCGACTCGTATTCAGCCTGCTGACAATCAACACCCCCAGGTCCTTTTCTGCCTGACAGCTCTCCAGCCAGTCTCCCCCAAGCCTGTAGCGCTGCATGGGGTTTTTATGTCCCATGTGCAGCACTCTACACTTGGCCTTCTTAAACTTCATCCCATTGGTCTCAGCCCATCAGTCCAGCCTGTTCAGATCGCTCTGGAGAGCCACCCTACCCTCAGGCAGATCAACACTTCCTCCTAGTTTAGTGTCATCTGCAGACTTACTGAGGGAGCATTCAATCCCTTCATCGAGGTCATTGATAAAGATACTGAACAAAACTGGACCCAAGACTGAGCCCTGGGGGACACCACTCGTGACCGGCCTCCAGCTGGATTTTGTTCCATTTACCACCACCCTTTGGGCCCGGCCATCCATCCAGTTTTTAACCCAGCTGAGGGTCCACCTGTACAGGCCAGTGGCAGCCAGTTTCTCAGTCATAATGCTGTGAGAAACCATGTCAAAGGCTTTACTGAAGTCCAGGTAGACCACATCCACAGCCTTCCCCTCGTCCATTAAGCGGGTCACCTTGTCATAGAAGGCGATCAGGTTAGTTTGACAGGATCTGCCTTTTGTAAACCCATGTTGACTGGGCCTGATCCCCTGGCCATCACGCATGTGCTGCATGAGAGCTCCCAAGATGACCCTCTCCATGATCTTCCCCGGGACTGAGGTCAGACCGAAAGGCCTCCATTTTCCTTGAATTCTTACTTCTACATACTTTGCTACTTAAGAAATACTAAAATAATTCCATTTTAAATATAAATGATAGAGAAAATATATACAGTTCCATTTCAGTATATTGCACTTTCCAAAATAAGATATACAGGCCATGTATTATTTTTAGTTTCTGTACTATATAAAGTTGTGTTACTTACCCAGTAATGCTCCACCTTCTGAATTAGTTAAGGTACAAGTAGACAGTGAGCAGTCTCCTGGTGAACCACTTGAAGGCATTTGAGACAGCTGTGAAGCTAGGAATTTGTTAATAAAATCTAGTTAGCCCTATTTGCAAACATACAGATTTTCACACCATCTACTCATATTTCAGAAAAGCTCAATTCTAAGACATGTCATTGTTTTACCAACTACCTATAAAAATATAGACTGCTCAAGAGTATCTCAAATGTATATACAGTAAAAAAGCTGTTAAGATAGCCCACAATTTTAAGCAATTGTTTTCTAGGTAACTCAGTAAAACAAATACAAGCCATGTTAAACCACGTATCATTGGTTCTTTACTTTCTCTTACACCTACCATTGAAATTATAAACTGACAGTCCAGTTGACAGACTGCTTAAAACTTGAAATAATGTGAAATCCACATTCCCTGCCCTCCCTCCCAGTTTTCCACATTTAAGCACTTTCTAACAACTGAGAAAACTAGTAACTCAGGCCTCAATACTTTCACAGTAAGATAATGTGAACACTAACAATTATTTGAAAGCTGAACTATAGATTTAATTCATCAGGATGTGCATTTTTAAGTGAACTAGATTTATTCAATTAGGTGATTCAAATTATTTTTTTAAATCCTGCTCTTCAGTAGCTGGAGAGATATCAATTTTGGACTCCTTTTTAAACAGTTTGCCTCAGAGCAATAACATTGCCATCTCTGTCAAGGACTGCATTCACATTAAAAATTAAGAGGAAACAAGATTTAGAGTCTCACTGAAGTTTACCTAAGTTGTATTAATATCAGCTTACAAGTTTAGAAAGTCTAGCTTAAACATTATTTCTCTTGAGCAGTCTAGCATTTAGAAACTCTTTTTGGTGATGATTGCCTTCCATGACTTCTTGTTGTCCTCAATAGACACAAACTAAAAGCTAAAGCATTTTCACACCTACTTGAAACCCGGGAAGAAGGGAGGACATGCAGCCAATTAAGATATGAAAAAGATTCTGAAAGCCAGAGCAAGAAAAGTACGTCAAAAACTCAGCAATAAAGATGGTAGCCACTGGGGCATGTTCATGGATAAGCAAAATTTAACTTCTTACCAGTAAGAGAAATATTTTCTCTTTTTTCCTTCATCTCCTTTATTCTTCTTTCCATTGCATTACATTGATCTTTTATCTTACTAATAGGGCTGTATACAAGTGAACCATTGTCTTCAAACAGTAAAACTGGTACATCTGTTTCAACAAAAAGAAATTGCATTTGTACATTAATATTTACATGCTGTAGCAGCTTCAGATGAAGTTGATTTTTTCTCAAAAAAACCTTGAAAAAAAATCAAATTACTTATACCTGACACTACAGATGCCTTAATACCACAAACTGGAAAAGAACCCCAAAAACTAAGTCAACTTTATTTCTCCTGGTGAGATGCATAAAAATAAAAAAACCCAAACCCATTATGTGCCTTACAGAAATAAGTTGTGATATTTGAATCTTAGTTCAAAGCAGTTCTTACCACTAGTACTTGCTTTTTGAAAAGCTAATTCTTTAGCCATCTGGTCCAGCCTTCTTTGCAGCTTCCTATCATTTTCTGGAGTTTTTTCAACAAAGTCTTTTGGCTGCATACATTTGTGCTACAAGACACAAAATATTTTAATTAGATGGTATAGAACTGTCAGAAGTAATCACACTTCCATTTACCTACGACTTTATCACAATATTTATTGTGTTTAATTCTCTGCTAACTCACTCACCTTGAGAGACAGAGATAATTGTAGAAGTTACCATTGACCAAAGTGCACTTAATATGAAATTAAAAAATCTGTTAGATTCTTTCTTAAGTTTGATTTTACTAAAAAGGAGACAAAGTCTGAGAGGAGAGTCACGTTTTCCTGTTTGAAGCAAAGCACGGGCTTGAAAGATTTTTAAAGGTTTTTTTTGAATACCAAGATTTTAGGGTTTATCACAACTGAGTGAAACATAAGCCACATTAATGCCCTTTTTTTATTAATCATTACATAATTTTAAGTATCCATTTCTTCATTCACCAATATAAACATGTTCATTTTATTATTCTTTCTTCAGATGTCACACCATCACAGCCATATCCTACCTTTAAAAACCCACTCAGGTGGACAGGTAGTTTACAGAATGTTCTGACAATAAACACTTCAAATGCCTGAGGTCAGAAAGTTCCCACTTTACTGTTTACTACTCTATAAAAAAAAAAAAAATCACGTACTTTTTTTATCAGTAGTGGTAATGCTTCATTAGTGTCTACTGCAGGAAATAAGGATTCATCAACATGTACTCCAGTTTCTCGACACCTGTATAATAAATTAGAGCAGGCATGGGTTTTTTTGGTCTTGTTTTGGGTTTTCTGCTTGGTTTGTTGGGTTTTTTTTTAAAGAATGAGAACCTATTGCAAAGAGTTGTTTGAACCCTGTGATAATGAAACAATACTTCCTAAGTATGTATCTTTAGTGCAACTAAATTTTTTTAAAAAATCTATTACACACCAAATATAGGACAATACACTTTTTTACCCCAATAATGCCTTCTAAATTGCTGTTCTAACTCAAGGATTCCCCCTGATGTTATTTTGCACGCATTCAAAAATCTCTGTATTAAGTCCTTCCGGACAAATTCTCATAAACCTCAAATCTTGCCCTAATACTTGTGAGGACCATAGGCTTCATTTGTTCACTAGCTGGTGAATTTAACCTTAAATCAGTCACCGTGATGACAGCAAACTCCCAGCTACAATCTACAGAATGTCATGGCAGGGGAAGACATTTTTCTGTTCCGGAAAACAAAGAAGGTGGCTTCCTTTGATTGTGGCTTTTACATCTTGCCCGTTAGTCTGTTTTCTACCTTTTCTTTTATATACAAGGCTAAAACCAGCCCCTTATCGAGAAGCACTCTGTATTTATGCAAACTTTTTTTTTAATTACAAAACCAGAACTCCAACAGATACCTTGCCTGCAGTTTTTTCCTGTCTTTTCATATTCAAAGACTGACTCAAGAACAGCAGGACTTATGTTGCCTTGGAATATGATACAATCTACTGTATTTATGAATGCTAAGGATGATATCGAGGCAAGGACTTGGTTATTAATACACAAAGTTCTCTTGATCAAAACCTGTAAATGCCATTTTATTCTTAAACAATAATAAAACCTGCTAGAGGAAAGAGTATGGAACCGTAACAGACTACACCAGAATTCCCCCAGAAGTCATTCAAGACTGAGATTCTAGTGACACCTAGTGATCTACTCCAAAGTTTGCACCTGTGGAACTATAATCTAATGCTTACTCAGTTTTTAATAAAGAACTAAACCACTACACTTGACCATTAAATGTCTTACAAGAATTTTTTACTTTGCTAACATATCTGAATGTAAATTATTTTCTGTCTTATTTGTGACATGGTACAAGAATTCACAGGTAAAGTTTCCCAATTATGGGTTTGATTTGGAAGTATTACAATTTTATTTTTTTTTAAATTTGGACACATTGTATCAATTCCATCTTACTTATCAATTCCATCTTTCTGTAGTTGTGTTTTGATTTTGAGGTTTTTCACTGTGGTATGTGAGTTGCAGAAATACTAAAACTTTTGTTTTCAGTGATCCCAAAGCTGTCACTCACTTTGCATTAAACTTACAATTTATTTGCATGAATCTTACAGCAAGTCCATGATTTTGTGCACTGTTTTTAGACATACATACTCTTCTTGAAAGCATAAAAGAAAACAAATCACTTCAATTTAAGAAAAATTAATTACTTGGGAGTTACAATTTTTTTTATTATTTCAATTGTCATATTAAGAGCCTTCTTCCCAATCAAATTAATCCCTATTAAACTGTAGATCTGCATTCAGATTAGATTCAAATAGATGCTTATGTTGTAAAGCAGAAGCTTCCAATACAAGTTTGCTGCAGATCATTGAAGAGCACACTGGAAATCCAGTAAGAATTCAACAAGGTAATGTTCACCAAATATTGGACAAATCCTTTTACTCTAATGATTTGTGCTGGGTTTTTCATGGCAAAAAGTGATTATTAATAGTATTTGTCAAATGACAGGGCATGTTCCTCTATGAGGCTCATTTACTGCGCAGGGTAAGATAACACTAGTCTACACACATAATGGTTTGGAAGTAAGGGTCAATTAGCTGCTAAGTGTAAGAGTATTTGGCACATAACAGAAGAATCAGGAAACACTGCAGTAACTGTTTGTGATTTGCTTCCTTGTCTGGTGTTTTTAGAGCTACAACATCAAAAATTAATATCCAGATTATAAATACCATATACTTCAGCATCCTGTTTCCAATAAGAAGATTCCCAAGAGCATTTGAAAACATGAAAACACAGCAGAATATTCCAAATTTACTTTGCTGGGTTCCACAGATTTATGGGTTAAAGATAGTCAGATGCAATACTGTATCTGTTTTTTGATAAAAATATGTGTTTAAATGCTTTAGCAGGTTTTTTATTAAAACCAGACTATGATTCTGCAGCAAAGAGTTCTACTCTGAATCTGCCTTCAGAGTCATACAATGCTTTCCAATTCTTCTACTGGAAAGGAAAATATACATTCATTCCCATTCAGCCTCTCCATATGAACCTTTGTGTTCACGGAAGGCTCTCCCTCTCCACCCCCACTTCTTTACAGGCTGAAGAACTGTTGTATCTTCAATCACATCTTGGGAGAAAACTTTCTTATAACTTTAGTCATGCTTGTTGCCATCCTATTGCAATATTCCATGATAAAATGCTGTCATCCCACTATATGAGGTTTTATGTTCTATTTAATTTGATTTTTAACTACTGCTGAAGTGATAATGCCACAAAAACATTTACCATAAGCCCAAAAATCTCTATTTTCCCCTCACACAATGCAGTCACTGTCTTCCTTCTGAAATACTTAAGAAGAGTTATGTTTTAAATAGTTTTCTTGATACCAGCAAGAATTTTATTCCATTCACTATCTTCGCTTCTTAATAGAACTTCTTCCATTTTAAGTAGACTCCTAATACACCCCAGGATGCCATTGGCCTTCCTGCCCATGAAGGCATATTGCTGGCTCAAGGTCACCCTACTGTCCATCAGGACCCCCAGGTCCCTTTCCCCTCTGCTGCTCTCCAACAGTCCCGTCCCCAACCTATACTGATACCTGGGTACTTCTCCAGATGCAACACTCTACACTTACCCTCGATATATTTCATTAAATTTCTTCCTGTCCAACTCTTCAGCCTAAGTCTTGCACAGCCCCCTGGTGTGTCAGCCACTCCTCTCAATTTTGTGTCATCAGCAGACTTGCTGATGGCAGGCCCTGCTCCCTCATCCAGGTTGTTGATGAATATATTGAATAGTACTGGTCCCAGTACTGACCCCTGAGGGACTCCACTAGATACAGGTCTCCAGCTAGACTGACCCACTGACCACAACTCTCTGACTTTCCTTCAACCAGTTCACAATCCACCTCACTACCAATCCTCCAGACCACTCCAAACTTCCTCTGTTTAGCTGCAAGGATGCTGTGGGAGATGGTGTCAAATGCTTTACTGAAACCAAGGTAAACCACATCCACTGCCCTGCCATCATCTATCCACTGGGTTATGTCTTCACAGAAGGCTATCAGATTGGTATACTTCAATCTAAGATGTATGGCCTTGTGTACCTTTTGGAATTAACTTTAAACTAAAAGGCTGAAGAAAAAAGGATTACAGAGAAGTTCAATCATAATTTACAGCTTGGAGGTATATTTGCCTCCTGCAATAAAATATATCTCTATTCCCCATGATTTTCCCAGTTCCAATGAACCTCATCTTCTAAGCCATATAGCAAGATCTCGCCTTATCCAGAGCTAGGATCATGCTAGGAACACTTAAAAAATGCCAGGAAGATATTAGTCTACTTTTTCCTAACAAACAGCTTCAGTTTTCCCTCCAGATATTTTTTCCTGTCTTTCCCTTTGTTGCTGGTATCCAAAACCAGTTTCTTGAGGCTTTTGTCCCTGGATCTCAAAGCTCTGTGCCACCCCCTATGGCATAACATACTCAGCTCTCTCTGAGCTTTCTGCAGCATTAATCCACTCGATACCTTTCTGCACTTCAGAGGAGACTCTTGGAGTGAAACTGCTACAGACAGCATTTCTGTATGACTTATCCTAGACTCTCCCCTGTAAGGCACTCTCAGTCTTCTTCCATTGCAGATTCTGCTTACCTAGACTTTTCTGGGATCCTTTTCACTGCAGCACATCCAAGTCCTCAAACAGTTTATTGTTCCTGTGACAAAGGCTTCAAATTCTACATGTATACACTTAGACATCTGAAGAGCATATTTCATTTTATAACCAAAGATTCCTACTGAAGTGACCATCATTCTCATAGCAGCAGGTCACAGGAAGATATATTCAAATAAATAAAATTTTGCATCACACTCATTTTTGAGAGCTTAGCATATTTCTCATTGGTGTTAAAACTAGCTGAGTTGTGCAGCTGTAACTTCTACATCTGATATTCTTTAAAAAAAACCCCTGCTTCTGCAGAACTGCATGAATTTCTTTTTTGGCTAAAAGACTTGCATCACAGGTTTTGCAGTTGCACTGACCTACATTTAGGTAGCTGCACAGCTCAGTCCCCATCTTCTTAAAAAACACCCAACTTTTGCACTTAGACTTCTATATCTTCATGCATATTACAATTTGTATAGGAAGGGACCCCTATTTGACTTATATTTTAGTTTCCATCATCACAGCAACTTATCAGTTGGATTGTCTAACACATGCATGTTCTTAAACATTGGAAGAGAATTCAGTTCAAGTGTACAAACCTCACATCCACTTTGTAAATTCAGAGGAGCAGCCATCTACTTGCAAATTATCAAGGACTAGCTGCCAAATGTCTTAGAAGCCAGGCTACATAAGGATATTTTTCTTTCTTTCTAGGACATATTCTGTCTACAGGAGTTAAGTATAAAAACAGTACAATGTCCTTAATGAAATATGCTTTTCATATGAAAATGGAAGAATTCTATTCAACATAAATATCTGGTCTTTCCTGCCTACACATGCCTACAGCATACTGAACGGTTAACAAATATACTATGGGACTACTTAAACACCTTCATTTTTCAAGAGTTAGTATTTTACCTTCTCATGCACGTAAAATACTTTTTAATAGGAATGTTATCATTTAATCATAGACTTATCACTATGTAAAGTACCTAAAAAAACAGGTACTATACACAAGTTTTTAAATAAAATAATACCAGAAACCATTATCTCTAGAATGGGTCACATTATATTCAGGAGTACTCACTTCTCCACCCAGAGTACAGAAACTAGTTTTACACCCATCTTCTCTGCTTTTTTCCACGTAGTCAAACGTCCATCTTTGAAGACTACATGGGTCACATGCTTGTTCAAAGTTTTGGAAACCTGCAGAAGTACACAGAGAGTTCATATTTAAGTCTGATAATCAGAAAATGCTAATGCAACTAGCAAGCGCAGCCCATTAGCATAAGGACTTACTCTATACATTATGTCAAGAACTGTTTTTATCTTTCCCATCTTCAAGCAATCAAAACTGAAATCTCAATAGTCAAGCCAATGTAACACATGCTAGAGGGCAAGAGTAATCTTGTTTTCAAGCTTCTCTTCTCTAGGTTACCATATTCATCTCCCTACTCTAGCTGTATCACTAATCTTACACCACTTTATTTATGTAGCCCAACATAATCTCTTATGCAATAGCCTGTACAGAAAGTAGATGCCACTATCCAAAGAAAGGAGCTGGGGATGTTTAGCCTGGAGAAGAGGAGGCTGAGGGGAGACCTTATCACTGCCTACAATTACCTGAGAGGAGGTTGTAGAGGTGGGCGATGGTCTCTTCACCCAAGTGACAGGAGATAGGACAAGGGGAAATGGCAAGAAGCTGTGCCAGGGCAGGTTCAGATTAGATGCTAGGAAAAATTTTTTTACTGAAAGAGTCGTCAGGGCCTGGAACAGGCTGCCCAGGGAGGGGGTTGAGTCACCTTCCCTGGATGTATTCAAAAAAAGGGTAGATGAGGTACTTAGGGATATGGTTCACCATAGGACAGGAACGGTTGGACTCGATCTTAAAGGTCTTTTCCAACCTTGTGATTCTGTGATTTTGCAAAATGCCAAATGACATTTTTACTTAGCAAAGTTCCCATAGGCCTAAAGAGTACAGCTAATGTAATATTTTAAATTAATTCTCATCAATAAAGAACACTTAGCTTTGAGGGAAAGCTGACGCCCAACCAAAAAAAAATTATATGGGAACACTTTTTTAAAAAAGTGAGAAAAACCCCTTAAAGTCAGTATAGCTAATATCATTGACATTTTCACTGTGTCATGCAACTGATCAAATCTTCAGTCATCAGCCTCTACTGACAACTAAGTGACAATCTTTCTAAATCTAGATACTCCATTCTTCACAAAGGTGGAGAGACTTCAGTTAGAGAAATTTAGTTGTGGAAACTAAATATCCTACACATTAAACTGTTTAATCAGTTACTGCGATTGCTGACATGGTGAGATCTGTACAATTTCTATTTTACTGCAGCATCTCCTCAGCAGAGCCAAATAGAAATAGCTGCATAGCTTTCTGTTGCACTCTCAATTGCATTACTATCCTTGGTTCCCAACATGTTGGATTTATATTTGGTTTTAAGAAAAGTACTCTGGTTTTCAAAAAAAGTCTGGTGGCAAGATGATTTATTGCTTCTTGGAATACAGAAACCCCCACAATTATTTAAGTACCTAGCTATATAGAACCAATTAATCTCTTTCAGAATAAGTTATGACTACAGATACAATTGCTTATTTGCTTATGTTAGTATCCAGTTCACAGCCCATGCACAACTACAGGCTAGGTGAAGAACGGACTGAGGGCAGCCCTGAGAAGGACTTGGAGAAGGCAATGCATGCTTGCAGCCCAGAAAGCTAACTATATCCTGGGCTGCATCAAATGAAGCATGACCAGCAGGTAAAGGCAGGTGATTCTCCTCCTTTGCTCTACTGAGACCCCACCTGGAGCACTGCGTCCAGCTCTGGGGCACCCATTGTATTAAGAGCATGGAGCTGTTGGAGAGAGTCCACAAAGATGATCAGAGGTCTGGAGCAGCTCCCCTATGAAGACATGCTGAGAGAGTTGGGCTTGTTCAGCCTGGGGAAGAGAGGCTCTGGGGAGACCTTACAGCAGCCTTCCAGTACCTGAAGGGGGCCTGCAGGAAAGCTGGATGGGACTTCTTATAAGGGAATGTAGTGATAAGACAAGGGGAAATTACTTTTTAAAAAAGAGCAATTTAGATTATATATTAGGAAAAAAAATCTTCACTATGAGGATGGTGAGGCCCTGGTACAGGTTGCCCAGAAAAGCTGTGGCTGCCTCCCCCCGGCAGTGTTTAAGGCCAGGTTGGATGGGGCTTTGGGCAACCTGGTCTAGGGGAGAGTGTCCCTGCCTATGGAAGGGGGTTGGAACTTGATGATTTTTAAGGTAGCTTCCTTAAAAATCTATGATAGATAGATTCTATGCTAGATCTACAGATCTATGATAGATCTGATAGAAATATTTCTTGTTCTTGAGAGTCTGAGAGTTCTTTCTACTTGTTTTTATAATAAAACGTTATTCTACTGTTCTGTCACACTCAGCTAAATTCATAGAGAGGGAGGTTTTGGGGAGATAATCAGAATTTCCTAAAGATTATTTAAGATACACCCACATATGCACACTTAAAGTACAGGGAGTTCAAGCAAGTGTTATTTAGAGCATGATGTGGGCTGTAACAATCTCCATTAACTGGCGATAATATGCAAGAGAAGATGCCAGTTTTATTTTGGTCTTGTCTGAAATTTTACAGCTGGAAATTAAACATTCTTCACCTACAAGCCACCTATACTTGATACGGAAAAAAACAATCACTGAAACATCCACAAAGACTCCTAGCTTTATTTTTAGTAGCACCTCCTGGAGTTGAACCACATTTGTAGGATACTGACAAACAGAATTACATTGTACTTGGGTTAAAGAACACTGTCATTATGACAGAGCAGCTGCCTACAAGTTAAAGAAAACAAAACATAAGGTACAGATTTGTCAACCAGCTTTTCAACACTGATTTGCTTTGCCCACAGTACATGACAAGCCCGGTGCTTCACAACAAATGCATGCTATCATATTAACATACAAAGAGGTTTATAGATACAGTGGGGCTTTAAATGTATTTCCCCTCTGCCACTAGTAAGAATTCCACAGCATGTTCATCTACTGCCAGGTATTCCTTCCTACACTTTAACAGCTCGTACATACATGACAAGCAGGACAAGCAAGCTAGTTCATAAGAGCTTTCCTACTGTGTTTATTTTGAAATAGTTTCCTTACTTTTGCTCCCATATCAAGAAGTTGCTGTTCAAAAGTTTTTGAGTAATTTTCTGTTCTGTTAGATGACCAAACGTCTACATATGCAGAAATACCTGGATTAGGAGAAAGAAAACAAACAGCTAATGAAGCATATACTATAGTAAAACTGGTTAAACTGCCTTTAAAAAAAATTGCTTTTATATGTAATGCATTCAGTAGCAAGTACAGCTTTTAATAAGCTAAGTATCAGATTTTAGCAGCACAAGGTTCTTTTTACAGTGTTTCTGCCCCTTGAATTAGTTGTAATGAAACAAACTTAAGTTTGATGCTAGTTACACAGCTCCTCACTTTGTCTATTTAAAACATAGTACCAGCTTAGCAAGCACTGCAGTATCCTTATACTACTGCTTACCCTTATCATTATTGTATCGCTAATCTTTAGGTTAATCAAAAAATTTTAAGACAAGTTGATGTAGCACAAGTTTCAGAACACAATTAAATAAATGTTATAGAATTATTTCTTCCCCAAACCCCCAGAAAACTGCAGAAATACTACTTAATTTCCAGTTGACTTCAAATTCCACCCATACATATCACAGGGGCTAATACAGTTTTACGTCAGTTGCTTTATGTAACTATATGTATATCACATTTAAATAGCTTCATTTATCAACCAGGTTAATAACCTATTTGAGCAATTAAATCAGCCTTGGTTGAGAGGGCCTTTAACTGAACAAACCCAGATGTATTCACAGGAGGCACAAATGAAACTCACAATCACCTCTTCATTAATTTTACTCAGGACAGGCACTGAAGTGACCTATGGCTCCATTGGGTATGTCAATTTCCCCATTTTGAATGATGAGTCAGGGAAGTTCCAGAAAACTAGAGAAATACTGGTTCACCAAAACCAATTTTACACAAACTACAGGCCAGACAACTCTGAGAACTAACAAGCAAAACAAATGTATCAATTTAAAAGGGTCTGATTCATTGTTATGTGGTGTCATCAGTCTTCTCTCTAAACAAAACCCAGAAAAACGCTCGAACAGAAGTACTTTTATAAAGATTAACATATTTTTATAATTGCTAGAAACACTTTTAACATGCAAGAGAAATATGGAACATAAAACCCCTCCTTAGCCAAATATTCTCATCACTACGGTGACTGTGGGAACTTAAGACAAATCTACTCCCATGCACTTGTCTTCATTCTGCTACTGGGCCAAAGCAGCTTTTGCCAGTTGCCTCTTTTTCTTGATGACTCTATTGTGAAGAATACTGCACTGACACTTGAAAAAACAGTATCTTCCTCTTGCATCAAATACTTTATACTTCATAGTTGTAATTTTCCTAGAAAAACAATTTGGGTGTGTTAATGATGCTCAAACTAGGAACTTGGGAACATCACTTCAAAGCTGCCTCCGTAGGCTCAAAGGTGCATTTTACAATGATTAGCTAATCAAACACACTCCAACAGAAACTAAGACACTTTGTAATTGTTGTGCAGTTGATGGGAAGTGAAGAAGGGTTTGCAGCTTTTTCAAACTAGGCCAGTTCTGAGTAGAGCTCATTTCTTGTAAAGGGCAACCTCTGCTTGAAGGCCTCAGGTGAGTCAATGCGAGTAGGGAAAATAAACATCGGAGGGCAACTTGGCGAGGCGGAATTTTAGCCAAATGCAGAAGCCGAACAAGATCAAGCCAGGACTGACCAGGAGAAGATGCGCGATGCAGGGCCCACGCGTGGCAGCGGAGGGGTGCCGGCAACGCCACCAACGCCGTACCGCCAGCCGCCCCGAGGGGCAGCCGCTCCCCCCTCCCCCGCCGGAGGGAAGCTTCCGGCCCTGCGGAAGCTCGGCTCCCGCGGCCACACGCCCCTACCGGGCCTGCGCCCGGCCACTACCCAAGACCCAAGTCCCACCGGGACAGGCCGGGAGCGGCCCGGCAGACAGAGCCCGCCGCTCGTTTCGGCAGGATTCGCTATTAGCCAGAGTGGCCCCGCGGCGGAGCCCCGTCCGTCCCGCCCCCCTCCCGCGACTACGGGAGGGATCCCCACTCGCGGGGGAGCCACGCCACGAAGTCGAGCTGAACACTGACCCGCCCCGAGGGCTCAGGTCCCACCCCAGACTCGGCGCCGGGCGGCCCCCAGGGAGAGAGCTGGTCGGGGAAGGCGGCGAGCGGCCAGCGCCCGACGGAGCCCTCTCCAGCCCCGCCAGGCCCGGCCGCTCCCCCAGGAATCCTGCCGGGAGGCAGTGGAGAAAGGGCCGCAAGGAGAGGAAAGCCGAGGAAGAGCTTGTAAACAGGACCCGCTCCAGCCCAGCAGCTCCCCTCCACCGACCCAGGAGAAGTAGATCCGACCGCCAACCCTACCCCCGCACAGCGGACGAGCCGGTACCTTTGAGGACGGGCTCCATTAGCGGTGCAGCTCTGCTCCCCGCCACCGTTTAAACCCGCCTCCACGCACCACGCCGGCGCGCTGTGCTGCGCCCCCAACGCGCCTGCGCGTTACGGCTGGCCGGCCGCCGGTAACGGTCTGCGAGCTCCTGGCGGTGTGGCCGGAGCAGGTTGGTTCCGCGGTGCCTGGGCAGTCCTAGCGGGCGAGGGGAAGTGTGCGGGCAGGGTCTGGCTGGAGGTGTGAGGAACGATGATCGGACATCGCCTGTGTCGTGGCTGTAGAAGTCGCGGATGCAATGTCGTTCTGACGCACCGCAGTCATTCACAGAAGAGAGGTGTGCTCTGTCCAGCCAGCTCCTGCCAGGTGAGGCTCCGGGGGAGCCTCGGGGCAGCCGGATGCTGCTGAAAACAGGCGTTTTGGAAAGCCAGACAAGAAGGGAACTTTCTGTGCCCACCATGAGGAGTCCTCAGGAGGCTTCCCGGCATTGTTTTTCATTGTGGGAAGGCACATTAGAGAACCAGCGTCAACACTTTTGGTGGCCCAAACTGGTGTCTGAAGTGAAAATAACAGAGAAACCCAACAAAATGGGGATTAACAAACGGGCAGAGCCAGGTGGTACTTACCAAAGCATCCAAAATCACCGGAGGGAAACTGTACTATTAGCAGTGTATATTAGTTAACATATTAGTAAGCTCACCCTTATATGAAATGGCTTTGGTGGACTGGAGTGTAGCAAATGTGATACAGGAGGGAAGTAAGAGAGAGAAAAACTTTTCTTCCCTGGGAAAAACTGATAAAATGTATAGTAAAAATAATGGAATTAGTGACAACAATAAGATTCATAATGTGAAAGAAGGAGCACATATTTTAAAGGAAAAAGATGCACAGCTTTATTATGCAACTCACACAGAAACACAGGCATTGCTATATGGTTGTTTAAATCGGTGCTATTCATAAATTTCAATGCATAATAATAATGCAGCAGAAATGGAAAAACAATAGAGATGCAAAACAAGGATACTGCATGATTTCCATATGAGAAGTAGCTGTTTAGACAAAGACTCATCAGCCTGGAAGAGGAATGGTGGAAGGCGGATGTGTCTAAAATTTTGAACACATGGAGAAGTTGAACATGAAGCGGTGCGTTCCCAGTGAGAACTTACAGGCACCAAGTGAAACTAGCAGATGGGGTCTTCCCAGAAGAGATGTTTCCACATTGTTCCTTATCAGGCTGTGAGAGTGTGTTCAGAGTGCTGGCAAACCACATGGTTTCTAGAAGCAAATCCAGCAAATCCATTTTAGGGCTACCAAGAATGTACAAGACCACCTTTACGTCAGTAAAGCCCTGAATTGCAGATTGCTGGACTCTGGGAAGGTATAGTCAGCACTTCAGGTTTTGGGGTTTTTTCCTTTTTGTCTTCAGTCATGTCCCACTGGAAAGACAGTGCTGACCTGAAAAGGCTTTGGTGCAGTCCATTATGCCCATTCTTACTTCTGTGGACGTGCTCAAATCTTGACACCTAGGAGTCTACCAAGCACATGGCTATACTAATGCTATTTAAGATATTTTAATCTAGTATATAATATTTTAGCATTGATACAACTTGTTTAATTTCCAGGACATTATTTTGACCCTAGATCTATGGCCTATCTTGAGCACAAGCTCTTGAGTGCTCAGTCTTCTGAGCCTGTGACAGACTTTTTTTCACCTATATATTCACTGTGTGAGTAAAGTGACCAATCAGCTTATGTATATATGTTTGTATGTATTTAGTTATCCGTTGTTTTTCTGACAGCGTTATTATACGTGAGGCAATAATGAAATATTTTTACAAAGTTTCTCAACCCTGGCTCAAGAGAATGGGAGTCTAGTTTTAATGTGGTGTCTGTGAACAATGGTCTGAAGGCAGTTGCAGAAGCTAATTGCAGAAGTGGAGTTAGGGGAGATTTAAATGGACGTTGTCAGAGAATTTCAATTCTCAATGCTGTTGGAGCTAAGCTTCAGCTTGGGGAGAGCTCTGGATATATAGATATGATAACATTGAAGAGGCAGTATTTAATCTCTGAAACTCAGGCCCTACTCCCAAAGGGAGTCTTGTCACTGAGTTAGTACTTCCTTGGAGTCAAAAAACATTTCTAAATTAGTGATTATCTTTCTGTGTAGAGTAAGTAGCTGTGAGCTTTCAGTGAAGTTTGGAAATACACGTAATGAAACTGGTGTTCAGGAAATAAGCAAGCAGATCAAATTCTGTTAAGCACATGTAAATAACATTAGTTCAAAATTGGACACTCACAATTTCTTTGGATTGGTATGAGAGAGGAAACTATCTAAAGTGATTTAGATAACAGTACCACCACAAGAAACCAGTGGTACAGTCTTCACCATATTCATGAAAATTGCATGGTTTTGTGAGTAGTTTCCAGCCATGTCAGTTGGATAATTCAACTCAATCCACATGACCAAAGCTGACACAAACAACAGGATCCGATCCTACAGACAGCAGTTCTAATAAAAGTAAAATCTGAAGTGGGGGAAGTTTCAGCATAATTAAAATCCATCAATCTGCACTGTCATGGTTTATCCCCAGATGGCAATTAAGCACCACGTGGCCACTCACTCCTCCCTGCCTCCAGTAAGATGGGGAGGAGAATTGGAAGAAAAAGATAAAACTTGTGGGTTGGGATAAGGACAATTTTATAGGACCACAGAGGAAGAGATAACTAACAACAGTATTAAACAAGAATGCCCAACCCCAAGGAGCAGTTGCCCCTCCCTGGCCAGCTTCTCTTTCACATACAGAACATGATGTCATGTGGTACAGAATATCCCCTTGACTAGTTTGGTCGGCTGACCTGGCTGTGTCCCCTCCTAGCTTCTTCTGAAAATTAACTCTTATCCCAGTTGAAACCCAGGACATTATTCACCCAGGTCATTATTTCAATCTACATCATGCCCATTCCCTACACTTGTCACTACCACTTCTGTGTTTAATATTTTTGTATATATAGACACAGATATCATTCTCTTAGTCTATGAGCCATCCCTCTATGGGGGGGCTCCATCTGTCATGACAGTCTCTCAGGGCAGGAGAGAAGGCATGTGGTTTGGGGTTATTGCATGCTGCATCTGGAGCTTGTAGCTGGTGTTTCTGACATGACCCATGCTTGCAGTCTGAGCACTGAGGATGTTGATTTCAATGAAGTTACTGGATGGTGGTTGCTGAAAGCAGTTCTACCATTGCTGCACTTTGTTTTCATCAAAGTTCATCCTTCATTGTAATACCATTGATCTCCCGTGTAGATCCCTTAACCTTACTTCATTTTATGGCAAAACCAGCTTTTGAAAGGATTTGAACTATTTTCTTCCCTTTCTCAAAAACTTCTTTTCCTGTGTTGCTCCAGTGATGTCATCAACATGTTACAGGTGCTCTGGGGCTTCACCCTTTTTCAGTGTAGTCTGGATCAGTCCATGGCAGATGGTGGAGCTGTGTTTCCACTCCCAGGGCAGTCCATTCTAGGTGTATTGGATGCCCCTCCCAAGTGAAAGCCAGCTGTGGTTGTCCTGCACTCTGCCGCCAAAGGGATTAAGAAAAACTCATTTGCACTCTCCGTTGTGGCATAGTGCTTGGCTGCCTGTGATTCTAGTTCATACAGAAGTTCCAGCGTTTCCAGCACAGCAGCACTCAGTGGTGGTGTGACTTCATTCAGACCACCATGACATTAATATAATATGGCATATCTCTTTGGCTAGTTTGGGTCAGCTGTCCTGGCAATGTCCCTTTCCCAGCTTTTTGTGAAAATTAACTCTATCCTGGACAAAGAACCTGGACATGTACATACGTGTCCAGGCATAATATTTAATCTAGGTTAGAAGACTGAAGACCTTCAGTAAAAAAACACAGGCTGTGTCTGAGCCTTTAACTGAATAAGTAGCAGGTTTTATAGACCTTAAAGGGAAATATGCTGACATGTACAATTATATCTTTATGATACGATTCTACACTGGTAGAGACAATGAATAGTGTAGCTGGAAGAAGCTGGCACACTTCACTATCGGAGCAGACTAGGACTACTCATGAGAACATTGGACTTGGGACACCCACCCTACAGAAATAAAATAAATATATACAATACTGAAAGTATCTCATCAATATACAGTTTTGTCTTAAGCTGTTTAAGTTTGGACCTTACAGCTACTTCAAGATTTACAAGAACTTCATTCTTGGATAGTGACAAAACTTAAAAATTCCACTGGTATTTAATGGCTGTGTGTTCTCTGCCAGTATTGTCTTGCTGTCCCTTCCTCCTTACCATTTATCATCCTGAAATACTTACAGAAAGCAGCAGCGTATTTTTGCAGCTCCGTTTTCTAGTTTGAATACATCAGACTGTTTTAGCTTTCATGACGTAATGAACTCTTGAAAATGACAGCAAATGGGGCAGAAGTCCCCTCTTAATAGGCTTTTTGTTTGGCTTGATGATACACAATTTCACTATATCTGTAAAGCTAGGAACATTACCTAAACTGCAAGGTGGACATGGCTTCTATACAGTCAGTACAGATATGTACTAGGGAAGAAAGAGTTTTACAAGTTATATTGAAAAGGAAGGCCCAGTGAAAGTTACATTTCAGTTGACTTCCTAATCAAAAAGAAGTAATAGTCCCAAAGGAGTAATAGGTCTATGAGCACTAAATGTTTCCCAGGCTTCCAAACGATCTTGAAAAACTATATAAAAACCTGACTAAAATGCAGTAGTTTTCCAAAATGAAGTAAAATATAAAAAGAGCTGTATTCTCAAGTATTTCTTTAGTAATTCAACATTTTCCTTCTCTGCCTGTCCTTAATTGATTGATATTAATTGGAAGGGGTCTCTAGAGTGGCACTTTGTAAGGCTGTAACACAGAGGCAAGGTTAATTTCTCAGAAACAAGAGTTCAGATGATGGGCTATGAGTAACCTCTTGAGACTTGATATTAAGAATGTGAAAGATACCTGTAACAATTAAAAAGTTTTGTTATCATTTAAGTATAGATTAGTTTTGTAAATTTATTATTGGGAGGTGTTTGTTTATTTCATTGGTTAGTTGATTTTATGGACCTGTTTGCAATTTGGACAAACAACAGTTCTAATATTTTGTGGGTTTTTTCATTCTTAAATTTCAGAGTATGAGTCATTAGTCCCTGGTAAAATTAAAAAGTTGGGGTACATTACTTTCCCTAAAGCAGTAGATCCCACTCAATCTGTGTATTTAACACCTGAACGCTTGTATATCAAAACATGTCTGGAATTACATTCTCTGCAATGCTACCTGACCATTACAGATGCAGAGATGGGAAGAAGTGCCTGGAGGAGGCGCAAACTTGCATGTTTGGGCCTTCATGGAGGAAGTCCCAGGAAGCAGCTCTAGTTGTCCACATCAACTATCATATCACTCTTCTGACAAAGTAGATTCCTCATTTTCTCAGAAACCCTAACAGTTCTTGTCTGTGCCTGTTTGAGTTTGAATGTTGCTTTCTTAAGTAGCATAAAATTGTACAGTGTTCTCTCTCTCTGTCTCTCTCCCTCTCTCGCTTTCACCCCCCTTTTTCTTTCTTCCCCCCTTTTCCCTGCACGTTTGTTCCAAATAAAGCAACCTTCACCTTGACTCCGTTTCGAGTCTTAATTCTGTTCTCCAAGAATTGAATTGAGAACTGATCACAATAAAACACCTGGTAATTGGATGTCACTCAGGGGTTAAGCCCAGCCACCCCCCGCCACCCGGAGTGATCTGAGGTTCAGTTGGAACGCAAGGGGGTTTAGCCTCTGCCAAACTAAGTCTTGTCTAGGTTGTGGATCGTGACAGGATGACATGTGCCTTTTCTCAGGGCCACATAAATCTACAATAGACTAATATTTCCAGCTGATGAGCTCTGACATTGTAGCTGCTTGTTTATCAAATTTCTAATTTCATTGCGTTCCAATATGTGAGCTCATCCAATTGTTTTATATTCCAGTCTGCCTCTGTTTTAATAAAGCCTCTGTTCAAGCCATCTGCAGATTTCATTAGCACACACTTTCTTTATTTCCAAGCTCATAATTAAAATAGTAAGTAAAGTGGAATCTTAACTGGATCTAAGACTTAACTGGAGCTACAACAGAATCTCAACTTCTAATTCAGGATCTCCGTTAGAATCTTACTTAGTTCTCCCTTTGTTGTGAGCCATCTTATCCCTGTCTGCCTTCCCCACCTGGGTCTTCTTAAACAAACCCCCTTCTACATACACAGTAATAACAACATATATCAAATGCTTTATTAAAGCAACATAGATTTGATCTTTTTTACCTTTGTCTAAAACCCAATTTTTATATGAAAAACAGGTATATGCTAGCCTGATCTCAGGAATTCTAATTTATGCAGTGGACGATTTTTGTCCTTTCCCTATGCCACCTATGTTGCCCCTAAATGCCTTTTCCTTTCTCCTTTTCTCACCAGTAAAATAGTTCCTGACTAGTTAGCACCAGGAACACATCTTTGAGCACGGAAACGGCCACCTCCAGCTGGTTAGAACTGAATTTTGGTGACACACAGTGGAATTACAGGCCAGGAAACCAGCTGAAAGTGGTGTTAATATAGCTCAAAATTGGGGCCATACTAGCGAAAGGAAACTTTGATGTTGTACCCCATAGTAATCTGACACACATACTGGCAGTAGTTAAGTGTTGAACTGTTGTAAATAAGACAGAGGAATCACGCCTCAGTATTCTTAGAGAAATTCTAGTCTCATTGCTTCTCCACAAGCAGAATGCCTCCTGAGATTTGCAACAGTGGCTTGTTTTCCTGTTTTCCTCCTTTGATTGTAGCTTCTAAAATACATGTTTTAGTTTTCCACTTGTGTTCCACAGTGAAAGCTTTTTTGTTTTGTGGGGTAATTCAGTCTAAACAGACAATGGGAAATTCTTGTATTTTCCCTGTTTATTTTAGTATATATAAAGTAGAGTATTAGTATATATTGGTAAAACAAGCGAAGAAAAAACCAGAGGTTTTTAATAATTTAAATAATTGAGCAATACTGAGAAAAAATTGCATAAGCTTGTCAGAGGGATATGTATTTATCATTGTCAAAACCCTTTACTGATAGTCTCACTCCTTATTTGTGTTTGATGGAATGTGGAAAAAATTATGAGAGACATTTATTTCTTGTCACAAAGAAAGTGTAATATTATGGATCGTGTAGTCTTACAAAATTGCTAAATGTTCTCATCAATTAGATGACTGTTCATTTTCCAGCACTGATGTTCATGATTGAGAAAATGACATGAAACAAGTATGAGACCTTCTTCAGGGAAAGAAAAAGCAGTTATTTTCATTCTTTCAGCTGAGGCAGTGACACCAATTTTATTTTCTCTTTCTACCCTGTAATTTAAGAAATCACCCCTTTTAGATCCAGCTAATCTGCTGACACAGCACTAGTTTTATTTTCAGTTTGTGAAACACTGATAATAGGATAGAGACCTATCCTTGTGAAGTTTTAACTCGCACAGTAAGACAATGTCTTTGACATACTATGACCCCAAAGGCCTATCACGGAAGAAAAACACAGCACCATGCTGAAAAATAACAGCCCATTGTGTAATTGAGAGCATGACTGAACAACATGTTAATAAGCAGGTGTCTGTGTTGTTCATTTTGGTGTGCAACGCTTATGCATTTGCCCTCTGAACAGTTTTTGCTGCCTGCGGTTCAGGTTATGACTGCAGCTGTGAAGGGGTCGGAAAGCAAGTTTATCTGACCTCTGTACTAAAATACTGTGCTGAAGGTTTGCGATTTTCCCAAGCAATGCAGGACTGACCACAGGCTGCTTGCTTTTCAGGCAACTCTTTGTGGAGATGCAGATCGGGACAATGGAAGACAGCATTAAGGATGAGTATCCAAAATGCTTCTCAATCCTAGTCTCATTTGGCAAAGTAGCCCAAAAGATACAGTTTAAAAACACTGTCCCACTGTGTTTGCTCTGGCAGGTTTTGGTAATACATGTGAGAGCAGTTTAAGAGGTTTCCATCTCCTGCCGTGGGCTCCACAGCTTATGTGAGTCACAGGAAAACTGATGATAGAGTAAATTTGGAGTTCAGGCTGTGAACTGAGGCAGGAAAGGTGCTGATTCACATTGCTGCAGCTGACGCGGCTCCTGAAGCAGTGCACATAGCAAAAAGAACAATGGTAAGCGTGAATTTCTATCTCCTTGACATGAATGACCAGGACTCATTTGAAGTCATCTAAAGCACTTTACTTGCCAGCTAGAGCTTCAGACATGGATTAAGGATGAAGTGGTACACACAGGAAACGTGCCCTCTGTTACTGTCTCTTCAGGAATAGACAGCAAAACAAGGAATGCTGCTAGGCTTGTAACTATAGCTTTCCCACACTGAGTCAGCATATTTTATCTCCCAAATTAAGTAGGGTACAGGTTCAGAGAAGTGATCAAAGTTACGGAATAGATTCTGTATTATTAACTGGGCCTCAAAATGGCCTGGAAAACGGCTAAGAGGGGGCGTATAAAAAGTGGTGTACAGAATGATGAGTGGCCTGCAGAGGGTCACTGTGGAGAGGCTGTTCACTCTCTTTCCCATAAAGAAGTAGGGGCCTCAAAAGAAATCAGCAGAAGGCAAATTCACAACAAAGTGGAAAAGTGTTGGGGTTTTTTTTTTCCATACAAAAGGAGCTTAAACTGTAGAACTTCTGACAGACAGGTGTTGTGGATGACAGAAGTGGTCAAAGAAATCAGGTAGAGGCTGAAAGGAAAATATACTTGAGTCTACTAAATGTAACACAGTTATGCCTAGTTCAGGAAATCCTGAAGCTGTAAAGAGGTTAAGACTCTATCTGAGACAGGCTACTGGGTTAGGTAAACTCTGACACAGAATACATAATTTCATGTTTCTTAAGTTCCAATTTGCAACAGCCTTGATGTTGCAAGGCAGGAATCCATTAAGTTTGTAAATTACTTCAACTGGGGGGTGGGCTCAATAGTCCTGCGTGTAAGACTGTCATTCAGAGGGATCTGAATGGGCTGATGAGAACCTCATGAACTTCAACAAGAATACCTCCAAAGTCCTACATGGCAGGAAGGACATCTGGCAAGATTACAGTCCAGTTTGAGTTCTTCCTGTACAAGAAAGTACAGTACAAGAAAGTACTCAGAGTTCATGACATCATTGGCATAAGTGAAAACTGGTGGGATAAGTCCTGTGAATGGGGCGATGTGATGGACAGTTATAGGCTCTGCAGGAGGGATAGACAGGGCAGGTGAGGTGTGTGGGGAGGGTGGTGCTGTATGTAAAGGAGGGGTTAGACTGTATGGTGCTTACAGGTGGTGAGGACACAATTGAGAGCCTCTACGTGAAGATGAAGGGGAAAGCAAAGTTTAAGTTGTTGTGAGAGTCTACAATTGAGACCCATACTATCCTTATGGGTGATTTTAATTTCATAGACATCAACTGGAAATATCATACAGCAAACACAAACAGTTCCAGAAAATTCCTGAAGCATGTTGAAGGTAACTTCTTGGTGCAGCTATTAAGTGAGCTGCCTCAGGAAGGTGTTCTCCTAGATTTGTTGTTTGTAAACAGAGGGGTTTTTTTGGTGAAGTGGCTATTGGCAGCTGTCTTGGTGACAGTGACCATGAAGTAGTTGAGTTTCAAATTGTTAGTGGCAGGAGAAAAACTGCCACCAAAACTTTGACCCTGGCTGTTAGGACAGCAGACTTTGGGCTGCTGAAGGAGCTAGATTATAAAGGCGTCTGGGAATCTGCTTTTAAAGATATTAAGGTCCATGAAAGCTGGTCAGTTTTTCAGAGCTATCTCTTACAAGTGTAGAAGCCGACAATTTTGAAGTGTTGGAAGTTAAGCAAGTGAGGCAGAAGACTGTCTTGTCTGAGCAGGCATCTTCTAGAAAATAGGCAGAAAATGAAAGTGTACAGACATTGGAAGCAAGGACCAGCAACATGGGAGGACTACATGCTCCCTACTACATGCTTTTTGCCACTGTAGGGAGAAAATTCATGTGGCCAAAGTCAATGAGAGTTCAATCTGTCCAACACTAGGAAGGACAACAAAAAGGGCCTTTTAAAATATCTTAATAGCAAAAGGAGAATCAGAGGTAAGGTCGAGATGCCTTACAGACACATCTGGCTAGACTAGGGAGCTGGGCAATTACCAACCATGTAAATTTAACAAGAGCAAGTTCCAGACTCTGCACCTGGGACAGGGTAATTCTGACTATACATACAAACTGGGGGATGAGAGGTAGGAGACCAACCCCACAGAAAGAGATCAGGGAGTTTACGTAAGTTGTGCCCTGGCAGCCAAAAAGGCCAACCATGTCCTGGGATACATCAAGTATAGCACAGCTAGCCAGTCAAGGGAGGTGACTGTCCCACTCTGCACTGCATCAGTGTGGTACACGTTTGTGTGCCTCAGTATAAGAAGGACATCAAATTATTAGACTGTGCCCAGAAGAGAGCAACCAGGATGGTGATAGGTCTTGAGCGCAAGACTTGTGAGGGGTAGCTGAGGCCAGTTGTTTTGTTCAGCTTGGAGAATAGAAGGCTGTGGGGTGACCTTGTTGTCATCTACAAATTCCTCAAGGAGAGCAATGGAGGGGGAGGTGCTGATCTCTTCTGTGTGGTGTCCTCAAGGAGGGCAATGGAGGGGGAGGTGCTGATCTCTTCTGTGTGGTGACCAGTGACAGGACACAAAGAAATAGAAGGAAGCTGCAGCAGTTGAAGTTCAGATTGGGTATTAGGAAAAAGGTTCTTCACTGAGAGGATGGTCACTCACTGGAACAGGTCTTCCTGGGAAATGGTCATAGCACGAAGCCTGTCAGAGTTCAGACATCTGGATGATGGTCTTAGTCATATGTGGGATCATTTTAGGTGCTCTGAGCAGGGAGTTGAACTTGATGATTATTATGGGTCCCTTTTAGCTTGAGATACTCTATGGTTCTATGATTCTGTGAACAGCACACCATTGGGAATGCTGTCTTCTGGCATGTTATGGAGCAGTTAGTGCAGCATTTATAAACATTAGTGATAGAGTCAACTGAAGTCTCATTATCTAATGACTTTTTGTACTGTACATTCTAATAAATAAAATGATTCATTTGGAAAGTTGGTGTTTTTTCATAATGCCTGTCCATTTCTCCCCTCCTCTTGAAATACATTTAAACAGTGTAGGATAAGAGCTGTGAAAAGGTTTTTTGTATGCCTCTAGCTCGCTTAGTTAGTCTGTTCTCACAGTAATGGGATGGAGGAAGTACAACAGAACCGAGTCTCAGTACAGTTACATGTACAAGCAGCCTATAGACAAGCAGCAAAGTAAGTGACAAATGTTAAGATAAATGTCCATTTATGTTCAAATAGAGGAAACCCATTTTGGTTGTTTCTATTACTCTTTATATATTTTTAGTCATCAGGGCTAAAACTAATCTTTTGTGCAATTCTAGTGAAGCTAGTAATGAATGTGACCCATCTAATATTAAATGGAATAAAATTCAGGAATCGATTATAAGGAAGAAGGTAAATGGCAGGATGGGAGTCTTGGGAATACTAAAGATTAGCTCATTTGCTTTTCAGCTTTTTGAAGTTGGATTCAACTTTCAGCAAGGCAGAGAAAGAATATATTTGGATCATTAGAATACAACAAAACCTATCAGAAGAGTAAGCAACTTTATCATACTGTTCAAAGCATAATGAAGCAAGGTAAAAGGGTGCTGCCCTGTTAAGAGTGATCAGTGTCATTAGGCAATGCTTGCAGATCACTTACATGGATAGTATTTAGAATGGTAGTGTTTTTACCTTGTGAGCTACAGGTACTTAGATCATGTATTAGGAATTTCCCACATGGACAGTATTTGTTACGTAGTGATCCAATGGATGTGAAAATTTGAAGTGACATATAGATCTACTGAAAAAGCTGTAGTGATCCACAGACTGGAAAACAGTGAAAGCCACTGACCGATAACAGCACCGTTATTTGACTTTATAAGGCATCCCAAGGTTTTAGAGCAAAGATTGTTTTGGATGAAGTCCAAGAATGAGATTATTTTTGAGGTTGTTATCTAGCTACTTTAGTTTCTGTATTCTTTCACATAATGCAGTTCTGATATATTGTGTAACACAAAGCAAGGCACCATGTGAACTAAAATATTACCTTGTTCTTGCTGTATTGTGTTAATTTTCCTCACGTGTTACATTTCCTTATGCCTGTTGGTAAAGTTATAAAGTTATTCTCTCATGCAGTCCAGCAGCGCTAATAACATTTCCAAAACTGATTTCTGTTCACCTAGTTGAAGCTTTTACATTGCTTTTTTGTTAGCTAAAAATTAAGGACTGAGACTCACGAGGATATGGCTGGCAATAAAAGCAGTTTGGGCATGAGTAGTAGGCTCCAGACCTGTGATTAGACTTTTTATGACAGTTTTGTGTGCCTAAATTTCACTGTGGCTGGTGTATAGAATATTTTTGTTGTTGAGGTACAGGCCTATAGAGAAGCCACTATGGAATTAATCTGTTAATTTGCAGCTCAACAGCTTGTCCAACTGCCAAAAAGTAACTGCTCTTACCTAGAAACAAGTAAATGATTGATTACCCTCTCTTACTGACTACCAAGAAGATGTTTACAAGAGGCAAAGTGTGTACTTGAATTGTTTCAGTGGAATGACAAATTCACTGCATGTGCATGGCCTATGTTAACTTCTTTTTTCTTGGTAAATTGCAGATAGTCTTAGAAAATATAATCTGACTTCCTCTGAAACAAGAGATGTAGAGAAGTTTGTATTGAGCATCTAAAACTGTTAATTGTGTGGAAATTGTTTGGAAAAATTAGGCCTAAACCTAACATTCTTAAACATGACAGAAAGTTGGGGCAAAGAAATATTTTATTGCACTCTCACGTTGGACTTGCAGATACCAGCAAAATGGTGTCAGAAAAAAAGGAAGTGAATATATTATTAGGAAAAAAGTTTCATCGCTATCCTTGCTCAAATAAAAAGTGGTATATAAAGTCACAAATGGGATTGTAAAAGGATTCGTGCTCTAGGAATATATTCAGTGATGTGGAATTCATCTGCTTTGCCTTCTTGTTGGAACAAGGAGATCTTACTGGCAATATATTGGGTTATAAAAAGGATTTGACTGTCTCTTGAGGCTGAGGAAGAGACAACGTGTTCTTACAGACAGAAACTTCAGGAGCAGTGAAGCTCAGGAGAAACAATAGGCTGAGTAAGGTCTATGTCTTTTTGAGTGAGGTCTGTGTCTTTTCTTCTCCCTTTAAGAGGAAAACTTTGGATCCAGTGTGTGTATCTTATTAGAAGTATGGAGAAAATATTACTAGAATTATGTATGTTTTCCAGTAATTTAACACGTCTATGAATTAGGCTCATAATAATTATCAGTGTGATAAATATCAGGGTAATTTTGAACTTCACAAACACCACCACCAAGGATAACATTTGGCTCCTCTTATTTTAAATGCAGACCTTAAGTAGTTGGGCACACAATTCTCATGCAGTACATGAATGATAAAAAATCTTTGAAGGTGAAACAGGCTTAAGAAATTATCCATTCCATACACACATGGTAATACTATTCTTGTTTGCTGTCCCCTCTTAGTGGCTATAAGATGTTAGATGTTCATTATACATTTGTTGGCTGGGTTCAGGTTAAAAGTTAATATCTACTCCTCCAAGATCCATTTTTTTGAACAGTTATTTCATTTTAGCGATCTGTTTTAAAAAGAGAAGTTTCTTACATGTGCTTCACTGTTAAAGGCAGTCTCATTTTTGATGGCTGTGTTACACATGACCTCTCCTTCTTACAGTATTCAGTGGTTATCCTTGTGTTTTCCAGACTGACTCTACCAAAGAATCACAGAATGACAGGAGTTGGAAGGGACCTCTGGAGATCATCTAGTCCAATCCCCTGCCAGAGCAGGATCTCCTAAAGCAGGTTGCACAGGACAACATCCAGGCGAGTTTTGAATGTCTCCAGAGAAGGAGACTAAAACCTCTCTGGGCAGCCTGTCCCAGTGCTCCATCACCCTCACAGTTAAGAACTTCCTATATTCAAATTTAAGTCCATTGGCTCTTGTCCTGTCACTGGGCAACACTGAAAAAAGACTGACCCCATCCTCTTGATAACTACCCCTCAAGTATTTATAAACATTGATAAGATCCCTCCTCGGTCTTCTCTAGGCTAAAAAATCCCAAGTCCCTTAGCCTCTCTTTGTAAGAGACATGTTCTAGACCGTTAATCATTTTGTAGCCCTTTTTTGTACCCTGTACAACCCCTATGTTGTACTTTATTCATACCTGGTCTCAGAGAAAAAGGTAAATCATGTCCTTGTCCCAGGCCTGTCTGTGATTGTAACATCAGGATCACTACATCCAGACTGTGAGGCCAGGATATGGCATGTATTGCTGCAAAAGTTATGTTTGATTGGAGAAGACAGGAAATGTACATAATTTGAGGGTGGGGTGGTGGTGGTGTGTGGAGTGGTATAAAAGCAATAATCAAGAAAAATCCTTCTGCTAGTAGAACAAACATATTGAGTTTTAGAAAGTTAGATCATATCCATCACATCACAAGTAAGAAGCACACCAGAAGATGATCTTTACATGAATCAAAGTTGATCAATGCTTCTGGTTACAAAGAGAAAATCAGAAGTATCATTAATCTGAAATGCTGCAGGGAAAGCAGTTTCTTCATTTTTTAAAACTATGCATAACTTTTCGATCTCAGATGAGTTTCAGAAGTCACCTAGAAGCTAAAAAGGAAATACAGCAAGCAACTTTTGTGATAGTTTTATTTTACGTCATAGGAACATTGCTCTTGCTCTCCTGCTCAGAAAGTAGGCTATCTGACCAACAGAGATAAAGACATTATTTACTAAATTCAAGGGTAACCAAAGTGATTCATAGATAATGACTGAAAGGTTTCATTTCTGAGTATAAACAGGAACCAACAAGGTAGTTTGGGGGGAGTTCATGTAAACATTGTTATTTTTCAATGTGAGAAACCTGCAGTCATATATTTTCAAGATGTGAGGAGATGCATCTGTTTTCTCAGTCTTATTTAATCATTTCTGCTTCCCTGTAGCATAGGGATACTGTAAGAATTAATTAGTTAATGTTTGTTCATTGCATTTTTCTAGGTGCCCTTATGTCCTGTTATACTCAGCAGAAACATTTCAACTCAAGCTTCATTGTTTCAAGAGGCTGTAATTTATTGTGATAAAATGGTGCAGCTCTGCTGTTTTGACCAGGAGGTCAGTCTGAACGTGGAGTAAACAGGATGGAGTTGTACATATACTTTAAGGAGAGAGAGCTTTCCTCTCTCATCAACAGTATTTGCAACAGAGAAAGAGGAAGCAGAGGGAGCAAAGATGGTTTCAGAAATATGAGAGAGTAGCAGGGAAGGGACATGGCTGAGGTCCAGGTAAGATTGTTAGTAAGGAAGCAAGTCTTTGGCAGTGATTTTTGGCTACTACACTTGTTCACAAACATTAAAAAAAAAAAATCTTCAGGGGGAAAAAAATATTATTAGAATCATCAGCCACTTACCAAATCAGCCAACTTCATTTTCAAAGCAAACTCACTACTTAATGACTGCATGAGTTCTCATAAAAATTCCTAATACAGAGAGAAAACAGAGCTTTCCTCAGTACCAGAAATGAAAACTGTTAGATTGTATGTGCTAATACTGCCTGACATCCACCAGGGATGTCCTTGATGCTTCCTGCCCACCAGCAACACCACCCCTCTCTCTCACCTGAAGGAGGTCAGTCTCTGCTCACTGTAGCTTCCACTGTATGTCTAAAATGAATCTTTTCTTAAACAAAGTGTAGCAGTAAGTCAAGGTAACAAAGAATTTGTACAGACCATAAACCACGCCCCCCTACCTAGAAATGAACTAAAAACATTTTACTTCCTAACAGAGTAGAACTGCCTAGCCCCCATTGCCAGAATGCTCAGTGTACTTTCACACAATGTCATAACACCTCCCTTACTGCTCTTTTGACCTCACCATTGTCCTCCCTCTTCCCTCTTGAAAAACAAATGAGGAAAAAAAAAAAGCAAGCCTGGAAACTTCAGTTTGGACTAGGAACAGCAGCTGCAGCAACGCCAGTTTCTTTGCAGATTCTTGCCCCTTGGTTCTTGGCCAGCAGCTCACCAGGGCATTGGAAGAGGAAGGTGTGGGAGGGAGGAGGTCAGTTCTAGAGCATTCATTCTCCTTGCCCAGACTAATTCTGTTGTCCCAGGAGTAAATGGCAGCTTACAGCAGCCCTTGTTATGTCAACAAAAAGTGAGATGCTTGTGCTAACTGTACCTATAGCTTAGGTAGAAATTTGGAGGCCTAGGAACAGCCCTAGGCTCTTTCTGTTCTCTCCTAGTTCTTCTGGAGTGATAGGTATCCTTCTCCTCAAAACAAATACAACCCTGTCCCATGGTATGATCCTGCTGCCTGCAGAACTGCCTTGAATGTTTTCCTTGTATTTGTGGTATTTCTATGTGCTTGAGATGTCTGTACTGCAGTCTCCTCTTTCCTGAAACAAAGTTGATACTCATTCCTCAACTCAGCAACAGATGTGGAATTAACACCCCACTGAAGATGCATGGGACAAGTCTTGCCTTTCATTTTGAATAAAAACTAGAGGTGGGATAAAATGGCATATTACCATGATGGATTTTGCTTCTTTCTAGATAGAACTCTCTTGGGGCTCAGACTCTTGACTTTCCTCAGTCTCACAAATTACCTCTTTTTTTTCACAGACTGACACAACATGGTCCATATGTTTGCTGAAAGGCAGCAGCATCTGGAACAGTGAGGTTTATCAACTGGCTTATATAGTATAGACAAAAAAGGAACCGACAAAGTAATAGGAAGGCCTTGCTGCATCTTACAAACATTTCTGGAAGAGTTTGCTTGAACAAGGACACCCCACTCTGTAGAGTTTAAGCAAGTTGTTCAGAGGACTTTCTGCATGGATACAGAAAGCACATAGTGATCTGGGACATCATGGGTGGCCTGATCATCAAGAGCAGCCCAGCAAAGTGGTGCCTATCACTCTAGATCTTCCAAAAAGCAGAGAACCTGAACCATTTTTGGTTTTATTTAGATGGTGTCTGGTCCTACAGAGATTGTTAGGATGTATGACTTTTCTGGGTATGATACAGCTGTTATTTTGGAGATTTGCCAGTGACTCTGTTTTAATATTCTGACACACTGTTCCATTTCCAGTTTGGGTAGCTGACTGATATCCATATTGAAGTATTTCCTGTTTATTTTTCTGGCTCTTTTTAACTAGTTCAAGGTTACCAGGCTTTGATTTAAGAAGCAGAGTAGGTGTTGGCACAATGGTCCTAATACTGTTCTATAATATGTATTGAGTATTTTATCTTTCTAAATGTGAAATTACAAGTGCTTCTGTATTTGTGTTTATTATTATTGGTTTTTAAAATTTATTTTTATTTGTATTTATCTGACAGATCAGGATAATTTTCAGGATCCAGATTATGAAAGTTGAGCAAGGTTCCACAGTCCATTTAGAAAATGAGATGTTATCTGATGTTTTAAAGGACTCTTTCAATCTCTGCAGTCTCTCTAGCTTAGTGGTTCCTAGAGAAGTATAGCCAAAGAAGGGCAACTTTCCTACCATTAGCACTAGTTCATCAACGTACATTTTGTTGATTTTAACGTTAAGTGTTCTCTTCCAATATTAGAAAGTTCTAGCTCATTTCATATTAAACCTTGACCTCATTAAGAGTCACACAAAGCTTCTTCTAACAGGTCTTTCTTTCAAATAATTGAATTTGTAGCATCCATCTGTTTTCCAGGGTGGCAACTTTATAAAGTGATTTATCAAGCTTCTACCTTGAACAACTTAGAGTGTTGTTTCCTAAGCTCTTTAGTCCCTAGTTTTCTTCAGTCAATTAGTAACTCTTTACAAGCTTTATCATAACACTGAAGACATATATAAATGTGCTTTCTGCTTTTCCTCGAAGTCCCATAGCAACTCTCTCATTAAGTCTATAGATCTGTACACAAGTGCCCACCTTTGGTTTACTTGTATTCTGTTGTCTCTGAGAATAGGTCAATACATTTATTCATCCCAGTCCAATGATTGAGCCTGTTTAGTTTGTAACTTGGGAGTGTGGGGGTTTTTTTAACAGCCAAGGGCAAAGAAATATGCTTATGATGAGGTAGTTTTTCTTTTGTGTACTTACTGTCTTTTTTATTTCTTAAATTAATGTCCAGAATATAGTGTAGGTTTCTAGATGCCTTTGGATATGCAGTCTTAGGAAGTTTTTCAGGATGAAGATAATTTTTATTTCAGAAACTGTACAAATGAGAAAATGACCTTAGTTCCCCTGCCAGTCTCTTTTATAGGCAGACCTATATAGGTTTCTTAAGGTATTATGGTTTTGCTAAGTACTTCTTTTCTTCCGGTACTAATACATACACTGCATGGAAGCATGCTGACAAACTGTAGAATTCATAAGTAAAATTATCTATTTTAATTTTTTAGTGATTAGTCTGCAGTATTAGGCTGTGGGTGAGCTGATTACAACAAAGATCCTGACTTTTCTGCAGTCTGCATAAAATACCTATGCTGTATTCAATAAGGAGAATGATGCTAAAATTTAGTAGGACTAAAAATCCTGATCGTGTTGCTCCAAACCCTGTAAAAAAAATTACAGTTAAATTTGAAAGTGGAAAAGCTAAACCTACCTCAGTGGTAGGTGTTTCCTTTAGGAAACGCCGCAAGAGCCCTGGGGGTGTATCGCACATAAGCGAGCTGTGTCTCATACCTCTACTCTCCCCTTTGCTGAGGACTTTTGACAGAGTCTGAATGTGCTAACAGGTCTCGCTCATATCCCTGGGAATAGGACAAAGGGACTCCCTAGATCATTCCTACCGATGCGTGATGCTGAGATGTCCTCTGTCTAGCTATCAGATCCTACTTGCAAGCATGCAATAACGGCAAGCAATTCTAATCTGCTAAATTCTTCCTTGAATATCTTCCTGCATTCATGTAAAAATAAATGTTAAACAGTAAAAAAGGGAGTTCATTCTTAAATATAAGCCTAAAGCCATTATGATTTTTTAATGTTTTATTAAAATCATAATGTCTGATTCTATCAAAAGCAGTACATACTTTTAAAGTAAAGAGGAGCAGCATTGGTATAGAAACAACTAGATGGTGCTCCTCCTCTTTGGAATTTGTCAGGGCTGCCAGACAGGTGAACTAGAAAAGGAAGATATAATCTGTAGAAAAAAAATGTGTAATCAGAATCATCCTGTTCATAATGTTTGTTACAGATGCCTAGAAACATTTTCTGAGTTACAATTAAGATTGTAATTTAGCAAAGCTAGAACAATTGCTTTGCAAAACAGCATACCCTTTTCTTATTGTAATTTGAGTGCTTAGCAGGGTAATTATCTCCACATATATGTATTATAATGGAAGTATAATATTTTGTAGTCTTCTTTTAAGAATACATCGAAAGCATTCTTAAGAATATACTCTAAGAGATTTTAGCAAATTAACAGACTTTTTTAAAAAGCAAGCCTTGTTGCAGTGACAGCCACAAAGAGAAAAATACTGCAACAATTACAATATCTGAACGAAGCCCAAAACTTAAGCTATCTTTAAGTGAAATAACAAATTCAAAAGGAAACCATTAGCTTTACAATCACAACTGCACTTTTAAAATTATGTAACTACAAATAATTCCTAAAATGCAAGAACACTGTAAACCCTGAGAACAGGGCTTTTTGGTTTGTTTTATTTTTCTGTTTACTGACCATTTGCTATGTGTTCCTGAATACATGTAATGACTTGAAAGTATGTGTGTCACTGCTTGCACTGCTTATTTGCTGAGATTTCTAGCAGTGATATTTATGTGCAACATTAACAGCCAAGATGAAAACCTGTAGGCCTGGATATTTAAACAGACTGATGAAGGGTGGTAGAAAGGCTCAGAGGTTCATGCTATTGTCTTAGTAATGCTCAAACCCTATTTTCTTAAAATAGAAGTAAGATAAGAAAGTCTTTTGGACAGTTAGAAGCAAAATCTTAAAGAGAATTTGAATTGCATTTGTCAGTTATTTTGTCAGAAAACTGAAATGTTTAGAACATATTAATGTAAGTTACTGTGTCAGTGTAGGAATCTCAGGGCATGTAGAAAATTATGGTAATGTATGAAGCATTGCAACTTCTTCCTCTCACTCACATATATATGGAAATAATTTAGTCTGTATAAATTTTATAGCACTGAAAACTGCCTTATATTTGTCATGCTTTATGCTTATTTACATATCAATAATAAAATTTTAAGTTCATGAAAATACTTTGAAGTATCTTAGATTTCATCTATTTATATTCTTGTAATGTGAAGCAACATTGCCACTTTTATGCTCTGGCATCGTTTAATGTGCAGAGTGGTACAGAATTTGTTATTTATGATACTGAAAGATAAATACCTCCCCAGTATAAAACAGGAAAATGAGAAAATGCTACTGTATTGCTGCATGTATTTGAGAAGGGTATTCTTTTCCAAAGGAAAAGTGTAGCTCTGTGTAATTCTACTAAAAGCACAAGACAGAGAATTTTTAAAACTGTTTCTAAGGCTGCTTCCTGTTTTACCAATGACCATGTCAAGTAATCTTAATAACAGACTGATCAAACTCAAACTTATATTGTTTTTTCCTTAGTGCCCCCACAGTAATGGTTTGCACTAATTTCTGATTAAGTAGTACCTTTAGGGTTTTTTTGCCATACTGCTCATTTGTCACTGGAATTGATATGGAAAATAAAGTGGATTTCAATCTTATAAACCGCTATCTTGGCACTGGGGTCCTCTTTGGGCATTTTTTGCAAGTTGAGACTCTGAGATGTTATGCTAAGAGCTTTGAAATTAGCACATAAAGAACAGGCATGTTCTCCCTGGCCACTTGACTACATTACCTGGTGGTCAAATGACACCTTTGTCAAGTAATTTATTGAATTACTAGGAGACTGTTAAACTGACCCAAGTAGGCTCTACCCAGGACATTTCCTCTGCCTTTGCTATGGTGACAGGATGTAGCTGGGCATTATCCAACTGTTACCCTCACTCCAGACTTCTACTGTACTCAATCTTCTGGACAAGTTGGACCCTATCTTTTCCCCAGCTTCTTTGCTTAGTCCCAGGTCTGTCTGTCTTTACTTTCCAATTAATCTTCCTGTTCCTCCTGTGCCTCCCTTGCCCTGGTTCCCAGTACCTCAGGTCTTCCTGAGATCTTTACCAAGGCATTGCACTTGCCCTTCCCAGTCCCTAACCTAATGCCTTACCAGCTAATTTTGCTTGGTAAACCCTCTGGTTCTTTGTACATGCTTACATCCTGTTCCCTGACTCTTGTTTTACATCTCTGTCTTGCTGTGCCCTTGCCAACCTAGTTGTGTTTTTGCTTTCTAGTTTCTACTGTTGTGTGATTGCAGTTACCAATGGCACTCCTAGTTCCAATTTTATACTGCCTTCCCTCAGGTGGGTTTTTTTTGGCCCTAATTCACTTTCACATACCCATTTAGGCTGAGCTTGTTTCTTTTCCAGTGAAGGAGCTGAATCAGCTTGACAAAGATTTTCCCAAAGAGTATGGCCTCAGAATGGAAAAGTTTCAGTTGAAACTGATAAGTTTTTGTAAGATTATATGCAGCTAAGTGCAGAATACTATAATGGGAAATGTCAACCCAGCTGGATAACAAGCAGCCTCACCAATCTTATCTGTAACAATGCAAGAAATTGCCAGATGTAGATAAGTGATTTAGCATACATGTATATGACTTTAGGCTTATATCCCCCACTCTAATGTTGCTTGTCTTCCTTGTCTTTAAACTGTTGAAGATGTTGAACACTATCTGTTGAACAGTCTGACAGTGGCCTCAGGGTTCAGTGGTAATACTAATATTGTAGAAGAATGATAAATCCGTAAATCACTTGGGACATGCCAGGAAATACTTTCCTTAGTCATTATTTTGAAGTTCAGGAACAGGAGGTGTGAGTAACCATTTATTGTCCATTCTATTTTAATCTATTTGGATATAACTGCAGGGTTTTTTTTCTTTCTTTCTTTCTTTCTTTCTTTCTTTTTCAGACCTAATGATAATTAATTTAAGGTTTTGCACCCTAAGTTGTCATAACCATTCAGCATCTGTGGTTCTAATTTAATATTGACAGAGGAAGGTGTTTGTAACACCTATCTTTCTCCAGTTTCCCTATGCTTACATTATAGCTCATTGACAGGCTCATTCTATGGATGGCTCAGAGTTGGCCCCTAATTAAACTGCTATTTTTTCACTTGAGAACTTTCTTGTCTCCATTGATTTTAGAAAGAATCCATGGAGATTTTTATCACCAAGCTTTTAAATTTACCTCATATGAATAAGCCATCCCCTGTTTGCTGTTGAGTGAATTCCATGTTATCATATTGCAATTGTCTGGGACATATTAGAGATTATTTAAAACAAATACTGGACAATGACTTTGTTACCTCATGTTGATTGACTTGATTATTCATCTACCCCACTGATAAACTACCAAATATTTATAGCATTGTAATTGCCTTAGTGCAGGCATAATAAGCAAAATAAACTTTTATATCCTGAAAATCCCATGGAATTCAGTACAGTTACTCACTAAAAAGTGTCCCTAAATCTTTAAAGGTTTGGAATCTACTGTACTTCCATACTTCCTAAGTAGAAAAGCACAACCTTTGAAATCATTCAATATTGAATCAATTGCTGAGGTTAAACATGTATCAGTATCTTCATTTCAATGTTTTTATACAAAATGTTGCACTAAGGATACTGTTATTTTAACATTTCTTTTTTGTTTTTGCCTTTCTTTTTTGAGTATAAGGCCATTCCTTATCATCATTCCATGGATGATGGTTATTCTGATGCTTTCCTTTGTAAAATTTGTTCTCTTTATCAAGTTATAATAGCTATGCAATAGTCCATGCCAAATTGCAGAAACAAGGTATCTTTACTAAACAACTTTTCAATTCTAAGCAGAAAATTTAATTTTACATAGAAAGAGTAAAAACACTATTTCCTACTGATTTTGTCTTTGTAGATTCTTTGTACTGCATGAAAGGTTTTATGCACAGTCCTAACTTTATTGTTACTTATTTATGATTTTCATTTGCCATCTGTCTGTACAGTCTTATCTGACTTGCATTTATTTATGTTAAAGGAATTATTATGGGATTGTTTTAAAATTTCTTTTGATCATGGTTTATCCAGGTCTTTTTGTCTTTTGATCATGAAGAGAAGTATAAAACAATCTATTTGTGAAATCCTTTCAAATAAAGATAAAACAGATACATATCCAAAATATCTTTCCCAATATGGAAAGCACAGAGGGAATGCAGTACCTCTTTCAAAGTTAACCTTGTACATATTCAAGGCATGTAAATAGGGGGGGAAAAAACAGCAATGTAAGCAAAAATTGGCTTCAAACTGTTGTCTAAAGGACCTTCAGGGTGATATAAAATGTTTTAGACTGGTGATGTGATGTGCTTAGGATGCACACACATAACTTCTGTATTTTTATTATAGTGATGTATAAACAAGTTTTGTTAGAGATTTGGCTAACTTGTCTTACAGTCTAGCAGAAAAATTTTCTTCTGCTTTAAATTCTGACTTACAAAGAATCTGATCCTGCATTTTTTTACCCAAGCAAATTTAAAATGTTTATTTCTTGTCTTCATCCTAGAATGAGGGTTTAAATGTTTCCTAAACAAATGGGAGGATTGAATGGTGAATAAAGGTAAGAGAAAAAGACCCTACTTTTTAAAGTAAGAAAATGTTAATATTTAAATACTAATGTTAGGTTTTTCCCTTCACTCATTAGTTTAGGATTCCAACTACTGGTCAAAGAGAGAGAAACAGAGGCAGAATAAATCCATACTCTGCTTTTATCTTTGTCTTCCCAACCACAGGGATTCCTTCTGATTAAGTTTAATATCATCATGCATCTCTTACAGTTCAAAATTCAAATTTACATCAAAGAAACCTTCCTTATCTGCACAAGTACCTTTGTCATATTTTTATGACAGCCCAGTTATTTGATCTACTTTTATATAAAGGCATAGTATACAGCAGGATATCAGGGGTATTTACAATGGCTAACTTCAGGCACAGGAGGCTAATTTTTCTAGTCTTCCTCGGATTTGGTAGAGGTTGCTTTATGAAATACTTCAGAGTTGCAGCCTAGTTTAGTTTGCTCTGAGTGCCTTCTAAAGGAAATGTTCTCCTTCTACTGTATATAACAAGCCTAGAGAAGTAACACTTAAAGTCTTGTGATTCCTGTATAGCCTGCCCCACCCTCTGTCCATACTTGCTTACATTTCCTAATCTATACTTTACAAGGGCTAGACTCAAAAGTCTTGAAAACCCCAAATTCACTTTGATGAAAAGTACTGCAAGTATTATATTTTCTTAACAGCCTTCATGCCTTGATATACATGACTGTATGTGTAATGGAGCCCAATGAGGACACATGGATTTTTTTTTTAAAATTGTCACGTAGACGAGTTAGATGTTCATTATAATTTTATGCATTATGTAATCCATATTGTCTATATTGCCTGTATTACATATTTTATGCAAATGTTATCCACAATTCAGTCTTACTCAGACTCCAGTTATCAGTGATAAGTGTAGTTGTACTTCTAAACTGCAATAGTGCATTTCTCCATTGTATCCATGAAACCAGCAACAGTGACGTATTGAATCTGCATGTGGGTTTTAAATAAATTATTATTATTATGTTCTTAAAACCCTGCAGTCGAGTGTCTTTCTGTCACAGCATCTCCCTAGTCAGTTGATCCCCTTCCTCAGGAGGAACTCAACATGTTGTCAACACACTCCAGAAATCTCCCACAGAGTTTGCACCCAGCAGACGTCAGAGTGACTGAATTTCCCCATGTGTACCAGGGCATGTGAAAGTGATGTGTCTAAAGACACTTACCTCTTACTGTATTTCTGATCAGGTGATATGTTACATAGACACCTGTGTTGGTCTATCCTCTAATGTAAAAAACAGCACTCAAGTCAGCTGAGCTATCCCACTACACTTCTCTATCCCAGTGATACCACTTCTCTACAGATATGCAGAAACTTGTAATTCCTCCTGGTCATTTCCCACACTTCATACATGTGTGCAGATGCACTCAACACAGGGCCCCACTCATGCTGCACTTAGAAGCAGAGTGCAAGAACCTTCCCCTCTGTGTTTTCCCCGGACACATCCCCATCTTCCCCTAGCTTTCACTTCTCTCCAGTTTACAGTAACTCTAGTTATTATTTAATCATGGACAAGAAGGGGAAAGTGTTGTTCTTTAGATGAAAGCAGTGAAGAGAGAATTAAAATAGCACATTCGTGCGCCCATGCAGTAAAGCAAGCATATGGGCCCTGATGCAGCAACAGTTACGTAAACACACATATTCCTGTAAAGAGATAGACTGTATCATGCAGAATATCTAAAGATGCATAAAACATTGGAAAATCCATAGTAAGAAATGGCATCTCTTCTTTGGAAAGGGATTTGTAAACTGTGCTGTCACTGTTCGTGTCACTACACACAAAGATATGCCTCTATCCTTGGAAAAGTCCAGGGTTTCAAATAAGTCAGTAGTTGATGAGGGATTTATCCCTTTCAAAATACTAAATTCTGAAAATATATACAGTACAGGATTAAACTTCTAAATTGTGAGAAGTATGTGGATCAATGCTTGATGTACCAAGGTGCTGCAAATGCTCTTTCAATTCAGTATTTATTGGTGGCATGTCTCCTGGCATGATATTATTACCTGGCAGTCTTTGAAAGCTGTTAGTGCACTTGTACTCTGTGCAGGAGAACTAGAGTAACTGTGCTTTCAGAGTAGACCTCAGGAAAGGTTATGCACTGAATTTAAGTACCTGCTCAAATCCCACCTCATCTATCAAAACAGGCTCTAAACGAATGTAAGGTCAGACAGGCTTTTTGTTTTGGCTTCTGTGTGCAGGGGTTGTTTTCATTCTGTACACGTTCATAGGTATATCACTGAGTCTTCTCTGTACCTGGGGTGCCTCCATGTAACCTTCTTTTTTATTTACATCAACAGGAAAAAAAAAGCTTCTTTGTTTTACAGACCTTGGTTTAAAATGCTAGACCAGTTATCACTTATCTCACTCCTGTCCAGATCAGCGAGTCAGACAAAGGACTCATCCATCATAATTGTGAAGCCAGATTCCTGTTTGGTATGAAACCATTAAAGCTGCAGAAAAAAAAGTGACCTAAGGACCTCAACCTTTCCTTTCCATAAAGTCAGAATACCCTACTCCAAGCACCTGTCCCAACTGCCCTCATAGGAATAGCAGAGCATGGAAGAGGCAAGAGTAGGCTCTGACAGATTGTTGACTGCCACAACATTTGGCAGAAGCCAGAATAAATCACTCAATCTCTGATCAGGAGAAATTAGGTTATTTTAGGAAAAGGACAGCAGAAAACAGAAAGGCACTCCTGTCTTCAGCTGAACAAAGCAGAAATTCAGAATATCCTTCCCCTTTTTCTCAGCATTACAAATAAAACTAGGAATACTTTTTTCAATATAGCATATTGGGAGGGATTGTCTTCCACAAGTTTGTTGTACTTGGCTGTGGGTGCCATGGAAGAAGAAGCCTTGTAAACACAATTAAGTGTTCAAATAATTCTTCAGTTTCATCTCCTCGGATCTATTTTCTTTCCTTCCTGGGTTTTCCTGAGGCACGTGTTTCTCTGTTTATGTACAGTGACTTCTGTCCTCTTTCCTGCTCTTCCCACACAACAGCATTTTCCCTCTTGTGTTTTGTGCTTTGACCTCTCAAGCCCCTCACCTCCTCCAAATACATTGTTTCTGCATCAGTAGAGATGAGCACAACAACTGGGATAAAAAGCAGTTAGTTCTTCAAAGAACTAGACTGCAGTCTCAGTCCCAAACCTGGGTACATATTTCTGGGTATGAAAGGAAAACAGATGAAAGGCTGGAGAGATTTTTTTTTTGGTTGTTCTGTTGTTAAGGCAGAAAACTCAGAGGAGAAAAGAGAGGCATTACCAAGGAAGTATCAGACAAAGCCTAAGCCAGTCTTGGTAACGTGGTCCTGAGAAAGGCAGCTTTTGGGACCGAGAACTCCAGGGCAATGCTAGAAACTGAAAGACTTCTCACATAAAAATGAATTTCTATTTTTTTAGTGTTGATGCAAATAAACAAGATTGCATTATCAGCATCTCCTAACACAAACAACCTTCCAGCCCCAAAGGCTGGCTAACTGCTTAGGTCAAAGAGGGGTAACAGTATATATTTACATACAGTGAATAATACATGAATCCCTTGCTCTCCCTGTGTGATACTGTGTTCTTTAGAATGTCATTCATTAATCTATATGGCACAAACAGTGGTAGCAGGTCAATACGGTTAAGGATAATTAAGAATTGATTAGCACCTGAGAAGCCAAATGAAAAGACACATTTTTCCCCAATGACTGGAATTGTTGAATTAATTGATAAAACCAAGAATCTCTAAGTTCAAATTCTGTTGTTCCTCACAACTACTGAGATTTTTTTTTTCCTATTTTAATGTTGGCATGTGTCAGCAACACTGGACATTGCCTTAGATCCTTTAGCCTTTGTAATGCTAAGGGTCTTCTCTTTCTGTAGTCTGCTTTTGCTTGCAGCTCTATAAACTTTCAGCCAAGTTGCTGGACACCTCCCTGGGGAGGCCAATTCCCTGGTGTCCTTGGTTTGGTTAGGATAGAGTTAATTTTCTCTCTGGTAGCTTTTGCTGTTAAGTTTGTTATACGTCTTTGACAGAGACCCTGGCTGATCTTTGCACATGTGAACCTGCCTGTGAACCCATCAGAAAAAAACCCAAAAAATGCTAACTTTCGAAAAAGAAACAAAAATAGTCTTTCATTTACCCACTATAAAGCATTATAAAATTCAAGATGAATTTTCATGAGAAACATAAATTTCTATGTTTTTACAATGCCTTACTGCCTTTCAATCCCTTCCAATAGAAGCTTGAGAGCACATACACTTTTTTTGTGGAGTAGTAAGACATGATATAAAGCATTCCTTTAACAGGAGACCTGAAGACCTCTAACCAGTAGCAAGTGCTGTCCACAGATAGTTCTGTCTTCCTAGACTGATTTTGCAAATTAACTATTCATGTTATTTCCTTTCAAACCTTACCTGTCCTTGTAAGGACAGTGTTGAGCATTGACCTAAGGTTTTTCAAGAGAATATTAGTAAGACAGTCCTTTGCATTAAGTTTGTCTGCCATCCTGCTTAGGTGGGGATCCCATCACAATCTGTTGCATTATTTCTAAATAACTTTTAAGAATATCCATCCCACATCTGGCATAAGTCACACAATCTAGATAATTTTTTGCATCATGTAACAAATATGATAGTGTGGTAGTTCACCCCCAAACAGTGGTTGAGCATCACATGCCACTCGCTCACTCCTAGAGGAGAAACAGACAGAGCCCTCATGGGTTGGGATAAGGACAGTTTACTGACAAAATCACTGTCAAAGTAGAACAATAACAGCCTGCAGCAAATTTCACTTACCCCCAGTGATAACACAGAGTACCTTATTGGCTTTACAATAAGAGTACTGCTTGATGCAAAGACTGACCTGCCACCTCAGCCATACACAGACTACCCTTGAGACACCCAGGAGTTCATATTCCTGACCAGCCCCTTTTATGGGAGAGTGATGTCAGGTGGTGTGGAAAACAGCCCGGGGTTAACTGAGCTCACCTGTGCAGACTGCTTGGGGAGATTAACTCTGGCCTGGCCAGAACCAGGACAGATGAGGTGTATCAAACACAGCATAACCAGCTGGTCAAGAGAGGTGATTTTCCTGCTGTATTCACCGTTGGTGCAGCCTCACCTTGAGTACTGTGAGCAGTGCTGGGCCCCACAATTTAAGAAGGATGTGAAGGTCTTTGGAGGTATCCAGAGGAAGGCAACAAAGCTGGTGAAAGAGCTGGAAGGTATGTCCTTCCTGAGGCGGAGAACTGGAAGGGGGGGTGCTGAGCTCTTCTCCTTGGTAGCCAGTAGGAGATATGGGAGTGGTTCAGTGCTGCACCAAAGGAGGTTTTGGTTGGACATTAGGAAGCATTTATTATATTGAGAGAGTGACCAGAAACTGTCACAGGCTTCCTAGAGAGGTAGTCGATGCCCCAAGCCTGCCAGTGTTTAAGAGGTGTTTGGACAATGCCTTTAATAGTGTGTATTAACTTTTGCTCATCCCTGAAGTGGTCAGGCAGTATGACTAAATGAACACTGTAGGTCCCTTCCAACTGAAATGTCTATTCTATTCTAGTCTAGTTTAGTCTATTCTTAATTTATTGCTATCAACAGTAATTCTGTACTTCATTTGCACTTCAGATGTTGCCACTGGCATTCTCTTAAGGGCTGAAGACATTCGTAAGTCTGCCATATACCACATATGATGATATGTTTGTAATATCCATCTGATAGCTATTTTTGTTTCTTCACTTTACCCATAAAGTTCTGCTGGGATTTCTTTGAACATTTTAAGCCACTGATTAGTTTCAAGATGCACTTTCTCTTTTGAAAAGCAGGGGAAAAATATATTGCTTGAGAAATATTTCATTCTTTCTGCTTCCACCACAAATGCTGAATTTCTTTCAGTATGGCCTGAAGCCCGGGACAGGCAATATTCTGTAATGTACCAGTGACAGGATTAAGATCCAGTATTTCGTGATCCATCAGTGTAGGAATGGGAGCTCTGTACCATCGGCAGGGCAGATCATTGGAAAGGAAATGGACTGTGTGCAGTACTTTCTATCAATCATGTCATTGCTGAAATATCAGACCTTATGCTTGTCATGTTATGTGTGAAAAAGCAATTTATATTTAATTATTACATTCTACAATGTGTTAGTGATCGTTTCACTCTAGGTGTCTGCACAGTTGTACTCCTGATATAAGAGGATTTATTTTACTGCTGGAGAAAGATGAAAGTGACGCTAATGATATTTCTTAAATATAAAAAATATTTGCATGTCCTTTTTTTTTGTAAAGTCTAAGAAATACTGACAATGTTTGACATATGATAGATTATGCTGTCATTTGTTTGGCATGCATAATTTAAGGCCTAGATCATCTAGTTGCTGATACAGGTCATAGCATTTCATGTTGTTTTTCTAAGGTGCATCCTTTGAAAACAGATCAAATCTGTAATTGCAAGTTTTTTCCAGTAATGGGAAAATTCAATGGTTACACATTCTCATTGCTAAAATTTTGTGCCTGAGCTTTTATGTGGATTTCTGTAGATTCAACTCCAAGCCACTGGTGGCTGCTTTGCTCTCTCCTGTTAGATTAAATAGCTTCAGTACCTGATTTTTCCACCCTGCAAATGCACTTATATCTCATTCGTTCCTCACTGAAAGCCATTTTACACAACCCTCAAATTATTCTGTATTGTCTTCTATACTACTTATTTTCAACAACTTTTTCTAGCCATAACTTGAGACCTAAATGCAATCTCCTTGGATTACTCTCACCAGTACTGTATACAGCACAGTGGTAGCAATGCACCAGGAGTTTATGTCTAGTTGCTAGTCTGCTATGATTCTTAGATGCTTTTTAGTCACTGCTTTTCAGGATACAGTCTGTCATACTTGTAGGTTTTATCTCTATTCTTGGTTTCTACAAATATAACTTTGCATTTTGCATTACTAAATTATATTTTGTTTAAATAGAGGCCAAACTTAGTGACTGAGACAGATGGTTCTGCATGATTCCTTTTCCTCATCATTATTTATCACAGTGCTAACTGTATAGTTATATATAATAATTTTTCACTAGCTCACTAATGAAAATGTTGAATAGAATCAGGCCTTGAACCAATTTCTTTGGGACTGCCTGAAAAACGCTCCTGGTTAATGGACAAATTTACAGTGACAACAGTACTTGAATATATTTCAGTAAGGTAGCAACTTATACTGGATCTTAACTAGATTGCCCTGGGTCCAAATTCTCGGCCTTGTCTGTCATTCCTTTAGCTTGATCACAGGTATGGTTCATTCCCATTTCAGACTATTGACTTTACAGGATGAATCTGACTTTTTTTTGCATCAAAGGAGGTTTAGGCTGGATATTAGGAAAAAGGATTGTTGGATATTGGAACAGGCTGCCCAGGGCAGTGGTTGAGTGACTATGCCTGGAGGTGTTTAAAAGAAGAGTAGATATTGTACTTGGTGACATGGTCTAGTGTTGGACCTACTAGGGCTGGATAGACGTTTGGACTTGATGATCTTGAAGGTCATTTCCAATCAAAACCATTTATGATTTTATAATTCTATAAATTCAAAGTTTTCCAAAGGTATTTTAAGATCACTTCATATGCAAACTTCGAGTATTAAAAGTTTCCAAGTAGCAATGACTTCTGGAATTTTTGCACCCTACTTTATCTCTCCTCATCTCCCTGATTTCACTCCATGAAATACATAAATTTGTGGTGGTTTGACTCTGGCTGGAGCCCCACCAAAGTTGGTCTATCACTCCCCTTTTCAGCTGAACAGGGGAGAAAATATACACTGAGAGACTTAGGAGTTAATGACAGGGAGAGATCATTCCACAATTAGAGTCATAGGCAAAACAGACTCAACACAGGATAAAGGAAAGAAAACTATCTAATTTATTACACTACACTAATGGTAATGAGAAGTGCAACCAGATCTTAAAGCACTTCCTCCTACCCCTCCCTTCTTAGCAGACATAACTTTAGTTCTCTCCCTTCTTCTCCCCCACCCCCACACTGTGGCATGGGGAGGGGCAGGGACTAGGGGAATGGGGAGGTTCGGTCANTCTCTCTCTCTTGCTCATCTCTGTGTCTATCTCTCTCAACAGGCTGCAAGTGCTGGCAGAGGCTTGCTCCAACACTGGTCACAGCATCTTCTGTATGCCTGCACCTGCTGCAGCGTGGGGCCTCTCCACAGGCTGCAGGTGGGGTCTTGGCCTTTTCCATGGGCTGCAGGGCAACACCCGCTCCACCATGGGTTTCTGCGCAGGCTGCAGGGGCATCTCTGGCACCTGGGGTGCCTCCTCCCCTCCTCTTTCCTGGCCTTGGTGTCTGCACAGTTTCTTACATCTTCTCACTCCCTTCTCTGGTGGCAAAAAGTGGCTGCTTGTGGTTTTTTCCTCCTAAATGTTATTCCCAGAGCTGCTGTGACCATCGCTGATGGTCTCAGCCTTGGTCAGCGATGACTCTGGCCTTGAGTCAGCTGGAGTTTACTCTGTTGGGCCTGCAGAGAGCTTCTAGCTTCTTCTTGCATAAGCCACTCCTACAGCCCTTCCTCCACCAGATCCCAGCCATGCAAAACTACAACAATATTAAAAGAAAGAAAAGCTGCCCCATAACCTGGGTGGCTTTGCTGGGCAGTACATTGTACACTGCCCTATCTGGTCTTATACATCCTTTTGAGTGGCTCCAAGGTCAGCTTAAGATTCCTTGTATGCACTGTCCATGGTAATGTTTAATCTTTTTGCCATGTGCGTTATTGGTATTGCATGATGCTCATTTATTAATCACAGCATAACGCAGTGCACATCCAATATTTTCTATGTCTAAGTATTCTATACATAATTCCATTCATCAATTTTAAGAAAGAATAACATCATTTTTGTTTGAGATCTGTTTTCTGTATAATTAAAATTCCTGACATTAATTGTATTCCTACCTTATGTTTTTGGAAAAATCCTTTATTAGCTTTCCTGGATTTCTCCACAATTTACTTGGTTTTGATAATGACCTAGGTGTTCAGATGTGTAAAATGTTTATTTCTTTAAAGATATTACCTGAGATGATCATGTATCCTACTGAAATTTCTCTGCTGTCCTGGTGTTTGTTATATGAATATACAACATACTAGCTTTGCCAACTAACCAGTTTAAGATTCCTAACTTTGAGCCATGCCAATATAAAGCTCTTTATCACTCCTAGATGATTTGGAAAGTAATGGAAGTTCAATACATTCTGTATGATCTTCTTCTGAGCATTAGGAACAGCACTATTTGGGGAAGATAGTAGTTAAAATGAAGAATAACAAAAATGGATAGAAACAGAAGGTGAGAGGAGAACTGGCTGAAGACAATATGACAATGTGATGGTTGAAAGAATTGTGATGGAAGGACATTGCCTGTAGAGTTCCTCAAGGATTGGTTTTGGAGGTTGATCTCATATAATAGTTTAATTAATGTTCTTGGCAGAAATAGCAGGAATGTGGTAATGAAATTTGCTGATGAGAAAATTTGGGAAGCGTTATCAATACAAGGAAGAAATTGGATGACCTCAAGAACTGCAGTAATAGAATAGGATTATATTTAATAATGAAAAGTGCCAGGTCATGCATTTAGGGAGTAATAGCAAGATTTTCTTCCAGAAACTGGGGGCTGGTCAGTTGGGAATGACAACAAAGGAGAATGATCTGGGTGTGACAATAGAGTGAGTCTGTGAAAAGGACAGGTAACCCTAGGATGTATCTGGTGAAGTATTTCCAGCAGAGAAAAGTGAATATTAATGCCATTGTACAGGACACTGGCAAGACCCTCCTCTGGAATCCTTTTAAAGAGCTGTGTTCAAATTTTTCTGAGCTCTATAAAATTAGCCTTTCTGAAATGCGAGATATAATACACCATTTTAGTCTATCTTGTGTTTGCCTGTTGCTAAGCAACCTGTTGTTCACAGTGTAAGAATTAATAAGGTGGTACCTTGCTGAATGGTGAGTTTTACTGTCTCCAGGGCCTATGTATACTTTTATATGCAGCTGTACTACATGAAATTCAGTAATTATTTATATTTAGGTAGGTGCCAGCCTGTAAAATCTTTATCTCCTTGCACAGTCATGAGTGATAGTGACTAACCATATCCCTGGAGGGCATAGAGGGCTATATTTAGAATCATAATTAAAAATAGTTAACACTGCCTTGAATTTAATGCCCCTTTGGCTTAAGTGAGAATAGAGTGAGAACAACTTTTAGGGCTTCTAAAAATTCAGAAGCACGTTGGGGTCTCAAGTGGAGTCCTCTGGAATCCTTAAATGGCCATATGTTGTAAGTAAATATTTTGCAGGAGCTTATCAACATCTAAAATCTTCAGGAACTGATCAAAGTGTGATAGTCAATATGAGGATGCAAAAGTCTCAGAAGAATAGCTGCTTGGAATGTGGTCAACAGGTTCTGTGAACTGTGTCCTTAGCTTGTGGAAGCACGCCATCAGCTGAGTTTAGGTCTTCTAACAAAATGATTCATTACACATTCTGGCACTGTGAATGATTATTTTTCCAGTGGTTTTGAGGAAGGATGGCTTGGGAATCCCTTCTCAAACTAAGAACTCCTATCCTAAGTATTTGCGGTATATAAACACTGAAAACTTTGGCTTAGGCTGTTGCTCTGACTTTCTCTAGGCTCACAAATTCACAGGTGTGGAAGCCCTAAGTCCCTGCTTAGCCTGCATTCCTCAGGCTACCAAGCTGTGTGTAGTGAATTGGCAGTCACTGACTTCAGGAGTCCAGCTGCGATAGAAAGTCATTGTCACGATCTCTGACCTTAGTCCAGTATACATAGTGGGGTTTTCATCACATCCAGGCGTGAGTACCTTAGGTTCTTCAGTTTCCATACACATGTCACTAACTTCTTAACATCATTAAATTTGTGATCCAAGGTCCAAGTTGCATTCCAGGTTAGCAAGGAAGAGATCAGATACCAGATCCAGGTTGCTGTCTGCTTAAAAACCTGCTTATGTTTGTGCTGTGCATTGCTAAAACCAAGATGCTTATACAAAGTGGCTTTATTTCAGTGAATCAGCATTTTTTTGGCAAAACCCTTGCTTTGGATTTGAAATTTTTTACATGAAACTTCTGCAGGACTGTGCTTTTGGATTAAAAAGGAAGGGGGAAACTAACATGGTGTCAGGCTTCCTGACATCATCATATTTCAAAAGAAGGTTGCCATGCAGTTTTAAACTATCATTACATGTCCAATAAAGAGTGATGAGAGACTGATGGAATGTTGCTACACAACATGGGCGTTTTGCTTTATGTGATAAAACTCCACAGGTAGCAATCACAACCCTATTCACATTGTTCCAGAGGGAGGAAAAAACCCATCCTACATGCCTTTACAGCTGAGCTGGCAGGTAGCTTTATCACTTGCTCACAGCTGTATATTGGGTTTTTTAGCCATGGGATTTACTCCATCATTGGACTAGAATACAGGGGTTTTTTTGTGTGTGTGATTGTGCATGGGAGGATGGATTGAGCAGCATATCTTTAGAAAGAACAAAACAAACAAAAAAAGGTATTAGTGAGGGCTGCATGGTGCAATTTCTGACACCCATTCAAAGGCTTCACAGCTCCAGCTGAAGTTTTTAATTTTCTGCTTTCAAAAATAATGTTTCAGATGCAGTACTTCTAATTCTTATCACTGAGTTCCTGGCGCTCCACTCCTAACATGAGCCAAAGAGATATAGATATGCCAGATGTATGCCTTTGTCTGCTCCCTAACACATCTTTCCTTGTAAATTTATGAAGTACAGGGAAAGGAAGGCCAAATGAAAGCAATAGCTAATGTAGTTTTTGTGTAAATGTTCGCAACAGACATTTGATACATGATAGTGAAAGGGTCTAACAGGAAAAGGGGCAAGGAAGGAGACACTGCTAATTCTGAATTAAAAATATCTCTGCAATATTTAAAACTCCACAGAGTTATTTTGGTTAGCAGCTACAAAACATATAAATCAGGGATAAGAAGTAATCCAAAAGAGGAAGCTGTACTTTCACAAGAGGTTTTAGAAAACTATTCACAAAATTCTTTGCTATTGACAGGTCAGTTCAAGTGAAACTTCAGTTAACTAACCCATGTATTCACTGGCTATTCAGCCTGTAACCAGCTTGCTTTCTTTGAGGAGCTTATAGAGAAAACATAGCTTTGATTCATCCAAAAGGTTAAGATACTCACTGTTGTCCACATAGTCCTCAGTGGCTGTTTTTACAGCTTTATTGCCTGGATAATTTTGCAAAGTATGCAACTGTGATTCAGCCATTCTGCTTCTCTTTATCCATGTGCAAAGCAGGAGCCATCAGAGATGGTTTTCTGGGTAAGAACAGGGTTCTGCTGTGCCTGCATCTGCCTTCTCCCCGTGCCTAGGACCTTAGCACCTAAGGGGGGAGGGTGGATAGATACTGCAGGCATTCTCACCTAAACATAAAGAGCTCAGTTTGGAAGGGATGTCATAGTGCATTCGTAAGGCAAAGGCTGCCTTTTCTGGTACCCCAGAGAAGTACCTTGCTAAGAAGTGCAGCTATCACAGCTTCACCTGCTTTTCACATAAGGGAGAAAGGTGTGTGACAGAAGCTTCTATTTGTTAGTGGAATGAAGCCAGTACAGAGTGTATCCTTTTTGCTGATTCCTTGGGAGCCATCTCAGCTGATGTTGGGAATGTTTCAGCTCCAAAGGAAGAGTCTTGAAGAAAACCATATCGGTATCTTAAACTTATATATATCCAGTCAGTCCCACAGAGTAGCAAGAAAGAAATTGGTTTGTCTTGAATACTGTGTATCACAACTAATCACACTATTAGCACTCAAATTCTTTTAAAATTATTCTCTCATCTTGCTTAAATTGTTTATTACAAATTTGCAAATTAACTTGTCTGACCAGCAAAAGAAAAATGAGAAGCACCTTTGGAAAAGTTTAAAACAACCCTCATTGGCATTTGCAGTAGTATGCTATTCAAATAGCTGCTGGCTAGGAAGGGAAAGGGAAATGTGCCAAGATGAGGTGACAGGGGAGACCAGCAGCAAGAAAGAAAGATTTACTGTTTGCAGACTTGACTGGTTGATTTGACCAGAAAAATAATTACCGAGCTCCTAACCCTTAAGGAGACAGTATTGCAGCATCATGTATCACAAATGCTGCTGTTGGAAATTAGTATCTCAGAAGCAATAACTTTAGACTATTGGAACTTCCATGATTTTGAAGGAGCCTCGCATTACCTTTTTTTTTTGTTGTTGTGATACTTTTCACCACAATTACTTCTATCATTTCCCCCTAATTAGTGAGTAGGCAAGTGGACAGATTGTGTTGAGTTAAATAACGTCTTAATCATAACTCTGTTAACATAATGATTAAAATGATGTAAAGTACCACAAGTTCAAGTTTATAGTTTTGCCCCATCGCATACGAGAGGGGGACTTAACAACTGTGCATAGTTTACTATGCTGAGCGTGTGAATAGAGCGATAAACATGCCATAAATTCAGCGTGGGTGATTTTTTCTGATTCAGGTTATGGCCACTGCAGAAGATTATGGTTTCAATGTTTTCCTCTGCCAAATCACAGAAAGCAACTATTTTATTGATGGTAAGTTATTTACTGAAGGTAATGTCAGTTCCTCTTTGTGGCCAGACCAAAAGCAGCGTTTATGGAGACAAGGAAAGGTACATAAGATAGAGCAGTATTTGCCATCAGAGTATTGTGAGCATGAAGAAAACCTCAACCAAATTGAATATTAATTTTTATTGAGTGGCAATTAAAATAACTTTTTTGCATGCTTTCTGCTTTCTGAGATAGTTAAGCAGAGAATCTTGTTTTCCTGGAGTCATTCAGCCATAGAGTGAGCAAAGCTCCAAGGAGATGAAAACTCATTTTGGCAGATGTTTTAGCAAACAGCATTCCTGATGAAACTTCTGGAGGACTTTTTCAGTCTAACACAATGACTAACATACCTCATCTGTTTACATTCTTACTTGCTTAAATATTTCTGCAATCATGCAAACCCCATACTTAATTGTATTTAGCAAGTTTGATGTCCATAGACAGTAATGCATTGAGGTTAGTGCCATACCTTTTTCTTCCCAATATTTTTGCTATATCATCATGAAGTTAAAGATCTACCACAGTTGGAATTTCTTGTAATACTGTGTTCCAAATAAATAGTATTGATGTGCCCTGATGGTTTGAATGTATCAAGGATTTTAAAAATGTTCATGACTTTTAGTATTGAAAAATTGTTCAGGTTCCATATAGAACCAAATCTACATGCTTTCTTGATGTTCTGTCCCAATTTTAGGAAGCAAACTTCTTTCATCTTCATCTTGTTGTGTAAAAAGTAATATGAATTACCTAAGAGAGATGCTTTTATCTAAACCTTTTGGAAGTGCTTGTACATATAAGAAGACCTTTCCTATTATAGCTTGAATAAAGAAAAAAAAAATTGCACTTGACTACAAAGCACATCTGTACTTTGCATTCTGAGTGGAGTACAAAGCTCAGTATACCTATGTGTTATACAACCAAAATCAACTCGTGATGAAGTTGGGGTTATAGGATCAGCAATGTTTTCTTCTCTCTTTTTTTTTTCTGTATTTTTTTTTAAATATTCTTGCACAGTTCCAAGCATAATGGTTTTCTGGTCCAAGTGTGGGGTCCCAAATGCTACCATAATAAATAAAAGAGAAAATATGTTATTCTTCCCATTGATCCTTCCTCTCTAATGCTGCCCTCAAATATTATTTTAACTTTATGCTTTTGGTAAAGAATGCTGGATGTGTAGACTGTTCCATCTAGAAAAAAACCAATGAATCTGTTCTATTATTTTTGTAGAACTATATGTATAACATACATTCTTCTTGATGTTCCTCACAAAAATGAATAGATTTTAATCATATATTATCTTCCTATCTGCACATATGAATGCTAGTCATAGTCTCTGTGCCAGGTAGTATACAAGCCCAGAACAAAAAGACAGTTCCTAAGCAGTTTACATTCTATGCACAGGACAGGAGAAAGGATGCTTAAGATCGGTGAGCATAAAGAGACTGTTGAGGACAAGAGGAAATGGCTTCAAGTAGTGCTTGAGGTTTAGATTCGACATTAGGAAAAAATTCTTTAACAAAGGGTTGTCAATAATTTTGAATAGGCTGTCTAGGAAGTCAATGACTTGCCATCCCTGGAGGTATTTAAAGCATGCATAGATGTGGTGCTTAAGGCCATGGTTTAGTGGTTGGACTTGGCAGTGCTAGGTTAATGGTTGGACCTGATGACATCAGATGTCTTCCAACCTCAATGATTCTATGAGTCGATATTGGTTAACATGATTGACAGTGACCTTAGCTGTAAATCAGTTTCAACAAGTGACTGGAAGGAAGGGAAAGAAAGTCTTTGCAAATGCTTAGTAAGGAGTTTTGCATGGGACAAAATGAAAAGGTTGTTAGAAAATCGAGTAAGTGGACAGTGGATGCTGACCTCATGGAAAAAAAATGTACCGGCAAGGTCATTAGCTATCTTTGAGTACTTGAGAGTACTAAAGGAGTGGTCTGCTGCCTGTGCCTGTTTTCTTTTTTTCCCCTGTTCATTTTTGACAAATCAGGGTTTTGTCTTATGTTTAGAATTCTTAGCAGTTCTTCAGTAAAGGCTGCTCCTGTAGTCAGTGAGACCAAGCATCTTCATAATTCTTAGAGATCAACTAGACTCAATTGTGACAATAGGTATTTTTATTTTCTCAGCACTGAGTATTTCATTGAGCTTCACAGATTCTGAAGCAAATGTGCTTCCTGCCCTGAAGAAAGGAATGTATATGTATATGAATGTTTATATGTATTTTGACCAATAGTCTGAGATATCTACTCCAAAAGCAACTAATAAATAACTTTTCAGTTCTGAAACTTTGAATGCTCAGAGAATAAACTCATGATTATCCTTGATACTTTACTGTTTGCCTAATGCATTCTTCCTTTCCGTGACCTTCTGAATCCTTTGCATGATTTTTATTTCATTCTTGCTGCTCCTCCCTGCCTCCAACATTGGTAAATCCCATGTTTATCACCTTTGGGGAGGGAGGAATCAGAACTTGAGTTACTTAAGGAAGATCAAATGCAGGCATGAGGAAGGCCAGAGACTAGGCTCGAGGGACGTGTGTATGAGAGAGTTGGAGTGAAAGCATTAGCAGATGGAGACTGTTGTGGAAAGAAAACATATATATATATATAGTGTCAGTGGAAGAAAGCTTTTATTAATTGAAACTGAGTGTTCAGTGAATGACGAATGAGTTATATTGAATACATGCAGAGAGTGAATGCATGCAGGATAAGCAAGAGCTTTATATGCAATTTTTTTAAAGTATCCATATGTAAGAAAACACTGAGGTTAATTGCAATATTGTATATAGACAATATACAAACACTTTCATGTTTTTCCAAACTTTGACAGGTATACCTCTACACTCTGTGGGTGTCTGAAGTGATTAATTTAACCTAAGTGCCTTAGGATATGAAAAGCTGGGTGGTACAAGTGGCCATTGGCCATCTCATACTTTCATGAGGCCTCAGGAAGTCAGGTATTGGGAGAAAAATAATCCAAATCCATCCTTATTCTACATGTACTTCTCCAGGGTTTTTCTGTGGGATGATATTCTAGACAAGTTTCTGTGTCAGAGAATAAATTCTGGGTTATTTATTATTGGGGAAAAAAATGACACATTTTGCCTATTCATGACTTATCCATTGTACATCCAAACGTTTTTTTACCATAATTTTTAATATCTCAGAGTGGTCAAAGAGCATGTGATCAGATCAGTTTGTGTAGGACTAGAATTGTATAATCTTCCCTCAGGATTTCATAAACATAATCTCATACACAGGCTATGACTAGTCAGCTGTTTGCCTGACTAATTGTACTCATTGTAACCAGTCTCCACTTCTACTTCCACTTAAAACGATTCTTGTTCTGGCATCAAACTAAAATAATGGTTTTCATGGATTCAGAAATGGCTTTCTGTGGACATTGTATAGATGAAGCTTTGCTTGCCCAAGTGTTCAGAAAAAACAGTTGTAAAAACAGTGTGAACGTATGTGAAGCAAAATTTAATTTCTAAATAACACTTTTTCTGTATTTTGAACTAAATCTCCACAATTTTACGCACCTAAGAGGGGAGCAGACAACTCAGTACCTGCCTGGAGCCATTCCCTCTGTTGGGAGCAAGAACTCCATATGAACACTGGAGCCCAAATGAATAGGAAGCTCTGGAGTAAGCTTTCTTTTACCTACTGTAGTAGCATGACTTCATAGCAAAATTAACTACTTGCTGATGCGCTGGAATGACAAAATATATTAATGATTTTATATCAGCAATGTAAAATCCATTGTGTTAATTGATTATCAAAGGTAATGTTATTACTGCCATGATTAAATGATGATTTTGCATCATATCTAGGATTTCACATTAAAAAGGTAGCTATAGATATGGTCTTATCAGGTCAGTAGTTTCTCCTATTCATGTACTATGTGACTGAAAATTTGATGAATAAAAGTAGCATTATTTTCTTTTCCAGTATGAATAAATGAACTTTCCATGCCTTCTCTCACATCTTGAATCCTTACATGGTGAAATGTATCATAGAACCAGATGAAGACCCATTACAGATAAATCTAGTAGCAGTGAGAAGACTTGTTATTAAAAAAGAGACTTTTGAGTTATGGCTTCAGACCATTTTTGGAGCTTTAAATGCTTTTGTTCTATGAATTGTCTAGCTGTTGGAGAGCAGACCTAGCCTTGCACACCTTCAGACTATTTTCTGTTTTCAATAGATCAGTTTTGAAGGCAGATGGCATATCTTCCACCTCACAATAACTGAAAGGCAGATGGTTAATCCTGCATCTCCTGGGATGAGCTCAGGCTGCTATATTTTCTAGCCATTAGGTGAGTTCTGTAACAGCTAGTCATTATACAAATAGTGCACAACTTACCATCACAGCAGATTAAATTAGTTGCATTGCTGACTGCAACTAATTTTTCAGTCCTCCCTAGAGATGGGTTGAGATTGGGTCACTGCACACTAAACCTGGTTAGAAGTGGCCCATTAGGGAAAAGTGTGTGTTTTTTTTCTGGAAAAGGTACTCTGCACAGGTATTAGTGACTTAAATGGAGCATCTAGGAAATCACAGAATCACTAGGTTGGAAAAGACCTTTAAGATCATCAAGTCCATCCATTCCTTTCCTATGCTAAACCATGTCTTTAAGTACCTCATTTACCTGTCTTTTAAACACATCCAGGGAAGGTGACTCAACCACCTCCCTGGGCAGCCTGTGCCAGGCCCTGGCAACACTTTCAGTGAAAATTTTTTCCTAACATCTAATCTGAACCTGCCCTGGCACAGCCTAGTGCCATTTCCCCTTGTCCTATCACCTAACCGAAGAGACCATCACCCACCTCTCTGCAACCTCCTTTCAGGTAATTGTAGGCAATGATAAGGTCTCCCCTCAGCCTCCTCTTCTCCAGACTAAACAACCCTGGCTCCCCCAGCTGCTCCTCATAAGGTTTGCCCTCCAAAATCAGGCAAGAAGAGACAGACATCCATAAAGAAAGACTGGAATGCTTTTCAGGACTTTCTGTTTGGGACTTAGAAATGAGTATTGAGCAATTATGCCTGAGCTTAAATAAGACAGAACTTTAAGAATGTTTCTTTGAGTATGTATAAAAGGTAGTTGACTAATATGAAAAAATTGAGAGTAACTCTGATGATCTTAAAGAGGTACAGACATATAAGTTTGTCTTCATCATAGAGTATGGTTGGGGTTGGAAGCGACCTTCGAGATCACCTAGTTTCAACCCTCCTGCCATGGGCAGGGACACCCTCCCCTGGACCAGGTTACCCAAAGTGCCATCCAACCTGGCCTTGAACACTGCCAGAGAGGGGGTAGCCACAGTTTCTCTGGCCAACCTGTTCCAGTGCCTCACCACCCTTATCACCATCATAGTTTTGAGGCATCCTGTTGGATAATGATAGCTTTACTGAATATAGGCATGCCATTACTACTTATTCATACTGAAAATCTAGTGAGTTGTCTTGCAAATGATCAAGATTCATGGTAGCTGAAATGATAACGCACATTTCTTCTTGTAGTCTGAGAGGAAAATTTAGACAAAACCAATGTGTTACAACCAACTTAACTGTAATAGCAAAGTCAAGACTCCTTGGATGGAATTTCTCTGAGGAAGCTGAGTCCCTGATCTTTTAGAGTCAGATGAAGGAGTTCGACTCATGTCTTCAAGTAGGGTACTGTAGTTCAGTGGTCTCTAAATTAGGGTGTGTGTACACCTCAGGGATGTTCAAGACAATCCATTGGGGTGCAGGGACAAAAAATTTTTTGTACCATTAATAAATAAAACAATTTTTAAAATTTTATCTTTATCTCATCCTTGTTAGTTTATATTTTTGTGTATGATTTATATATAATATATTAGTACAGGAGTAAATGTATACAATTTATAAATACGTAGATAAACATATATTGGGTATGTGTGCTCAGAAATCTTTTGCTGATAGGAGTGCGTAATCAAAAAAGTTTGGAGACCGCTGCTTTAGTATATGCATGATAGTTTTTCTTTCTGGACTAATAAATTGTTAATTTCAGATATAAGAAAATGCTGCCCCTGGGAAAGAAACTGTCATGAGAAAGAAGGGCTTCTATGAGTCTGGTATATAGAAAGACTTCCTATAATTGTAAATGTTCCTGTTGCCTGTATTTCTTTCTGTATTTCTGTCATGTTCATATTTGATATCAGATACCTTCTCCACTAAGTGTCATTCTGCTAATCCCACAAAAACCTTTGATAAATGGGTTCTCCCAAACAATAAAAATCTCACTGAAAAATTCCAACAAGCTCTTGCCTGAAGTGATCTGATTTATTTTATTTTAAAGTATTTATTTACTTAGAAGTCATTACAATGCATTGCATTACATAAAAATGATGGGCACTGCACTGGTGAATATAAATAATATCTGTGAGGCAGAGGAATACATTTATCATTCTCGTGTACATGTGAGTTTACTCTTACACTCAAAGCTTTGTGGAAGAATATGACTGGATGACTTCTAAAATTAATGACAGTTGCTGCACAAACCATAGTTTAAAGGATTATGTACATACACACACCTATAGAGGCTTTGTGTTCTCTATCCATTTTTTCTTCCGAATGCTCAACAAATAAAAATTTTGTGCATTGAATGGTTGATGCAGCATTTTACACACTGGTAATAAATTCAGAAAATATATAAAATGGCATTAAGTGTCAGCAGATCCACTTGTCTGTGGCATGATGAATATATCTATCATTTTTACAGGAGTAATGTGAGTGTAGGAATCTTTGTCTCATGTTTAGAAATACTTTGTGCTGATTTGCCTTTGATGCTACTTGTATACCAGGTTTATGAAATAAACTTGCCAGTACTAGCAGATTGGCTTTGAACATGGACATGAAAAATATCAGCTCTCCTGTATGACCAGAAAAAAACGTAATGGATATTATGTCTTTTAAAGAGGAAATAAATTTATACTAGCAGGAAAACTGGCTTTATGGACAATATGGACATATTTGTTTAGTTCAGATCAGGAGTGAACTTTTGCCCTCAATTGCTTTCTTAAGTTCACACTGTGGGGTGGCCTTAGTACATATGAATTGGATTTTAGATGAAATAAAAACTGAAGGATGAGGTCCAGATGCAAATGAGCGTTTGGACAATGGGCAGATTAAGGGAAATCCAGTATAAAAAAGCCATGGATATCCAGTCCCTACCACTAATTGTTCCACTCTAGAACTCCTATTTGTCTTAAAGACTTGTTAATGTGGATATAGCTTTTGTATCTCTTTTGGAAGCGGATTAGTTCCCAGTGCTGTGTTGCCAATATAGCTATGATGGTACAGAGTCTGCAAAAAAGAGGAGCCTTCAGCAAGAAAGAAAGTATCCTAAAAAAAATTATCTGGAGACATTGTTGCTGTAAAAAAAAGGCTGCTTATCACACATTACAGGTCAAGCTGTGAGCCAAGTAAGAAGCCCTTCAGCAGCGTCATCAGCCATATGAGAACCAATCTTGTGTTTGCTATTAGTGAAACAATGGTTGAAGACCTCTTGGAAAGCTCAGGTCATATTTATAGTGAATAAAAGGAAGTTGATGGACACTTCATGCTTAAATGAATATAGTCTGTTTCTCACTGCTTGGTGGCCAGGCAATGGCAGTTCCAGCCAATTCTGAAATCAGTCTGATATATGATAAGATTGATTGTGCTGAAGTAGTCTAATGAATGAGACATTTATCAGAATGTTTCATAGGGTTCCAATTCATTACATTTTCTCTTCTCTGTACCATAGGGAGCACTAGCTTTCTGAATGGGTCATTTTGAAAGTACCCTTTGTGATATAGCACTAAAACAATACAGATTACCTTTAGTGACTTTGGTTGATTTGTGTGCTCAACTTAGGAAAAAACCACATTTCTTAGCCACACATCTGAGCTGTAGAGTTCCATATAGGGGCAGAAGCTGTGCACAGTACATACTAGCGAATGCTAGGAGCGGTTCCTTTAAGCACACCATTTTTGGAGTTGCTTATAGATTGAACAGTTACAGCAACATAAGGTCTGACAATAGCAAGGCTTTTTTCTTGCTGTCATTAGGACCTTTGGAGGAAGAAATCACTATTACTTATATTACATAAAGTGTGTGCATTACATTGGAGGAGCTGGAACTAATGAAGACCAACATGGATTTTGTCTTTCAACTCTTCCTGTTGCCTAATGTTTCACAGGTCATTAAACTTCATATGCTTCCAGGGATTGAGGAAAACTAATAAGGGCCCACAAATGCTGCATTTTGTAGATACAATTTTTTCTTTGTGTGTCAAAAAAAAAAAAGGATTTAATTATTTGGAAGGAGAGCATATAAGTGAAAAGATCGTTTTTCTGTTCACTTTTATTAACTTTTATTGCTAGCACATCAAAGTGATTGCTGGATAATGGCTGTCATCTCCAGGGCACATGTAATCCCTACGATGCTTTAATTTAAAGGCACAGAATCTTAGGCTGTGGTCCAGTAGTCCACTTCAAAGTATAAATAACTTTGCATGTGAAAGAGTGGTTAGCTAACCCAGCATGTTAGTCAAACTTGACGGTTTTGGTGGATTGACCCAGGCTGGAATCCAGGTACCCACCAAAGCTGCTCTATCATGCCCCTTCTCGACTGGACAGGGGAGAAAAAATATAACAAATCATTTGTGGGTTGAGATAAGGACAATTACCGTCCTGGGCAAAACAGACAACTAGGAAAAAAGTTAATCTTATTACTAAGCAAAACAGAACAGAATGATGAAATAAAAGCAAATCTTAAACCCCTCCCCCTATCCCTCCCTTTTCCCAGGCTCAACTTTACTCCCAAATTCTCTACCTCTTCCCTGCCAGCAGCACAGGGGAACAGGGAATGGGAATTGAAGTCAGTTCATCCCACATTGCTTCTGCTGCTCCTTCCTCCTCAAGTGGAGCACTCCTCACACTCTGCCCCTGCTTCAGCCTGGGGTCTCTCCACCAACTTCTCCAACATGAGCCATTCCCACAGGCTGCAGTTCTCTAATAATTGCTGGAGCGTGGGTGTCTTCCATGGAGTGCAGACCTTCAGGATCAGATTGCTCCATAGTGGGTCCCCCATGGGGTCACAAGTCACAGATCGGTAGGGGTTAGAAGAGACCTTTGGAGATCATCTAGTCCAACCCCCGCCCCGCCAAAGCAGGATCACCTAGAGCAGGCTGCACAGCAAATCTGCTCTGGTGTAGGCTTCCCATGGTGTCACAGCCTCCGTCAGATACATCCACCTGCTCTGACATGGGGTTGTCTATGAGCTCAGATGGAATCTCTTCATCCCCATCTTCCTCCATGAGCTGCAAGGGGACAGCCTGCTGCAGGGGAATATGTGCTCCAGCACCTGGAGCACCTCCTTCCCCTCCTTCTGCGCTGACATTGGTGTCTGGAAAGTTTCTCACATCTTCTTACTCCTCCCTCTGACTGCAAAAGCTCATGGTTGATTTTTTTTTTCCTTCTTGAATATGTTATCACAGAGGTGTTAGCACCATCACTGACAGGCTTGGCCTTGGCTAGCAGTGGATCCATAGTGGAACTGGTTGTTACTGGCTCTGTTGGACATAGGGGAACCTGTTTCTGAATCTCTCTGAATATTTTTGGGTCTCAGTCAGGTTTTTCTATAAGGAAATACATAAAGTAATTTAAAAATAATTTCTTCCGCACTTGCTTTGTAAAGCTACCTGGGCCAAAAGGCTGGACTTACACTAATGGGGTTTTACCTCAGTATTGTAAGCAAAGTGGTAGGGGTGGAAGTTGTTTCTTACAAGTCAGTGTTCCCTCTGCCTGCAGAGTCCTACCTGGAACAGTGAAGCAAGTATATCAAGGGGCTAATAGTCTGCTACTAGTGATGGTCCAGAGTAGATCAAATTTTCTTTCTCCCATGGACTAGGAAAGAAGGAAAGACAACAATTTGAGACATGGTATTTATGCTCTTCTGCACACTCAGTCAAGTGCTTAGGGCTTCAGTGTCTGTGCTGTGCATCTCTGAATAGTTATTAATAGTGAAGATGATGCCATGGTGTGCTCCAGAAATATGAATATATGCTTTGCTTTAGATCTTTTCTCTCATCCTGTCTTAAAAAAAGAGAATACCTATTTTAGCAGCTACTTTTAACTTCAACTTTTAAACTTTTGGAGTGAAATTGAGAGTTATCCTGGGTGCAAAACTCATGTTGGCTTTTATTTGTAACTTCCTGCATCGTCCCTTTTTTGGTCTATTTTTTCCCCATAGTATAAATAGAGCTGTTAATAATGCTTCACACCACTGTCACTTACTGAAGAGGGGTAGTAGTTTTTCATTATAAGCCTACGTTCTATGTCTTATCCTAAGAAATCCTTAGAAATTGTTCTTTCTACTTCAAAATTTGTATGCAAGATCTATGACCAGAGGTTAGCTTTTGACCAAATTTGATAACATTTAACTCAGTCTTCTAATTTTGTTTGTAATAAAAGGTGAAAGCTATAGGTGACATAGTGATGGATGCCTGTGCTACAGTGTGTCAGGCCTTCTCAGTTGCCTGTCTTTCTGCCAGGAATTGGACATGCTGTGATCATAAGTGCCAAGAAGCTAAAACAAAATGACATTTCTATTTCCTATTGCTGGCAAAATTGAAGTTTGGATGCTCAGAAAACACCAATGACCACTGTCTCCCTTAACTCCTGATTTATTCCAGTAACTAGCTTCTGAAACATTTTAAGAGGCTTGAAAATGAAGCAAAATGAAGCACCATAAACTTAGACAACTGAAAAACAATCCTACTTTCCTACCACAGGCTACAGAAAAAAAGCATGGTATTGTTTTGCACCAGAAGGTGGGGTTTTTTTTATGATCTAGAAAGAAAATGTACTCAGAGTTTGTAAAGTAATGCTTAAAATCCCATCTTTTGGCATTAACACTATAAAAGAAGAGTGATAGATAAAATTATGTCCCTTCAGATGAGGGAACCCCTAGTTGCATGTCTTCAACCAGGTCACAGCATACTTTGTGGATCCCAGCAATGGAAAGGTTAGTCCTTTTTGGTCATTTGAGATTTTATAGATGTTTCTTAAAAGAAACCAGATTAGTTAATCATTTCTACTGTCAAAAAAACCCCAACAAACAAACAAAGAAGAAAAAAGGAAGTTCACATGAGAATGTCTTGCTGCACTTTTTAAAGGCAAGGTCACTCAGGTGGCGTGATTGCTGGTACTGCGTGGGAGCTGGCCACAGTCTCCTCTGTTATAATGGGGTTATCCTGCGGCCAAGGGGCACGTGCAGCACAACACAGGCCTGAAGGCCAGGCTTTGTGTGCACGATAGCACAGCACAACCCTGCACCCCCTCAGGTTAACTGTTGTTTGGATCACTCACTGCTCGAGGTGCGGTGAGCTTGCTGGCAGGATCACTATAGGGATGTACTTGTAACCTCAACCGCCAACAGCTCCAAGAGGATGGTTATAACTCTTGAGTTTGGGCTGTATTTTGTAACTAGGACATATAAATATGTCTCAAAATTACTTCTTTTGTTGTATTATGATTCAGGCTTTTTTTCCCCCTAGTAATTAATTCAAAAGCTTTTAGGTGTATCCTGCCCTTTATTTCTCCCTGTAATGCATTTTCTGTTCCTGTTTTTCCCCTCATCTACAGCACCAAACTTCTGCTCTGCCTGCCTGGTATGTGCTTGTATTACTATGCCTATGTCAAGAAATGGATTCAGAATGTATGCTTACACAGGAAATGTATTCTGCATGATCTGATTATAGCTGTACAGGTTTCTGACCAGCTTTAATTTGTCCCTTGTTTGTTTCTTCTAGGTTTGGAAGGCAAGGAGTCTTCTGATTTAAGTGAATGCTTCTAGGATGATTTACAGATCACTTTTGCATGATACTTTTATGCTTTATGTTTACATTGAGCTCGAGTTCAGTCTTCTACAGATGTCTCTTGGGAAGGCTAAATTTGATTTCTAGTACAAATTAATTAAGGAAAACAATGATTCAGAATCATAAGGGGTTACCCAAAACCTACCTAGAGCTTTGCTTAGTGTCTCAGAGTGTGCATCTTAGCATTCCCAGGCATATCCCATTTGGAAGTGAATTATGCTCAAGATTTCAACTACCTCAGATCTTTCCTCAGGTATGGTATGGCTTTTTGCCATTGGACTACTTCTTTTTATAACATTTAGCAAAGCCAGGCCAAGTGTAGCTGTGTCTAGACAAACAAAATGCATATGATGACTGTCTCTTGCAGGTTGGGGTCAGCTGTGATGTTACAGCATGAGATTTACATTGCACCAATCCTTAACAATGCATGTCTTCCTACAACAAAAAAGCAACAATAATTCTGGCAGAAAGAAAGCAAGCTTGATTGCAGCAATAATTTATTGTTTGAACACCATGGTATTTCTGCCTGGGAATATTACTGGAAACTGACGTGCAGTGCTCATGGACTCCTCTAAACCAGGCTTTAGGAGCAGTGATGAAATTTAGTGTACAAAATGCATATTCAAATATGTTTATATTTACATCTATTTTTTAAAATCAGTGCATCTTCTGAATTAGTTTATTAAAAATAGATAACTCTAAAAGATATTTGCGCTTAAGATTAAATGTCCTTTATGGTATATCTTATGTTTGCGAAGACAGTCCTACTGCAATGCTGTCTGTGTACACCATTCTGTGCAAAAAATACTTTTGTTTGAAAAATCTCATTGAGTTTCTGTGCATAAAAGCATATGCATTATGTTTTCACCATCATTAATGAAATTGTTTATAAATTTTATGTTCGGTTCAAGAGAAGTGATAGTTAAAATCAGCTAAAGGGACAATTCAAATTTCTGACATTATTCAGTGACTGCAATGCATCTACAAACAAAAGTCAACACTGACTGATTCTTCTGCAGGACTGGATTCACTATCTATTATATTTTGCTGACTATATGGTTTAAAACCTATCGCATTTTTCCTATAAAAATACGTCTTACAGCACTTCATGCAGGATTAAGTGAGGCATTGCCTCTAACTGCTTTAGAGGCATTCCAGTCGAACAGCAGTCAGCTTACATAGTTACATGCATCATCATTTCTTCAAGGGAGGGAGTAGTCCAAGGACGATAAAGTTAACTGCATTCTCTCTAAAACTGGAAGCCCTGATGGACTGAGAGCAATCTTGAGGAGAAGGACTTGGAAGTGTTGGTTGATGAAAGGCTCAACATGAGCCAACAACGAGCACTTGCAGGCCAGAAAGCCAACTGTATTCAGGGCTGCCTCAAAAGAAGCATGAGCAGCAGGTCAAGGCAGGTGGTTTTCCCCTTCTGCTCTGCTCTTATGAGACCCCAGCTGGAGTACTGTGTCCAGCTCTGGGGCACCAATCATAAGAAGGACCTGGAGCTGTTGGAGCAAGTCCAGAGGAGGGCGACAAAGATGATTAGAGGGCTGTGTGGTGGTTTGACTCTGGCTGGAGGCCAGATGCCCAACAGTCGCTCTATCACTCCCCTTTTCAGCTGGAGAGGAGAGAAAATATATGTTGAGAGGTTTAGGAGTTCAGATAAGGAGAGGGAGAGATCATTCCACAATCAGCATCATTTGCAAAACAGACTCAAAACAGAATAAATAAAACTATCTAATTTACACTAAATATCTAATTTACACTAAACTACACTACACACCCAGTGAAACCAGAGTTGGATAATGAGAAGTGCAACCAGATCTTAAAGTTCCCCCCCCCCTCCCTTCTTAGCACTTTATACATGATTTCTCTCCCTTCTTTCCCCCTCATTGTGGCACAGGGAGGGGCAGGGAATGGGGGTTTCAGTCAGTTCCTCACAAGTTGTTTTCCTTCTTAGCTGGGGAGGGGAATTCCTCACACCTTTCCCCTGCTCCATCCAGTGTCCAGGTCCACAAATGTCTCCAACATAAGTCCTTTCTCATGGGGCTTCAGCTCTTCACCAGCTGCCCCAGCGTGGGTCCCTGCTATGGGGTGCAGTCATAAAATCATAGAATGTCTCTCAGTCTCTCAGGCCCAGACTCCTCGAGCCTGGTCCTCTACAGAGTCACAAGCCTTCCCCATTCTGTTATTCTATCTTCTATTAAAATACCTTGGAAGGTGTAACTTCTACCTGAAGAAGAACCAAGGAAAGTGATTTCTTTGTTACATGTGTCAGTGTGGGGTTGGATTTCCAGGGACCAGCAGTGATGAGGCTCTGATACAGAGGAAGATACTATAGCAAATGCTAATCTCTAAGCTCTACTTATGGTTGATCATCTCTGATGCTTGACTATCAATAGCAAATATCCCAATGTTCTAGAGATTATTCTGCCTTTACAACCTTTAAAATTTGAAACTGTTTACTTATATTTTAGTTCATGAGTCTCTATTGAACACGTATACGTTTTATATGTTCATATAAAATGAGTAGAAAAGATAAAATATTGCTTCTAGTGAAGTCAATAAAGAATTTTACAGTGATTCACATAGTGAGAGCACTTCACGCTTCAAACTCTCTGTGAAGTCCTCTTCTTCAGTATTGAAGTTTGTTGAATAACTGTTTACTTACCTAGAGAGAGTTGTTACACTTGTCAAATTTCCTGTGTACTTCTGGCCAGCCAGGACCCTTCTCATGTTTCTCTAAACTTAAGGCTTATCTTTACTGCAAACTCTAGTTACCTTGGGTTACCTAAAGGTAACTCCTCTGTCTTTGTTAGTATCCAATGAAAGTGGTACTCAGGCAGCAACAAGTTTTTGCTTTAGTAGCCCTGGGGTCTCTGTGAATTTACCATCTCTAGTGACAATGGTATTTGAAATTTACCACATTCTCTAACACATCACTCATCTGAAATGAAAATGTAGAGGTGTTTGATTTATGGGGTTTGGTAGAGTGAAATTACACTTGAAATTATTCCTTGGATTACAAATTCAATACCTACAAGTCTTGAGATGTATGCAGTTATCATGAAGAAAGTGATGTTTCAACAACCTCCAAGAAAATAAAAACATTGTTAATTCTAACTGTTAGAGAGGGAAAAAGTATAAATGAAAATCATAACCTATTTTTCACCCTCTGCTCTGGCATCACATAAATCCCAGTGCTGTCACAGGATATGGAGAATTTCAACACAAGAATGATGGAAATCAGCTTTGAAACACATTCAGACTCAAAGGTTTGAAAATCCTAGTGCCTCATCTGAACATTTCATACACCGTGTGTCTGTGAACAATCATCTATTTGATCAGTTCAATCACACTGATCAAAAAAACCCAGAGTAAGTCAAGGTGATAACCTATATATACTTGGAGGAAGAAACACACCTAGATATATCATATTTCTAGGTATATTTATTGCTACATAGAGAGTATGAAGGGTACGCTCCATTTATATCTCAGCTAAGCTCTCAAAATAGCAGCTATGTTGACTTATGTAATACACAAATCTTCTGCTGGGCAGGTGGTTTTTGCTGAATGTAATCCAGAAGCGAAACACAGAAGTGGCGCAGATGCAACTCAAAACAAATTTCTTTTAAAATTTGAGCAAATAGTCATGAAATTTGTACAAAATATTTTGTTGGTTCTAGCCACTATTCCTTCCATTGAAGTTTACAAATAACTAAAAGAAAATAATGTTGCTAATATTGTGAAGTTTTGTTTTGTACATTAACCTAGGAGGGATTTCCTTTTCTCTTGATGCCCATAGACTACTGAATTGAGCTTCAGTTATTGTTAAACAAGCAGAAAACATAGCTTAGTTATAATATCCCAGTTGTACCAGTTAATTGATAAACATCTGCCCAGAAAGTTACTAATTTTCAGACAAAGTTGCATAGTTGCTTGATATCCTTGTCTTGAATTTCAATGTGACTGAGCTAATGGCATAAATATATGGAAAACATCTGAAATGACACAGTTCCATCTTCAAAATGTGACTCGTGTTCAGCTTCAGTATGAAGTAAATAGTGTTTCTTAACATTTGTTTAAGGCTTGCTTGATCAAAGGCAAGGCACTGCTGGGAACATACCAGTGGAGCATCCTGCAAGTACAAATGTGCAGGGTTTGTCTCAAAGACGTCTAGTTCCAGATACGTAACTCCCCTTTGAGTGAAAAGGATACTCACTGTAGTGTGTAGTTGGTACAAAGCAAAACACATTGGCAGAGTAAAATAGCCAGGGGAGCCTTGCTTTTCTCTGAGTGGAGAAAGGATAATTTTGCGAGTCCTCTGTCTGTAGGACTGTTGGGCTATACCAGCATTCTGCATTCCCCTGGGAAGCCAAGCAGTAGCAGTGCATCCAGTGCCTTGACACCGTAATCGATGCAGGGTGAAGAACATGGGTATGACTGGTAAGCTCTAAACCCTCCTGTGGCGTATTCCTGAAAAGGTCACCTTGTCTGTAACGCCTTCTGTCTAGTAGCCCATACGATGATGTGTTATACAATAAGGCTGCTAACACAATGATGACATGGTCTCTCCTGGGTGAGCCATTTCAAACAGAGTCAGTTGGAAGCTCATAGGAACAATACATTTGCAAGGCTTGGAGACTATATTTCTTCAACTGAATGTCAGTGAAATTCTTGCAATTTATCACTTAGAAACAGATGAATTGATGTTAATACTCTTAGATTTAATTTTTTACCGGTGCATAATTTAAACTGTACTTTTGCTTCAGGCTCAGTCAAGGTTAATTTGTATTTGTAAATCTTAATGCAAGAAGCAAAGTGTGTTTGTCCATCTGTGAAATGTTTTTTCTACTCAAGTCTAGGAGTAGAAATACTTAGCTCTCTGGATAGTGACTTATTCCAAATGAAACAGAATATCTTTGTGATAATATTGCCCATCACAGCTGTAGGTTACCTAAATAGGCATTATATCCATTACTGTTCTGTTACATTGTTCAATGCAGCTATTATGTTCCATCAAAAATGGGAAAACATGTATATTATGAGTAGCAAGAAAACCAGCAGGTTGATAATTGCTCTATGCTCACTAATGTGAATTACTAGCTGGCTCATCTATAATTGTAATTAACACCTCCTGCTTCAGCTATGCAATTAGCTGATGTTGCTACAAATTTCTGTTATATATTTAATCTTTATCTTGTTTCTCTGGCCTGGTCTTGTATTCAATTTGTAAGTCAGTCTACAAACTATACATGGAGCTATCATGGCAGTTGCTCATTAGTCACATGAGGCCCACGCACATAGGCTGGCTGCATCTCCAGGGAATTCACGGTCAGCACGCTCCGTTCAGTTTTACTAAATGTGCCTGCTGTGTATCCTTTCATATTTGCTGTATCTCTTCTAGCTTAATTTGAATTCACGTTGTGAGTTTTCTGTGCCCACAGTAATTTTATGAACTGTTCTAGATACCAAGTTTTGGAAAGTCTCAAACAGTGCAGGTAAGAAATTCTGGACCAAAACTGGTTTTGAAGGGAGAGAGGGTGAGGTACAACCTGCTGTCTTTCCTGTAGCCTGGCTCAGGAGCTGACCTCTTCCTTGGCAGCCCTGAGTGTGTGGGGCAACCAAATTCCTCAGCCTCCCACTTCTCTGGCCCTGGAGCTCCAGGGACATGGGGCTGCCCTGCTCTCTCAGCCTGCCAGCTGCCTGGGAGCTCCCCGCTCCGGAGGCACTGCCGGGTGCCCAGCTTCGGCAGGCAGGCAGCCTGCCTGTCTTGGCACGCAGGCAGGTGCTTGGCTCGGCAGCTGCCCAGCTCGCCTGCTCCTGTGTAGTGAAGGCTTCCCAGCCAGATGGGCAGGGAGGAGGCAGGCTCCCTGCGTGGCTACCTCCCTAGGCAATCTGGGAACCTGTGGTCTCGGGAAGAACATTTTGGTTTTGAAAGAAAGTGTACATGGACAAAGTAATTCGTGGAGAGATGAAGGATGAATTTTCAGTGTGTTGCTGGCTCTGTTTTCTTCTGTGTGAAGACTCCCTTGGCATGCAGGCAGAGTGCCCCTCTTTTTGAGTTCTGTCCCTCCACTTTGGGGCTCGTCCACAAATGCAAAACATGCGTGGACTGAGCCCCCACAGCCTACCTTGCTGTAGGGCTTCTCTCACTTCCACTGCAGAGAAGCCCTGCAGCATTTCTGATGCTTCATACTGTAGAAAAAATTAACTGCACTTAAAATTGTGCATATTATAGGGGGACTATCCACCTCATGTACCAAAACCGCAAACTCCTTTTTGGTCCAAAATTCTGGTTCCAGCAAGCATAAGTATGAAAGACGCTTCTTTGGGCTCATCATCATGAAAGAAGCCCTCCAGGCACCCTTCCTGCATAGTCTGGTATTGTTTTGGACCAAGGAAATAAAGGAGAATAGATGGAATGCAATCCAGTTCTTTTCAGCTCAGAGATAAGTTTTTGACACTAGGTGGTACTACAGACAAAGGCCAATATTTGCAATCTTCGATGGTTAGGGATCGGCAGCTCTAACCCTGGCATCTAATTTGGTGGCCTGATTATTGGCTTCCGCAGCTCATATTATGCCTGAGATAAATATATTCCATTAAGCCAGTTTTTGGAGTGTAGTGCTTATGTGTCTTCTAGCTCCCTGCAAAATTTTCCTTTGTTATCAGTTAGGATTTTATCAGGTAATCCTTCAAAAATCTGTGAAACTATTTGACAGAGTTTAGGGGTAAATCTAACACCAGGTATCACTTGCTAATACAAAAAGGCATGTATAACATTTTGAGCCTCCTGTGTTCGATTCTGAAAATATATTTCTCCTGAGGAACACTGGGAATATTTTGCTGCTTCAGCTGCCCCCTCAACACTTTTCACTGTATAATATGTTTTATGGCTTTATTTAAAGCTTGGAGATCCATTTATCAAGGGCATTTCTGAAGATACTCTCATTTAACACCAACCTCCATTCTTAGATGGATGAGCATGTTATTTCCTTGAATTTTCACTCCTGTGTCTCAGTTTCTGCTTTTTCACTTTCTTTGTCTCTGCAGCTACTTCAGTCTCAGTCACTGCTAGATCAAGGCTCTCTACTCCTTCTTGTATGTGCCATGCTTGTTTAGGAACACAGAGTCTTATAGTTTTTACCCCAGTCTGTCGAAGCCATTAAATGTGATTTTTGCTAACAGGTAAAGTAGGAGTGAAATTTCTTTGGATGGTGAAATGTGTTTGATGGCAGAAGCAAGGGAACTCTAGCCTTGAAAAATCTATATCTAGCTTTTGAACTTTATTTTCTATTTTTTTCCCCCCTCTAATATTCTGGCTTTTAACAATCAAGAACTTTAATGTGTTTATTACTGCAGAAGTTAAAATCAATGTGTACTAGCTATCTCTGCACAGGCATCACAATGAACTGCCTGCTGATCCCATGTGATTCAAAATATGCTTAAAATGTGCTTTATTAAAAATACTTTATGTAGAAGATGGCACCGAAGTAGCCACAACAATACGAGATGGCTGGGGTTTTTTCCTGAAAAATATATAAGCAGCACCAAAACTACACTACTAGTTGTATAGTTGTCATCAACAGTAGATTTAATGGTGAAAATATTGATTTTCAAATAAATAAACATATTGACAGGCGATTGAGGAGCAGATAGCACCCTTTTGGGTACTGCATAACTAAAGGCAGACAAGAGAATGGATTTGTTAAAATTATTTTAAAAAATGAGAACAATAAAAATTATTCTGTGTTTTTCCCAAATCAGTAAGCTTTTCAAAATTTAGCTTTACTTTAATGTGTATACACAACTGTGTGCACTTATTTAAAGATTACCTTGTACTGTGGTAAACTGGAAATGCAATTAGTTTTTTAATTGTCTTTATATTACATAACTATTTTCAACAGCACATAAAAGAAAAAAAATAAATAGAAGTGGACATATTAAAAATATTACTTCAGTCCACAACCATGTGCTACACCATGAATTGTTTATATTAGAGAAGGGAAATCCTCCATAGTATCTCTAAATTAATTAGACAACATTTGTACCTGTTTTTAAAAGTGAAAAGGAAGTGGAGATAGCTGAGGTCAAAGTTCAGACAATTAGGCTGAACTTCTGAGTTCTTTCCTGTCCTAATTTCTAACCATATGAGGCTGCAAGATGAGGTATAGCTTGAGCTGCTGACATTTGTGTGATGAATCCCAAGCATATGTAGCAGACCTAGATGTCACTGGTCCTAGGCAGGAATTATGAAGTGACGAGATACACCCATTAGGGTTCATTTGACTGAGACCCAAGCTCACAAATACTTAGAAATAAATTGTAACTTTATAAATTTTCCAGGTTGCTATGCATGGTCTGAAGAGAAGCTCTTGTGGCAGCTGATGGAAACATTATCTAAAATCAAATGCAATGTCCCTGAAGGAAAGAACAGAGCAGTGACAGCTGCCACAACCCTTCACAGTGAGCACCATACTAGGTGGGCTGACGAGGTAGGGCAGGTGGAACCACAGCTTCACTCCTTTGCTAAGGGTGTCCAAACATTTCTGCCTGTTGTCCGTGCTCTGGGGTTTATTTGCTGAGAGCATAGACTGCATTCATTCTTCTCCAGTTGCTAAGACTTGAGAGGACAGAAACAAACAACATGTAGCCATGTAGGACAACACTTGATATGTTCCTAATATAGTTATCGAGGTCATCCTGACTGTATCTTGATTAGTTCTGCTGCAGAAATGGTTAACATCTGCTTTTGTATGTGTTACATTCACTTTCCCTTTACCTTTTATTTAAAATTGCATTAAATGTCTCATAAAGTACATGTGGTAATAAAAAGTAGTATTTGGAGAAAGAGTTGAAAGAGATCATATTAAAACCATTTGACTTAAGCAGCAGATTATAAATAAAATCAATATTGCAAGAATACAGTGGTCTAATTGCATTCTAATTGCATGACAAAATGCCTGCCCCAAATTAATCCAAAACTGTAGGGCTAAACACTGATTTTGTAAAGAGAAACACCATTGCAGGCTTATAACTTCAGCTAGTTTCTCTGTGTGCTTCTTGTTCCTGAGCAGCTTCTCCACAAGGCCACAGACGAGGGTAGCAGTCCATCAGGCTGGGACTCCAGCAAGACCAGTCCTCTTGGTGCCTCAGTGCTGGGGCATGTCAGTTAATTAGGGACAATCAGACTAATGCCCAAACTGTTTCTCTAAGGCTTGGCACATGTTCAATGCGGATTATTAGTACTTCCTAACAAGATTTTGTAAAACATTCTGAGTAACAATGACCTTGCTATGGGGGAATACTGCTGGAGGTAGCGATACATGGATTGTGATAATTTCTTTTCCCCTGTTTGAGAGACGTGGGGGACAGCTGGTGCTGCTGGAAGTGTAAATGGAGGATGTTATTCTTCTGGAAACTTCTGGGCAAAGCTTTGGTCTACCTGCCAAGCAGACCCTTAGAGACTGTATCTTGGAGAGACTTCCAATTTCTCCATCTGTTGGCCACTGTGCTGCTGGTGGCCTCCTCCTTTTCCCCTTGGATTGCTTTGCAAAGGACTGAAGAAAGGAGTCAGAACTGGGATCATCAGCGAATGCATTATCAGGCTCTTCAAACACAGCAGTGGTGTATTTTTGGTAGTTTGTCTTCTGCCAAATGGTACGCAGATTTCATATGCTTACTGTTTTGGGGCCATGAGCCGTATCTGCTGAATGCCCGGTTCTGGTATTACCTCTGAAAAATTACTCTAGATATGCATTATTTTCAAAGTAAAGCTGAAAATTTTTACAGTAGCTTATTATTTCCATATGGAATAACTGCATCTGTATTGCTTTTACAAGGAGCACAAACATCACTGGATGGCTAAAACAGATTTCCTTTGTCATCTTCCAATGTCAACTTTATTTCCTTTTCTCCATTCTACTCTTCTTTGACATGGCAAAATTGTGTTATCTCTTCTTCAAATGGCACACATAAAAGATTAATTGTCGAGGTTTATTACTAGGGGCCTTTTCCATCCCCTAGCTTATTGATTTCTTGGCAGTTATAAATACATTGCAGAAGATGGCAGACATGCAAATCCATCAGTATATCCTACAGATACTATAGACGCTTATGCTGGAGCCAGGCATTATGACACTGCACTCTGCAAAGTTAAAACTCTGAGCTTCAAAGGCACTTAAGGACCTGACGCCATTGATTCAACTACTGAAATATCTTAGAGACGCTGAGTTTTAGGAAACTAACTCTCATTGACTTTCAATTAGGATCTTCAGAGTTAAATCTTGCAAAATGCTGAGTATTCCTAAAATCCAGTGAGTAGCCACAGCTCTCCCTAAAAACAATTGGGTTTGAGGCGGCCCCAACACATTAGGAAACTGCTCAGCACTTTGCTGGGTCAACCTTTTAAAAATGTTTCTGTCAGGTTGCTATAATCAGTTTGAAAATTCATGGCCACTTTTAGAAATGCTTGCAGATCCTGAGTGTGCAGCTTTGGTATGGGATATTAAAAGTGGTTCAGTAACAGGAAGATTTTATAATAGACAACCAGACATAATCACTTTATTATGAGGCTCTTCTAAAAGCTCAGAGAAAGCTTTGTTGTTCTCTAACCATTTATTCACATTTAAAAAGTGATCATTCTGTCTCCCTTAAAGAACCACAGCCTTTCACTATATAAATAGTGCTTTGAGTGTTACAGAGTATTGAGTCCATGAACCATAATATAGCATTATGTCAATCCAGCTGCCAACTGCAATGTTTGTCCACATTTTTGGTACGATAAAGATCTTTATGAAGGCTTTTCTACCTGGATGCAAGGAAACTGCGATTAAAATGACAAAGTTATTTCATCTCACAATGAACATTTTCTTTTTTGTCAGGAAAATGATCTAATTTTAAAAACAAAAAGAACTAGACAGTGAGTTTTGAAGAGCCTGACTTCTAGCCTGTTCCCTGAAGTGGACTCCAGAGCTGTGTGTCAGACATGAAGGCTCCCTGAGCGGAGCAGGGCAGGGGTTAGGCATCACAGGACAGAATTCCAGGAAATGGTGTGCTTAGTAGGCTAATGCTTGCAGCTCATCTGAAGGAGCACAAGAAGTATGAGAAATCAAAAGGGTTCAAGTGTCTGAATCCCATCCTCTTCTGGGGACCATTTTTTGTCCAGGATTTTGAGAAAAAAATCCCTCCAAAAACCCAGCAAAACCTACCTGCATTGCATATAGACAAATATTCCATTCCTAAACTGTATTTAAGGACACCCTGAAAATACCTCGTTAATGAATATAAACAAAAGAGTCAGGCATGAGCTTTGTACCAGGCTGCTCATAAGACTGAATGAAACGCTGAAGATCGGGGCCAGAAAAATAATTTGGGAGACTTTTGGTTAAAAAGTGAGATGCGATTTCTTTAGGACTTTTGCAGTTTTATGATTGTTCATCATCCACAGGGTTTTCAGGACTGCAACTTTAAGCTAACTCTATTTTAGACACTTCAGCTTTTCTTAAAATGTGCCAATAGGCAGCAGACTACATTAAAGAATCATGGCAGGGAACATTTAAGTTAAAAATGTAAAGTATTTTAAGCAATGACTAATTAAAAAAGTAAAATTAAGGTATTTTTATTATTAAATGTTTTAAAATGTATTTTAAATTAAATATAAAGATATTTTTTTTAAAAACCCAGATCATTACAGACTTCCAAGTTGCTGTATCATTGATTAAAAAGCAAAAAGGTGTTTTTATCCCAAAATAATTCCTTCATGTAGATTTATACAGACAGATGAAACAGTGCAACTAGAATGGAAACTGCTATTTTAATGCAAATATATGAATGTCCTATTTTTGTGGGTTTTGGGTTTTCAAACATCCCAAATGAATATAAAATATTACTCCAGCTTCTGTTTCCAGTTTCAGCCCACAAATTTTATTTACTGTTGGCTTTCCTAGTCCAGAAAAATTCTTAACTATCATCAATGTAATTTATACCAATTCTACTTTGTGATTTCCTTTGACAGCAATTTTTAAATTGACAGTGATAGTCATTTTTTAAAAGTATTTGATTATTCCTTGAATTACTTTGCAGATGTTCTTTAATTCCATCCCAATTAATTCATGACAGATTCCTATATGGTAATCAGTTTGTAATATCTAAAATAAGCATTAGAGAAATCCTAACAGTCAGACTTAGCTTTTGGCCTTGAATAACTGAAAAAAGTTCAGATAATTTTTGGTGCTCTAAAGGTTATTCTAAATGTCATAGTTAAGGAAGGTTTGGTTTGGCAGTGAACAGTAATCGCATAGTAATACAATAGCAATATTTATAGAGAAGTCAAGGATATTTCAGATGATCTTACTAATATGACTTTAAAATTGCATTACTTTGGGAGGTAGTGCCTTAATATTAGGTGCATTTTAATAACAGTCTAATTCAGCTTCTCCATCCCTGCTGGGAATCAAACAAGCCCCTTTCTTGTGAATTAGTGTTAATAAGTCTTCAATAGATTCAGCTGTGGGATAATTAATGACTCACTTATTCTTGCCGGAACAGTTCAAGTGGGCTTCGTGCAGCATGCTGAGCTATTATCCTCTGGTGGGGTCATGCATCATGTCAACCAGTTAACAGCAGTGGCTGCACAACAGATTTGGAAATGATATAATCAGAATAGCCCAAACTTTTAGACCCTGCTTGTGAAGGTTTCAGCCTTCTGCAGAGGAGCAATGGAAAGACATAGAACAATGCGTTTTGGGGGATTAAGCAGGTGTGAAAATTGGCTCTTAAGTTATTGGAATTGACCTTCCTTTTCTGCAAAGTACAGTGATTTATGACATAATCATGCTGTTTACTTTCTTATATTTATAACCATCCTGTGAGCACTTACAAACATGTGGCACATCACTGTGCTAATTCCTACCGAACAGTTGAAGTGGGTGGGGAAAAACTATTCGATTGCAATAACATTTACTGTTATTTATGTGTGGTTTTCCTGGACCAGGAAGGAGCTGTAAGGGGGTACAGTAAAACTCCCATTTAGTCCTTCTTTGTTATGGTGAGCTTGGATGGAGACTGCACAGCCATCTAGTCCCCCCTTTTTTCCTGCAAATCAATTGCTGACTGCATTTGATCCTGTTAGTTATCACTGGTATCTATGACAACACTGAGACGATCTACCTAGTGATCTGGGACCATGTGTGGAATGTTGCATATACACAAAATAAAAACATGGTCTCCGCTTAGATAACAGTTTAGACCATGTTAACAAATGTACCTACAACTTCAAAGGGAGTGCTTTGTAAGGTGGTAGTGTTATACCCAGGAGATTAATTTGACACCACCTGTATTTGTCTCCATCAACAGACTCCCTCTCTATCCATTAAGTTCTTCCTGCAAGAAAATCTCTTACAGACACCTGAAGTATGCCCTCATTAGAGAATTTGTACAAGTGCTGTTCCTCCTCCTGGCAGAGCTCCCATTCCCTTTTCTAAGAGCTATTTCTGTCTTTTGAGCTTTTCCTTCTCCTTGGCCACTCCTAACTGCTATTTTCTTTCTGAGCCTCTTCACCCTCCCTGTCCCTCCTTGGACATCTACCTTTTCTACAGGGTCCTTCTACTTCTTTTCTCTAAGCTTTCCTTCAGATTTTTCTTCATTCTTCAGACCACATCTTGGAATTTTTTAGGGAATAATGAGATGTTTTCATACAAGCCAATGCTTTAATTTATTTACACATGTTAACGTGTAAGGAGCAGGTGTACACACAAGTATCTTTAAGCTTTAGGTTTACCTCTTTTGTAATCCCTTTCTGGAAATATTTCAAGTTTCTATATTTTTTAGGAAAACCTTTCTTGTCTCTCTCTTCTCCCTTCTCCTTAATTTCCTTAAGAGACAAGAAAGGAATAAGACTGTCTTTTAACAGAAGAAATCTATTTATGAATCTTGTGAGCCAAAGAATATTGTGTCTCAACAGGATGCTATCCCCAAAGATTTTTTTTCCCAAACACTTTTGGGCCAAATCTGTGACAGAGTCTTAAATTTTCTCTACAGTGTGTTCTCTGACCCATCTTGTTGGGCTGAACAGAAGATCACACTCAGTGCAGTGAATTCTTCCTGACCAGTTGCTGGCAAACGGCAAGATCCATGCACACAGGCTCCATTTACACTCATTTAAGGCAGTGACTGAAAATGTTTAAATAGTTGTTCAGATTACTCACTGGCTTAGCTACTGTGAGAAATACCAAAAAATGTGTGCATTTACTGATCTGCTCTGTAACAAAGCTCACAGAGTAGTCTGCCAGCTAAAGAGCAATTTAACTGGAAGGCTGCTGCCAGCTACATCAAATACATGCTCTTCTTTTAAACTGCTGAGATCAATAATGTACATCTGATGGCAGAATGGAATCAGTGTCCTGAGCTGAGCATGTACTGTTCATTTTATCTCACTGAACCTCATCCCTGACTCATCAGCAGAGCTTGACTTCCCTTGTTGGATTGACAGTGGTGACAGTTTTCTAGCATGTGTGATGTAGTCAGTATCCACAGAGGGTTAGGGTGACATACCAAACACGATTTATTTAAAGCAAGATTTCAATGAAGGTCTTTGATGGTAAAAGTATCTTGTATTAAAATGCTAATCTAAAAATATTTCAATGTAAAACATTTACAAACCATCACATGATCACAAACAGTTCATCTAGGAGCAGAATATCTTAAATAACCACTTTTGAGAGGTACACTTGAAGCTATCAGTTGTCTCACATATCACGCCTTTACATTTACTTTGCACCTGGAGATAACTGTGCATTTGTTGATGTATTTTATTTTGGTAATATCATTGTGATTATGCTTCTGTGTAACATAACACATGGTGAATCAGAATAAATACATCCTTCAGCCTTGTTACGAATCTTCTCTGTGGCTCTTCAAGTACGCTATCAGTGTAAAACAGACATCTCTCAACAACCTCTCTACACTTTCCCTCTATGTTCATCATGCTGTGCTATAGTAACTAATGGCCAGGCCACTTAGATTAGATAGAAGAAAGCAAGTTCCTTGAATCATATGATATCATAATGCTTTCAACTGTTATATGTTCAGTAGATGTAAAAGTGATTGAAAGCACAGAGGGCCAGGCAATTACTGGGCTTTCCATTATACTCAGCACAAAGAAATGACTGCTTCTGGTCTCTCATTTGACCTAAGTATAGATATGCAAAATAATTAGTAAGAATTATATCCTGAAGGTTTTACTTCTCATTGACTACAAAGGGACCCTAATGAAACTAGTTCAGACTTGAGTGATACCAATGCTAATGCTGATACAGATTCACAGACTGGTAGGGGTTGGAAGGGACCTCTGGAGATCATCTAGTCCAACCCCCCTGATAAAACAGGATCCCCTAGAGCAGGTGGCACGGGACTGTATCCAGGTGTGTCTTGAATATCTCCAGAGAAAGAGACTCCACAACCTCTCTGGGCAGCCTGTTCCAGTGCTGTGTCACCCTTGGAGTAAAGAAGTTTTTTCTCATGTTGAGATGCAGCTCCTTCTGTTCCAGTTTGTGCACATTGCCCCATGTCCTGTCACTGGTCACCACTGAGAAGAGTCTGGCCCCATCCTCTTAACATCCACCCTTTAGATATTGATAAGCTTTGATGAGATTCTCCTCTCAGTCTTCTCCAGACTAAACAGACCCAGCTCTCAGCCTTTCCTCATATGAGAGATACTCCAGTCCCCGAATCATATAATGCTTTGGGTTGGAAAGGACCTCAAAGATCATCTAGTTCCAACCCCCCTGCCATAGGCAGGGACACCTTCACTAAACCAGGTTGCCCAAAGCCCCATCCAACCTGGCCTTCCAGGGATGGGGCTTCTACAGCCTCTCTGGGCAACATGTTCTGGTGCCTTACCCCCCTCATAGTAAAGAATTCCTTCCTATCATCTTATCTAAACCTACCCTCATTCAGCTTGAAGCCATTTACCCGTGTCCTATCACTACACTCCCTGGTGAACAGTCCATCTCTCACTTTTCTATAGGACCCCTTTAAGTATTAGTATGCTGTAATTAGGTCTCCTCGGAACCTTCTCCAGGCTCAACAAGCCCAACTCTTGCAGCCTGTCTTCATAGGAGAGGTGCTCCAGCCCCCTGATTATCTTTGTGGCCCTCCTCTGGACTTGCTCCAACAACTCTATGTCTTTCCTGTACTGGAGACCCCAGAGTTGGATGCAGTACTCCAGATGGGGTCTTACCAGGGCAGAGTAGAGGGGCAGAATCACCCCCCTTGACCTGCTGGCCACACTGTTCTTGATGAAATTGAGGACACGGTTGGCCTTATTATCCTTGTAGCCCTCCACTGGACCCTCTCCAGTAGTTCCCTATCTTTCTGGGGAGTCCAGAACAGGACACAGTACTGAAGACGTGGCCTCACCAGGGAAGAGTAGAGGGGGAGGATAGCCTCCCTTGACCTGCTGGCCACTGGCTCTCAGGTTTAACTAATAGATCACCATTACATAATGAATGCATCTGTTTAGGGGCCGATTTTTGTAGCACACTGAAAAATTTCAAGTGCAATCCCATTGAATTTAGTTTAACTAGAGCTGTACTGGCCGGTATGAAATCAAAATGAGATCCAACAGAAAATATTCACAACCCCAATGATAAGATGCAGATTCTTTTATATGAGTTTACAGAAGTTTATGGCTTACTATTTGTTAGTACAGAGCAATGGTCCATGAAATTATATACATTTAAAAAACCTCAAACCCCACTACTGTTACTACTGTGCTCATAAAAAACCTTAATTGATGAAGTATGTTTAAAGATGTACTTTGATTTCATTGCTGTTATTCCATACCATTATTTACACCACATACCCAAGTTTTCAAACTGAAGGAAGCATTATGTACTTCATTAATCCCAGACTGCCAAATAAATACAGACAAGTGTATTAGAGATTCTCTATTATAACCTTTATGAAACAAAATGTTGCTCCTCTAGAATGAAGCTACTGGCAGATTTTTAGTGTATTTACAAGATTTGTGGTTTATACCCTTTTTTTAAAGTGTGCAGGTGACTATTTAGCCTGAGCTCAAGATTTTACCTTTTAAGTAAGTAGCATTTATGTAAATTGGATATAGATTTTTCTTTGCATTTTTCTGAACTGTCCTTTTGGAAAAACAAGAAAGATAACCTCAAAGAAGTAAGTAGAAAAGAAGATAAATAAGCTTAATTGGGATAATTCTTACAGAATTTTGATAGTTCTGATAAGAATATCTAAAAATTAAATCCTGGGTTGAGGACCTATTTGCATGGAGGACAGAAATGGCTTACTCACAGTTTATAAGTAGTTGAACTAAGTTATGTATTTTGACTTTCTATGTGGACATGGAACAAAAACATATTTGTGTCATCTTTTCATGCTTTTGGCAATATCACTTCTAGTGTTAGATGAAAAGAAAGGTACAGTGGCAGAGTGAGTTTTTATATTAATTTACACATAATCGATTACATTTTTGACCCTATTTCATTTAAAAGATTTGTTCTATGCATTCTTCCTTGAAAACCAGAAATTTATGCTGGTACCATTTATAATTAGAATAGTTGTATGTATCTGTGTATATTTGAGAGACCAAGTATGTGCATACCATTTGATTTAAGAAACAAGGCAAACAAGTTTATTTACATTGCCCTGAAGTATTTCAGTAAAATTCATGTTTATATTATTGAAAATTTCAGGATTTGTTTATGCTGGACTAACAGATGAAGGGAAAGTCAAAGAAATGCCTTTGATATCTTTAGCAATATAAAAGCCCTTATTCAAATAGAAATCAGGAAGCAAGTATCCCTGACCATTCTTGTATATGGTCTTTATTTCTCATATCTGTATGTACAATGGTTACTCCAGCTGCTCCCTATGGATTCTGTCTCAACATTCCAAGTTGTCTCCATGTGTTTTACCAGGTTGTGGCTGCCAGCATAACTAATAATCTAAGTTTCAAAATTGAGTTTTGATAATATAATGAGACATAGTACAGAACTTAGGGAGATTTGGTTATGGTAATTTCTCAGCAACCGATTCTGGAAATGTAAATTCTTCTAACCTACTTCCTCAAGATGTTCTTTTTCTACATAATTCTCTTTGCCTTCAGATACATCACATCACTCTTCAAAACCACTTTTAGGGTGGATTTAATCTGAACAAACGTAGATACCTACAGTACTTCATGGATTAGTCACCAGAAGCTCCCTTTCTAGTTGTTGCAGAGAAGTAGGCCTCCCTAGGGTGTGATGTTTGTTATTCTGCAGTACACATTGGAATTAGATCAGATGAATGATACCCTGAATGCACCTGTTGCTCTACATTGATTACATGGGAAGGCCAGATGTCAATGTCCACATTGTAGCTATTTAAACTTACTTGAGAGAAATGCTACCCTAAAAGTTAGCTGCCCAATTTCTTATTAATGCTTGTTTTCACAAAAGACATTTTAAATACAATTTAAAGGGGGTTTTATTTATTCTCCTGAACAATATTTTCACATTTGGATAACTACTTCTTTAACTCTGTGGTATCTTTTTTTAAGGTTATTGCTTTGAGTTGTGTTGAACACCCTACTTGTAGAACATGCATTGCTCCTGTTTTGTATGATATCAACATATGCACGTATCAGTCCTATTTCTCCAAGTAGTGATTTAGGAAAGATCTGTATAAATATTTTGAGGCTAAATTTTCCAGCATGTTTTCAAAGTAAGTGATGATAATGCTAACAATAACAATAATAATAATTGACAATGATTATTGTTAGTAATATAAATGAGATATGAGCATTAGTGCTAGGCTAATGCTATTTTATTTTATTTTATTTTGTGGCTCAAAATATGATTCTGGAATCTGTTCTCACTTATATGTACTGAAAAGAACAGAACAAAGTTTGGTTAGGTCACCTTCAAGATCTTTTAACAATATATATATATTTTTGACAGCTCATGATATCCTACACTTCTATTTGTTAATAGTAACCATATCTGTAGGAACATGCAAGTAATTTATTTCAAGAGACAACTGATTCCACTTGAGTTCTTATGCTTGTAGCTCTGGATGTTAAAGTGCAGACATTGTTTGACCCAAGTAAAATAGTTTTCATTATGTTTCTTCACCTGAACTGGAGACCACATTCCTGCTAAATTCTACCTTGGTTTGTGTGACCTGCGATGTATGCCTTATAAAAGCAGGTCTCACTCTTTGGAATCAGTCTTTTGTGCAGCCATCAGCTTTGTTTTACATATATTTATGTTATTTATAGGTTGTTTTAGAGAAGAAACACATTTGCTGGATGTTTTTATTTAATTTTAATCCACATTCAAAATTTGCTTTATATGCCTGCTTCTTTGGAAGTGGTGATGTCTTTGTGACAATTTATAACAAAACAAAGAACTGTCTGATGACTGACTTAATTCTGTAGTAACCCAGGTTGTGTTACTATGCATTTGCAGTATGTTTGTTCTTGCCATAAGATAAACCCCCACTAATGTGCACTAATGTGCACTGTGCATTCTGTCCTAATTACTAGCTCCTCACACTGTAGTTCTTTAGGCACTGACCGCTCATCTGAGCATGCGTAGAACTGCTCTGTGCTGAGCACAGTCTCTTAGGACTGTGATTAAGATCCGGAAACTGGTTGAACAACAGCAGTATTGATGCTTCATTCCATCCCACTAACCTGACCTTTAATTTTCTCTTGCTTTGGAGATGGCACTAACTCCGTATCTTATATCCTGGCAGATGTGTTTATCATTAGATTTTCTTCATTGGATGTTTATCATTATATTTTTTTCTCAATTGTTATTGGGATAAAAATAAAGCAAAACAAACTCCCACAAAAAACTCCAAAAGCCCAAACTAAAATCCTCAAAAACCTGCTAATTGAAGGGAAAAAGCCCAAATTTTCCAGTTCATTCCCTAGGGTACAGAGTCTCTCTCTTCCTCCTACCCTTCCCTACAGTGATACTGTGCACAGTTGTTTTGCTTTAGCTTTGTGATGGGGCTGTGCTCTCAGATGGGGGAAGCATGTACACAGAACAAGTGATTTTGCTAAGACAGACAGACGGCCAGATAAAGGAAACAATGAATTTAGGATTCCCTACACCAGATGAGCACCCCACCCTTTGGAAAGTTATATTATGTGAAATATTGAGCCATCAAGTGCCCCTGTGGACAATCAAGAGAAGAGTGAGTCCTGTTCAGTGTTGGTTGCGTGGGGAAGACATTGTGTTGTTCATTAGCTCTGGGATCGGTTCGCAGGACAAATGAGTGTGATTTTTAACTGGTCTTCCTGCAAGTCCTTTGCTAGATCCAAATATAAAATCCTTCAAGGACCTCACAGCTCTTTACCTCCTAGTAGGAGGTACCCTTACACTTCAGTTGCTCGCTGATGAGATGATTTTAGTATCGATAGCTGGGTTTTATTAATTTTCCTACAAGTGTCTTACTATCAAGTGCTTTGCAAACCTTTTAAAATGCATTTGTAAAATAAAATACAAATGCAGGGTGCACGCATGACCATCCATCCTGCCTTATGCACAAATGATAACTTGCAGTCAATAGAAGTGCTGGATTCCTCTTATGGCATTTGTCCACATGCCACATTCTTCATTCACACATACTGCCTGCAGGAGTGAAATGGATGCTCAGTTGTCCATGTCGTCCTCATTCTTTTCTGGCCCTGCAAGCATAAAGAACTAATGAGTACAAATCTACTCTGTTGACTGTGGGATGTTGTCTCATGACTGTTAGGAATTGGTGTCAACATGCCTCATATACTAATGGGTACTGAGCAATAACAAGATTTCCTCACTGCCACCTTAAGCTAACTTTTCTGATGCTATATGCTGTCTGTCTTCCTTGATTTGTCTTCCATTCTCTATCTGTAAATGGGACAGATCCTTTCCATGCCAATGAAGAAAGAGAAAACCAGTATTTTTCTTATTTTCCGATCATTGCTGAGACGTTGTTTATACCCTCCTGGAGGTCCCACTTTTCTCCTTTCTCATTGTATTTACTTATTTCTCCTATCACATCTATCTCTACTTTAAACCTTCCAGTGACATAATTAATAGTCTGTGCTGCTGAACCATATTTTGCTGCTGCTTTGGCAACTGTTTGCCAAACTGAAATCTTTGAGACCATATTAGATTGTTGACAAAATCCTTCCCCCCTCTTTTCCTATTTATTCTGCTTGATGTGGAGTGGTTCCATCCCAGGGTTCTGCATAACAACCATTATATTTTCTTCTTTTTATATGCTGTCTCCTAGTTCAATTTTTCACCATCACAGTATAATGTTCTTTTGCTTTGCTGATGGCTCCTAGCTCCCTCTCTCTCTTTCCTGATGCTTCAGCTGCAGCCTATGTTTTGTCGCAGTGTTTGGCACAAATTCAGAACCGAACACCTTAATTTTAAAGTGAATTTGAACAAGATAGAAGTAAAACTAATTATCTCATGGCACAAGCTTGCAACAACCCCTTCTGCAACCATGTAATTTAATAGTCCAGTGTTCTTTGTGTACTTAAAGATCTCTATATTATTTTTGGATCAATGTCTTTATTTTAAAGCCTAACATATATTCTGATGAGAGATGAGTTTATCACTTAAAGAATCCTGCTGGAGAGAAACCATTTATATTCCATTGCCAGAGAGATGATGTTTTAGTTACTGACAATGTTAATCTTAGTCTACTCAAAGAATGTTCTTATGCTGACATTAGAAGTATACTTAGTCCAAATGCTTCTTCACAATTTATTAATTTACTCTGAATTACTATACCATGATACTTCTTTACTCTAGATCCCCCGGGTTTTTATTTTTAAATTTCATATTAAATTTGAAAGCTATTGGTGACATTCCTTAAGCCACCAAGAGACATTTCTAGCAACCTTGCCATTCTCTCAAGGAGATCAAGATATCACATTTTTCCTCATGGAATTTTTCAGCCTCCAATGTTTGTCGTAATGATTTTAGCAATAAGTTTATTAATTTTTTGTGAACTAGTATTTGACCTTCCCCCACTTATGACAGAGCCAGTGACATTAAAATTATAGTTGAATGTTTACATCATTTATTATGTTAAAAGGATATATTGGTGATAAAACACATGCAAAATTGCAAAGGAAAGATTCAATGAGGAAAATATTGATTCCTCACTAGTTTCTGCAATACAAATTCTCCTTTTAAACATTCTATCAGTTGCTGAAGCCCTGCTTTTCTTGACTCTGGCTAGTACTTTCTGTCATCTTGTTGCAACAACAGCTCTTATACTGCAAACACTTCTGACAATTCTTAAGAACAATCATTTTCATCACAGTTGGGTTACTCAAACTGACGGACCCCAAATGCATACAGTGCTTTATACTGTGTTTGCTTTAGAAAGAAGCCAGTACATTTGCAAAGGTTATGTTTCTCTCGCTTTCCTCCTCTTTTCTTCCATCTTTTCTCTTCCTTTCATGTACCTTTAGCTTAGATTCTTAATTTTTTTTCCCCTTTCTATTCCCTAATGGTCAAACAAACCTTTTGTTTGATAAAGGTGAATCCTTTATCTCTTTATTAGTCCAATTTTGAAATTTAGCTAGGGACCTAGTTTCTGTCATACTAGATTAAGCAGTTTCTGTTGTTTAAACAGAAAAACTGCTTAAGTTATTAGTCCTTGAACATTTAATAAATAAAAAATGCTAGTATTTTTCTGAAGAGAGGATGGAAAGCCCTGAAGAGTTAAGTGAGCTTGTTGACATAATGGAAGAAGCTGCCTGGATAATAGGTCGGTAGTCCTTGAAGAAAGGAAAGTGCAGATAGTTAGAGAAAGTAGCTTGGCAGCTCCCTGTAAGTAGAGTCTGCTGCTTGTTTGCCTGCTGTTGTAATTGCTCCCATTTCATGTTCTTTGCCTGCCTTTATTCACCAAGTTTAAATGCATTAAAATTATTAAGAGTATTGTGACTGTATTGGCATTGCTTCTTATCAGACACTAAACCCCCGAAGCTGTTTAAATGTTCTGTGTCCGGTGTACATGACAAAGGGTGGCAGGGTAAAACTACTGTTTCAGATTTTGAATTAATTAAATACAATTAAGTAAGATAAAGATCCTCTCTATCACGTAAATGAGGAAAAAATAGAGGTTATTTGCCTGTCTGTTTTGGATAATTTTCATGATAATATCTACAGGTTAGGGACTTGATCAACTAAAAGATCAAAGTGCACCAGAAATCAGAGACAACTGTGGCTTCCTGAAATGAATCTTAGGCTTTTGTCTCCAATTAAGTCCATAGGGAACACTATGCAATGGAACACTCCTTCCCCCTCCCTGCCCAACGCCCCTCAAGCCCTCCCCCCGCTCCCGACATTTTACCCAAAGGTGTCAGTGTCTCCCTAAAGAGCAGTTCTTGCTGATGTCCTTTTTCAGAGCTTAAGAAAAGACCAGGTTGTTCTCTCCGTTCTGGCTCTCTGCAATGCCCTGTCAACAGATAGCTGCTATTATTCTTTCAAAGATTTTTTTTTTCTTCTTATTGTTTATTTGCTTGTTTTTTAATGATAGCATTGTCACCTAACATACTAGCTATAGTAATTGCTGAATCCAGAGATCTAAACTGAAGAGCCTCTTCCCAGGGCTATTTTCTCTCAGTCCCAAGAAAGATCTCAAAACCTGGATTCTGTCTGGATGGAGTTGTCTCCTGAAGCCCTGACTCTCCAGTTTGACACTGGCAGAGATGCCTGCCAGACTGTGTTTCCTATGGTTTAGGACTAGGCAGGTATCCTAGGGCTCTGAGAGAAGAATTTTTAATATTGTACAGAGAATGTGGAAACACAAACTCACTCCTGGGAGTAGGAAAAGGGGAAAGATTGGGAGATAACAAATTCTGCACAGAAACTCATGAGAAGTAATTATCAGTGAATGCAGTGAATGCATCAGCAGTTGTCAATGAACAAACCAGTAAGTCATACTTCTCAAAGGGTGTAAATATTATACTGAACTTGAAGCAAAGTCCTGGCCTTCTTCAGTAAAAAAAAAAAAAAAAAAAAAATTATCAATGTCTATTCAAAAACTTCATGGGGCTGTGAAACAGAAACATGGTGTCCTGAGGCATCCTTGTCTAAACCTGATGAAAATCAACAGGATTTCTCTGAGCATTTAGAGAAAAAGGGGAATAGGACAGGAGTAATTTGAATTGCACAACACTTCTCATGCCTGCTAAAGTATCTGTAGCAAAGTGACTTGAACAAAAGGTAGGCTAAGGTAAATGTGAAGCAAGTCCTTTGGGAGAAGAAATCTATTTACTTCTAGATATGTTGCATTTGGCCCTCAGAAAATAGCAGGTTGATATCAACTGTTGGGGAAAAAAAAAAAGGACTTTGTCCAATACAGTAAAATCATTGGCTGCTCTGATAACTCCATTGTTTTCAACAGTACTAGTGTCAGATCTAAAGGCAATACAGTGCATATTTACATATAGATATGTGGTGCTTGGACCCTGGCTGGAGTCCAGAAGCCTATCAAAGTTGCTCCAGCACTCATCTTTTCAGCTGGACAGGGGAGAAAATAGATATTGTGAGACATAGGAGTTGAGATAAGGACAGGGAGAGATCATTCCACAATGAGCGTCACGGGCAAAACAGACTCAACACACAATAAAGGAAAGAAAATTAATTTATTACACTACACTACACACAGAGTGAGACCAGAGTTGGATAATGAGAAGTGCGACCAGATCTTAAAGAACCTCCCCCTACCCCTCCCTTCTTAGCATTTTATTAATGATTTCTCTTCCTTCTTTCCCCTCTGCACTGCGGCATGGGAAGGGTCAGGGACTGAGAGAATGGGGTTTCAGTCAGTTCCTCACAAGTTTTTCTTCTTGGTTGGGGGATCTAGTACTCAGTCTACCCTGAACACATATCTTGTTTGAATCCTACACAGTATTGCTAAAGAGTAGCATTTTTGGAAAGAGTTACCGTGTACTCCAGTCAACGTGTTAACACTTTCTCCCACTATGTGCTTGCATTCAAGAGCCTGAAATTAGTTCAAGAAATAGGAGATATGTTTAAAGGATGACTTGTAAGTCAACAGGGGCATCACATTAGGCTGACCTAATGGAAATTATTCCCTTTGTGAGCAAGTTGCAGACAATTAATTTTCTATGTATATTTGACTGCAGGCAACTCGAGTTTAAGAAACACCTTCCATGTATTTTGTCAGCCACAAAAGAATATTGTTGCTGAGGTAAAGCATGATATATGTTTTTCTATTTTATACTTCGGTCTTTTGAAAAGAAAATTAAGCAAGCATTCTTACCCTGCTGTTATGGTTTCAGGCTACCTTTAGCGAGTTACCATTTACCAAAGTGTACCTCAAGGTACCTTTAAAAACAGCACTAAAATTTTTCTCAGAGTCCAGTACATTGCATATTGATTAATTTCGTTGTAGTGCTGTGACTGGTTAGTATTTTACTGTGATGACATACATAAATGGGTTTGTTATTGGAAGATACTGAGATGCCATTAATGCCTCTTTCAACACAGTAAGGGGTGACCTTGCTCAATTTTTTCATATAGAAACAACTGCTTATTCTGTATGTGTGTCATGCTTCCACAGGAGAAAGCATAAAGGACAGTGTAAAAACCAAAGTTAATGCAGGTCAGTGCAATATGCAGTATAGGAAGATGCTGAAATACTGCATGGCAGTCTCAGCTGAACCTTTTAAGTATGCTTTCTTCAATCAGGTATCTCCCTTTGAGTTTTAAATTACCATATTCATATGTTTTCAGATAATTCTACTGTAGTCAAAGTACTGGTTCTCTGTACTGAGGCCCTACTGAAGACATCATCAGTATGCTTTTCCCACTATTTGTTCACTTGTGAAACCAGCAGCACTAATTTTGGCAGAGATCAGAATACTGCAGTCTCCTATAAAAACCCAAAGGACTTTTGGATGTATCTTTTCTGTATCTGGTTTTCTCTCAAGCTTACAAAGTGTTTAATTAATGTACATATTTTGACTCCTCATGACCTATCTGCTACTTTCTTGTTGGTTGCCTTCATAGAGCTTTGATTTCTGCTCCCTGGCCAGAATGACTTCCTAACTGAGCAATGCTTTGGCATTTGGGACTTTTTTTTGTCTTTCTGTTCTTCTTTTATATAGAGTTGTGCCTACCTCCTGAGACAGTGCTGCACAGCACTTCAGAAAGTCAGTGTACAGTACTAGGTCTTTTAATTTCCTTTGTTTTGACTGTACAATGTACTGAACCTGGTTTTCTGTCCCTATGCACTTAGTAAAGACTTCTGATTTGAAGTGCATCCCTGCTAACTGTACAAGACTTTATACTCAGAATTTGCATGCTTGTTTGATCTTGTTGTCACTGGAACATCAGTGCAGCTCCTGGAACTCTGCAAGTTTTCTTTAGCTTTCTACACTTTCCTAGTCAACTTGCCTCTACTCACACAAGTAAGTGTAAGCATACACAGAAGTGTGTGGATTGTTTTGTTGGTTTAAAGGACTGGAGCTTTCAAAATTCATTCTGTTTGTTTCCTGAATATTCCCTATTGTCATGCTGATTACTTGTCGCTGGAGCCACTTGCTTTTACTATTTCATGCTTGCTTGCCTTTGCATTGCCTTTGATTCCTTTGACATTACCTGTTTACAAAGAAGCTGTGGCTGCTAATTACAGGATTTTGAGTGGCTCCTATCCCTTTATTTTAACGGTGGTCCAGGTGAAAATCTTAAGAACACTAACTCGATAAAATTTAGTTTCATTGCATCAAAGTTAGAGATCAGTAATACTGTTTGGCAACCTGCTTGATGAAGGGGGAAGTCTGAGCATCGAAAGACATTGATTCCACGACAGCACTTTTCTGTTTCAGGCTTTGGAGAGTGTACTACAAAAAAACAGCAGGGAGGAAAAAAAAGTAAGAATGCAAACTCAGAAAAAATGTGTCCCCTTTCATATTGTAGGGCAATTTGTTTTCACTGGTCATCAGTCTTAGCGATCACTTAGGTTAGAAAGAACAAAATGCTTCCTGAAAACTATTGTGTGCATGTACTGATGTGTTTGACCTTCATTTAAAAAAGGCTTTGATTTGTAAAGGGAAGTTTAGAAGTGATACTTTTCTTCAGTGTCTGTACCAAATAAGGTCAGAATTCAGCACCTTTCACAGTGTTAATTTAACCATGGAAAAGTTAATTGTGGTCAGTTACATCCTCACTGAGGCTAAAATGCTTAGTAGAAAGTTTTTGTCTTGAGATTTTGCCTCTTTTTATCACTGTCAGAAGCTCAAAGTTTAATCTTGCATTATAAAGCCTCCACACTCCTTCTAGAATGACTGTTTTACCATGTTACTGTTCTAATCTTATTGCTCTTAGACTTAGCTAAAGAAATGACCTTGGTGTCCCTGGAATAATTTAATAATTCAGGTATTGTTTCATAGTGCCTTCAAAATGTTTACCAGCAGTATACTTATGGAGAATCTTTATTTTGCTTTCTTGTCAGTTTTCTAACTACTCTCTTATAAAAGTAAATCAACATATATATGTATAGTAACCATTCTATCAAGCTAGTACAGCCATACAATCCCACTACTAGGCAATATAGAATATTAATAAATCATTGCACTTCAGCTACATATTCTTCATACTGTATCTCAGATGCTTACAGTATCTGATACATAATATCCTTTCCCCTTCCCCACAGCAACTATTTAGGTAAAGCGTATTACTAATTTACACTTCAATATTTTTAAAGTATGTGTCTCCATTAGGATGTGTATTACATTGTCAGTCATGGTATATTGAGAGGAATGAACTCATTTGTATGAAATATGAATCAATCCTAACTTTGAATCAGATTCAGACAAAACATTCTTAAGGTTCAAAAAACTCTATTTCACCCACCTCTGTGTTTTGTGGATCTATGAGGACTGGGGAAAAAAAAAAAAGAAATTATGTACAGGCAAGAATGTCTCCAGAGGTCTATTTATTTTTAATAATCCATACTGGTTCAAATTAGAAAACTTAAGAAATAATGGGAAAACACTCTAAATGCTGATTCTAAAATGGATCATCAGTCCAAGGGTTTTGGGGTATCTATCCTTCATTAATACCGGTGACAAGGAATCTTCACTGAATTCATCTATGCTAGGTGTAAAAGGAAATCAGGTATGTGGGTTTTTTTGCTTATATACTACTTTGATATATCTAGCAGTTCTGTTTACTCTTTAAACATACAAAAGACATATTTGGAAATTCTCAAGCTTCATGAAATGATTATCTTAACTCTTTCTATACCAAATGATCTTTAGTGGGGCTAGTCCTGTACTAGTATTATGTATAAATAACATTTAGTTCAGAGCTCAAAGATGTGATGGTCTCAATAAACAAAATATATAATGATGTAGTGGTATATGGCTAATAATAGTTTGATTATTTTTAAGTAGTCTTTATTAGAGTTATTTTTTGCATGAAAGAGGGAGAAGTTCAATTTCCTGCTATTTGGCATGGTTAAGCATTCAAAATTTAGGAAAGGTGAATTAGAAATTTTAACTATGATATTTTTCTTATGAAGTAACAATTAGGTACGACAGTGATGGATGTAAGACAGGAATTTATATTCTCTAGCTCTTCTGTTGACTTGTGGGGCATCAACAGTGCATCCTTGAAATCTGGACATGGATCTCGCCACTTATGAGATCTATTTTCCCTCAGTGCAGAGACTTATTTCAGGCTGAGTAACTGGTTATAATGTTCTTTCCAAAGCATCAAGAAACTAACTAAAACCCAGCATTTTAAATTAGAATTTGGGGAACACCTATTCACATTTTCCTCAATTAACCAGTTAAAACATGGCTCTTTTAGTGGAGTCAGATATTATAAAACAACTGTGTTTCTGTTACTTACAAAAGTGACACTTTTGTAGCTGCTGAACTATGTTCAAATAGTTCATATTTGAACTGATGCAATGACCTATGAAAAACTGAATGTAGGATGATCTGTGAGCAGAGAGAAACCCAAGATCAGAGGAGCATATATGATATAGTATCATCATGATGAGGGTGAAAAAAAAGATGACCAAGCAGGCTTAAAATGTCAGTATTCAGTAGTGACAGGCTTTTCCCTCTTCAGTCTGAGAATAGAAAGGTTTTGGCCAAATACTGTTGACAGTAACTTCTCCTGGGGATGATCAAAATGTCTAAAACTTCATCTTTCTCCTATATGCTAATATTTCTGATGTGCAGCAGAGAGCAGAAAAGCCCCAGAAGATGTAAAGAAACCAATGCAAATCTGAGCTGCAGACTTTCTGCAGCTGCTTCAGGCTGACATTTGGTAATAAAAGTTGTCTAGGTCGAGGGAAACACAAAATGTAAATAGCGTGACTTCCAGAAGAAAATAATAATTGTAAAATCAGCTTGGGTTTACTAATCTGTCTGCAAGTTGTTCTTCATAGCAGGGGTAATGAATTTTTAACCTGGAAATAACATAAGTATACTAATTCACAGCATCATTACAGGATATTTACAGACAGGATGCAGTTTCATGTTTATGACAAGTTCCATACTTATGAATTTTAATCCTGTGCTGGATAGAATTCATTCTTTCACTATCCAGCTGTGAGATCAGTGCAGAGCATATAGGGTAGCTGTAATGTTTCTACAGTGTAACTTAGGCAAGAAGAAAAATTCACGGTAAATAGGAAATTAGTGACATTCTGAAGACTTGCAGAAGAGACAAAATGATCAATTTCTTCATACAACTGAAGAGCATCTGTGGAGTGAGGCGGGGGGGAAGTGTAACCGTTCCACTTAAAATAGCAGCTGGTTTCACATCACTGACTGACAAATCTGAAATTGTGATTCACTGGCTAGAAAACTTTGGCATTCTAAACCTACTATTAACCTTTTACAGAGGGCAATTGAGAAAAAAATAACACAGGCAGAAACAATTCGAGTGCTAGCAGCACCAACATCTTCAGAAGAAATCAAAACGCTGTACATCAGCTCAAGTTACCACTCAGCAGACCATAAAGGCATTGCCTCTTGCTCCTCTTAATTATGGTGCTGCAGCATTTATTCACAGGCATAAACTGTGATTTGTCTCCATTTGGGAATATGAGACTACACCAGTTGATTATGGTGATGCAATTACTATTCTCTTAAAAAAGACAAAGGGTGACATCTCAGGCTGAAAATTGTCAATGCTGTCTTTTATCTATTCCTAATAAAATGCTAGCAAAGCCCTTGTCATTCAGATGGTAGAATACATGTTAGGTCGGTTTCTGTCCTGAGTCAATGCGTTTTGAGAGCAGGCTGTGGTACTTGGATAAGATCTTTATTTTGTAAGCTAACTCCATGCAAAGGAGCACACACAGTATGAACTGAAATACAGGAGTCTTACAGTCAGAACATGGCAGAGACTTGTTGGAAAACATGGGATATCATGCAAAAGTCATCATTATGCATTTATTACTTCAGCTGTATCTCTAAGATTCATCTGCTCTAGCATTCTTGTTGGTCACTTCAGAGCAATAAAGCCTCTGCTAGAATTATAGAACAATGATTGCCTTTCAGAAGTTTAATAAATGTTTATAGATCTTTAAAATATACCGAACTGATTGACAGGGTCGTGTTACTCATCTCGCTGAATGAGTCAGAAGTCTGTGTGTTTCACCCAGTGGAAAACTGGAGGGTTTTATGAAGAAGTACTGTGCAACATCAAGTTCCTTATTGCCAATAAAACCCTTGCATTAGTCAGTCAAAGCTACTTTTTGTCCATGAAGCCTTATACCAGACATTTTCTTGGAATGACCTCAAGGGATGTGAGTTAGCTTCAGGCTGAGACATCTGTATTTAGCTATCTGCAATGTTTCTGTCCACATACATATGAGGTAGTGGTCTAAGTTCCCTTGGGAGTATGTGGAGACCGTGTCAGTACAGGCAGGCCCAGGCATCCAGGGCCCATCCCACCATACCATGCAGGAGCATGGCATCTGGAGGCACCACGACAACTCAGCCCCAGGTATCTGGCATTTCCATGGGACTAGGGCTGGGTGGGGCTGGGCTGGGATGTGAGACCAGCTCAGAGAGGCCCACAGCTGGGCAGGGCAGGACTGTGGGAAACTGGAGACTGGAGCTGCTGCAGTGTTGCTGGGGCAGGAACTGACAGCCCTGTAGGGCTGATGTGGGGTCCTGGGCCCTGGGCAGGTGAGGGAGCCCTGCAGGTTTGGGAAGGGACAATGAGACCCATTACTGCCCTCAGAGACTGGACAGCTGTTCTAAACAACATGGGACATGGGAGCTTCCTGCACAGATTCAGGACAACCATCTTTTAGTGCAAAATAGTTAGTAGCTGATACATTGTGCTTTCACCTCTTTCATTTCCCCTGTTTTCCCAGCTCTCCTCCCTGCCCCTGCTGAGAGAAAATGCCAACATGAAATGGCAGAGCAGAGCTGTCCTGCTAATGAGGTCAGGGGGGGTTTGGTGCTTGTGGCAGGGACAAGGGATTTTCCATAGTTTGTGAGTGCCTTTCTCTATTGCTCCCTTCATATGCTGCTTTGGCAGCAAGCTTTGTAATGGAGAAGAGTGACCCTCCAGTGAAAAGATTTAATACTATTACAACACTTGATAATATTATGGTAATCAATAGATTGATAAATATTTATGATTGATACAGTTTCTTTTTTTCCTTGAATTTGTTTCATTGTTTTCTTCTTTAAAGAGGCAAGACTGACTCTTCATTCTGCTTCCATCTAAGCATAGCTCTAGTAGAAAGATAATTATTGATCGAGCCCTAACAGTTGCCAACAGAATAGCTCGTTGCAGAGTTGACAACAATAGCTGAGAAAGTATTGAACACAATTCTGTGATTGAGCACAAATTTTATATTTGGCATTGCTGAAGTTACTTTTCCTGTACTTTGAAGTTAAAATTGCAGAAATGGGAATTGGAGACCAAACCCTAGAAATATACTTATCCACTGCACTTTGCAGAGAAGTGGGAGATGTATTTCACTATTTCTCTGTCTCCTTTCCTCAGGGAAGCTCATAAGCCTTTCTTTTGTTCTCTCTCTCTCTCTCTTTTTTCCCTTTCCTTTCCTTTCTTTATTTTTCTCCTCACAAAAGAGAGTGCAGATTTCTCAGAATTTTAGCCATCAAAGCCGGTAAGTTGAACATAACTATGTTATGATGAAGTGGGATGCTGAGATAATGAGTAGAGAAGCAATTCCATTATGGCATGTTGTCTTTTAAAATTAGCTAAGGGGTGGGAGTATGGAATTTTTTTTCTTTAGCAGAGTGTGTGAGAGGAAAGGATAGTAAGGGCTTCTTTCAGCTGATAACCAGAGAGGTTTGCAATTGATTTGAACACCACCTCATAGCCTTCCTCATGCTAAGAGGTATAATAAAGACTAACTGGTAAAGCTAGTCGTCCATTTGCTTATGACTTCTGGCACTTTTTATGTAAAAGCCTTGATTGCTTACCACCCCAGAAATGGTTACTGATGATGTGGAAAGTTTAATTCAAAATTATTAGGAAAATTCATTGGATATAGTGGATGTATGGAACTATTAAAATTTTAGAAAATTTCAGAATTTTTGTATGATCCATAGAGAACATTTCCAAGTCCAGGAGTAGTATTATTTATTTTATTTTTAAAAGTTTAAGTAAAATAAAATGGAAAGCAGTTAAGAATGATAAAAACTACAATTCTGTATTCCCAGAACTTCACAGTCCATTAATTCTATACATCTGGAATATTGTGCAAATTCATGATTTCCTCTATTTTTTTGATGTGTTCTGTAAGCACTAAAAGTTTAAAGACAGCAAAACTAGAAGGTAGCAAGATATAAAATAATGTGATAAACCTAGGTTGGTAATTTGTTACCACAGGTGCATTTCTGGTTCTTGCATACACCAGGAAAATAATTTCCTTAGTATCTATCCATAGGTGTAAAGAGAGGAAAAATTGCTACTAGCTTTAGAACATTCAAATTTTTAAATGCTGAGGATCACTGCTGGGTGAATGAGCTAATTAATTTGAAAAGAACTGGGCCAAAGTAAAAATTATTTTCTGCAAATCCGTTAATCTCTGCAAACAAGGATGCTCGACTCAATGAATTTGGGAAACCATGTTTTCTTTCCACTCTGCAATGCAAAGCTTTGGATCTTAGTGGAGTCCAGGGGTAAAATTAGAACCAGAACTAGTACAAACCTCATCTAGAGTTGTTGCATGCAGACTGGCACAAAATACAGAAGTAATATCTCATTATTTCATATGATTTTTCTGCATATTCTATAGCAGTGTCTGCTTATTTCTTATACTAACATTGTGGATGGAAATCTGCAATGTTGGTGTGAGAAGAAGCTGAAGGAGGGAGTCTTATGGCAGCAGGACGTCCCTGTTCTGGCTAGAGACTGTGGAGCAAACAGACAGTTTCTACACAGAATCTTGAAGGCCACAGTGTCCAGAGTGAGACCTTTTACTTCATTATCCATGAAAAGAATATTAAAGTCGACACCCCTGAATATGATAATGAGAAGACCCCAAAGATGCAGTCAGTGGGCTATGGTACTTCCCCTCCACCCAAGGCAGGGACATCTTTGTAAGTATTGCAACCTCACATTTTTGGTGAGAATTCCCAGGATAGCATTTTGATTGCTAACTTTATATCTTAGCACTGTTGCAGTAAGGGAATTTATCAACAGCAATTCTTAACTCTCACTTTCTATTAGTTTCAACTTTGCAAACTATCTCAGTGAAAGTCCTTCAGGAGCTCTTGACAGGCAAATGCTGATTATGATATGTGGTTATATATGTAATTGTCTAGTCCTAAACCATTGGCCAAGTCTAGGACCAAGGCTGGACCTAGAAATAGGATTCAGCACACCAGGACTGCAAGATGCTGATTCAGCCCTAACCCCATCCTCAGTCTTTTTAAAGACTCAACTTCACTGCAGTCCTCTGGATTCCTTTCATATCATCACCCTTCTTAGATGGGCTGTCCTGTGCTTTGCTGAACTGCAGTGGAGGGCTGGGGAGCATGTGCTCACTGATGGCACTTGCTGCCTCTGTTGTCCTATATCAAGAGTTCCTCTCAGGACATCCTACATTTCTTTTTAGAAAAAGTGTCCCACTGTGAACGCAGCTTAAAATATGAATAAACTTTAGCTTAGAACAGGTTGGTCCTGCTACAGCCTCCTCTCTCTGTCCACATCTCTCTTCTCTGAGCTGAAAACTAATCTGCCAAAAAAACTTATTTGTCACTTGCATTGCTTCTTTGATATGATTTACAGCATAGCTATACCAATGTTTTTCTATTGCAAAGGGGAGGAGAATGTTGCAGCAGGAGAGTAAGAGACTTCTTTACAGTATGACCATTTTACATTAGATTGAAATCATTATTGCACTACTTTTACCTTCCTATTATACTTACAGCCCATTATTAGCCTCAAGCTTTTTTCTGTAGAGCTCCTTCCTAGCCAAGTTAGTCCACACTTTTTCTTTTTTTTTTCTCTTTAAGTTTTATTTTATCTCAGTAACTTCAGATTGTTTCATCAATTGAGCAAAATAATTCTGAAGGGAGTTTCCTCTCCTAAAGTGCCTCCTACTCACCCAGCTTGAACTTAGCACAAATCTTTTGTATGAGCTCTTCTCCAGCATTCAATCTCTTAGTGAAAACTGAGAACAGGCCTATAAAAGAATTTGATTGTACGGGCTCCAAAGATAGCCAGAAACTATTGAACACTACACTTTGATCAGTTTGGAGTTTTTTTGTCCAGTCTTTTCACCATTGTAAGGTAATTTTAGCTGCAGTGCATTTCCATAGTAAAGACACGAAATATCACTTGCTTTCCCTATCAACTCTGCACTGTCAAAAAGAGATGAGATGGTTTTGACAGGGTATGCTTTTGTACTTCCTTTTGAGATGTTTCCTATCATATTTCCTTCAGGGGCTAATTTAACGATTGCTTAATACTTTTCCACAATATCTTTCTGGGTTCATTATGTACAGTTCTATTTTTTCCTCATTCTGAAGAAAAAAGACTGTATTTACTGTTCTTCAGTCCTCCAGTGTTTACTGTCACCTCTCTCTCTCCCTCTCCCCTCAAGTTCTCTTAGATAATTAATTGCAAATGATTCAGGGATCACTTTTGTTACTTCCTTTAAAGCTGTGAATTGAAATCCATCCCATTTACTGCCTTGAATATGTCTGATTGTTCTAAGTATTCTGTAACCTGTTCTTTCCTCTGCTGACCTGAGCCACCCTATTGTAAAGTTTGAGTTACATGCATAGTTGCTATTAAACTTTTTGTTCAAAGGTTCACACCAAAAAGGTAGTAGATATTTTGACTCTTTTAGTATTATTCATTATTTACTCACACTCTCCCTTAAAAAATTGCCCTGTATTTTCCCTCATTTTACTCCTAATGAAATATAATGTGCTTCCTCTTCACATTGCTTTCGCTGCATCGTGATGAGTAGGTCTTAAACCATACCTTTTCCTCATTTTTTTCCCTACATTATTTTGCTGTTTATTTAGAATCCCCCTCATTCTTGTTCGTGCCTCTGTTTTTTGTGCAGTTTTTTTTTATCAATTTATTCAAGGGCTCTGAATGGTGCTATGGGGTCTTCTGCTTTACTTATTATATCCTCCCTGTCTCACGCTGCCACTGCCTGTGAAACTGCCTATTTAGTAGCTCCAAGCTCTCTTAACTTTTTTTTCCCTGTGTTCCCTTGATCCAACTCATTATTTCTCTGCGTGAGTTTCTGTGAACTCCCACCTCTCTCTTTTGGGCCTTTGCTCCTTATGCTGGGCCCTTTAAAACTTCTATTGCAGGATGATCGTAGTTATGTTTGTTCCTCATAAAGGAGAAAGGAAAGGTAGAAATATTAGTTTTTCATAAATGCAAATATATACAACCAGATAATCCACTAGACTGGTGTAAGTTATTCAATAAACTTATTTTTCTCTGTCAGTGAGGTTTGATTTTTCTCACTAACTGATATTTTTTATTGGAATATTGCTTATGGAGTACTTATGAGTAATCATTTGCTCGGAGTATACCATTATATATCTTGCAATTTACTTGCCTCATGTAAGCCTTCAGATATATGGTTGCTTGATTCTCAAATGCTTTTTCAGGAATACAGACATTCCTATTACTTGTAAGCCGATCACTTGCATTCCTAGCATTTTTTGAAAGTAAATTGGAAAGTAATTTTTTTCTCTGAATGATAAAAAAGTTAATGGTTAAGTGAGTTGTAAAATGAAAAATAAAATCTTAATGTTTAAGATTCACAAGTAAGTATATGTCTTTTTATCTGCTTGAGGGCAAAACTCAAGCTTCCCTAACATGTATAAGAATTGTAATTTAACTGCAAAGTGAACTCTGCCATAGCATTTGTATTATGTGCTACACTTGATTACTCATAAAAACATCCCTACATTCTTCATTACCCTTACAACATGGACCTATTGTGGTCCCATGTTACAGCAATTTCTTTCCTTTTAGAATCCAGTCTGCAAAGTGCCACCATAAAATTGTCTTATCGGTCCCCCCATTGCCTTCATTGTTGAAACCCTTTGGTAACTTCCTCTTGACTTCCAGTTGGATTCCATTTTCTCATATTACAGTCTCTGACTTTTCTCCTGCTTTCCTACATTCTCACTTACCTTAATCCAGCACCATTTAAATTCTCTATTCAGTTTTTAATATTCATGTTTTCCTCCTGGAGCTCACTTACATCTTTGGTAAGCCAGCTTCCACCCTTCTCTGAAACTGTTCTTGTACCAGTGATAACATATCCATCAAAAAAAAGAAGTGAAATGAAAAAACGTTATAATCCTCTTTGTTGACAAACACATCTTCCTTGTAAATGAAATATCATGTCAACAGGAATTTTATTTAAATGCTTTATCGCATGAGTTTCTAGTATCTCAAATAAATGCAAATAATAGGAGGTTGCTGCAATTCTCAGTAGAACACAAATGCTGTTTTGCAGTTCAAAGTTTCAAGAGGATCTTCATATAAATTAACTTTCCTCTTTTTTCATATCAAATGAACCAGATGTTTTCCATTACAGCACTTGTGTATCTTCAACTTGCTAGTGCCAGAAGTCCACTGCGGATAAAATTTTACTGGAGGAGGCAATGATAGGCTTATATGCAGCATGGAATGAGTAAATGGCATAACAAAAATCATAACAAAATGCTGTGAAGTTGGGCCAGCCACCCAATAACATGGCAATCTATTGGGACTTGAAAACAAGTCACATTATTAATCATTTTCCTGCCAGAATTTAGGATTTATTAATTTTAGATACAAAAGGCAGTGCAGACTTACTTTTAAGTTTCCACTCTAAAGTGGGAACTTGTGCTTTATGGCATTTCCTAGAGGCAAATGGTCAACAGTTCTGGGGAGTAATTTTTGCATTTCTTTTTGTAAGAAATAAGTAAATGATTATTAGAGGTGATCCTATGATGAGGACAAGGAATTATACTAAGAATTAAATACTTCTTGTTATTTGCTAATACCTGACTTGTTTTTGAACTACGTGAGGAAGTTATATTTGCTAACAATAAAATATTCTCTACCCTGCAGAAACTGTCAGTTATAACACATTTAGTCTGATCCAGGTTGCAAGGGAGTAAATGACAATACTTCCATAGAGGGCAATAACAGCAGGATACACCTGGTAATTCATATAACAGGCTGAGCACAGACCCAGAGGGAAGAAGAAATGGAGAAAAGCATTTGTTTAAAAACTTTTATTGGTTCACACCTGACTCTGTTGCTTTTAGTAAAACCAATGCAGAGGTTGGCAAAGGTAATGAAACATATGAAAAAGTGTCTGGAAAGGCCATGCACAAGTGCAGAGGGAGTTCAAGGTTATCACGAATCTTTAGTCAGTAGCAGAGAGTCTTTTGTGAGACCTGTGAGACAGGCATCAGCAAGAGGAGAAAGTGAAAATGGAACAGGAGTGCTCTTGTGAGTCTCAAGGCTGATGTATGTAGATCCAGTACAGAGGTATGTAAATTCAATGCAATTAATAATTACGAAGATAAATAAGCAATCCTAACTAGGCTGGATTTGGAACCTGGTATTTGATTTTAGGTTATTTTTTCAGATCCCACACCAGAATTTGTATTTTGGGGATTTGGAATACATATTAGAAAAAAGTCCAAGGATATAAGTACCTTGTCCATTTACAGCAAAGCTCTTCAGTTACTAAAAGCTTGAGACTGACTTTTCAGTAGTGCTCCTTGCCTTTAGTCACATTTGAAAAGATTTCTCTCCCGAGCCAGCAATTTTATAAAATCACTGAATGATTTGAGTTGGAAGGGACCTTAAAGATCATTTAGTTCCAATACCCCTGCCATGTGCAGGGATGCCTTTTCAATCATTTTTTCACAAATAGGAAGCTAGAAACAGGAATGTTTCTTCTTTTTTATTCAAAATAGGAAAACTAGAATTTTCATATAACCACAGAACTATAGTTAAAGCTCATCTATCTAGTTTAATGAGTTTCACTGTAAAATCAGAAACACTGCCAAGTACTGTTTGACTTTCTTTTATTTTTCTTTCATTTTACTTATTTTTCTGTCTACCAAAGAAGTCTGTGATGGGGTCAATAGCCTGCAGGGTGAACAATTTTATTTACCCATGGAGATAGTTAAAACAAAACTATTGTGTAAGTTTTCAAATTGTATGAAACATCATTGTGAATTTTGAAAGAGGAGGTAAAAGACAGAATCTAAAAATGGCACTTTGGTGATTTGGATAACTTTAGTTACATTTGCATAGTGAGAACTTGCAGTAAAGCCCATTTTAAATAACTTTTGAAGCTTGATTTTTAGTTTTCATAACCAAGATAGTAGTAAGTTGAAGAGATCATGATTGAAACAGTTTATACTTGGTGTTTGGCAAAAGCTGCAAAATTCAAATCAGGTCAAGGTTGTACTGATACATTAGTGCCTGGACTGAAGATACAGGCTTACACTGTTGGTTTAATGTACTAACTTCAGAAATAATGTTCTGGATTGATATTTCATTTTCAAACACACTTAATACTTCAGAGAATTTAAATCTGGGGATTTAAACTCCTTTAACCATCTTAAAGCATAGCTGAAAATATAGTCAAAGAAAGAGCATTACTAATTCTAATAAATGAAATTCACTAGTTAAAAATGTGTCCTTATGCTGACATGATACCCAATGCAGAGCTCACACTTTCCATGGTTCTAGTCCTTACTGCTAACAATTTCGTTACAGAA
>VZTU01033864.1:58985-160423 GCA_013400835.1 Zapornia atra | reverse complement strand
TGATGATCTAAAAGGTCTTTTCCTTCTAATTCTGTAATTCTGTGATCCCATGTCAGGGAGCAGCTTAGGCAGAGCATGCAGCACTACTCTGTTTGCAGGCCAGGCTAAGAGGCTCTGCTTTCCTTCCTGGTTTTGGCTAGGGGTTTTCCCACATTCCCAGGTATTCACCACTAGGTATGAATGAGTCAGATGTGGCTTTGCCATCAGCAGGATTGGTTAAGCATGGTCCTGTGAGCCTGGTGGGACTATGCCTAACCTGCAAAGATAATGCTATTTAGCACTGGTTTGATTTTTAAAAAAGGGTTTCTTGATGGTTCCACTGTCAAGTGAAGTCAGGAAGGCTTGAAAGCAGGTTAAATTTCATCAAATGCTGCTAAAAATGTCACCTGAACCTTTTTGGCAGGGAGCACTTATTTACAGACCTACTCACAGCCAAACACCCTGACTGATCAAACGTGTTCCGCCAAGCCACCTGAAGAACAAAAGACACAGAAGGTTGGGGAACCTGTGTACATAGCACCAGCTACACCTGAAAGTATAGTAGGTCCTTTACCCCTACAGATATTTTAGAAAAATGATACTTAAAACATCGAGCCTGTCCCAATTTTCTTGTCTGTCTCACACCTCCAGCCTGCATACCGTCACCAAGCTGCTCTTTCCTTGGAGGAGGGTCTGGACCTCTGCTCTTTTAGCAGGTGTAATTTTGCAGGAGTAGGTTCTGCCTTGGAAGTGGTCACAGCACTGAGCTTGACTGAGCTCAAGAAGCATCTGGACAACGCGCTCAGTCCCATGCTCTGACCAGGCTGTCCCTGTGTGGAGCCAGGAGTTGGACTTGATGATCCTTATGGGTCCCTTTCAGCTCAGGAGATTCTACAATTCTCACCCTAATCCCTTTCACAGCTCTGAAATGGCAAGTGTACCTGGGGTTTTTTTGGTCATGGAAGCTAAGCATTATGCTTAGCATAGACTGCAGGAGCTGCAGAGTAGGAGATGCTTTACAGGTGCTCCCTTGAACAAAGCACCACCCATTAATCAAGTGAAATTCAGCTGAAATCCTTGAAAGTTAGGCCAAGTAATTGTGTCAGTGTCTGATACATCACAGCAGTCAAAAGAGCATACTTTGATCCCTAAATTGCACTGTAGTGCAGGGGGTCACCTACCCTGGGCACTGGCAGGTTATGAAGGCCTCAGCATGGCCATGCAGGTTACTTTCCCACCCAAAAGAGACTGGTTTCTTCACAGGAAAAATACAACGATAATAATTATGCTGCTGGGTTAGTTTCTATAAATTACAGGGAGCATGCATGAATATTTTAGGTAAATTTGGCACATCTTCAAGATGGATTGCCCTAATGTCTGGATGGTGTGTCTGGAAACTGCAGCCTTTTCTCCTCAGCACGTACAGGAGCATGCTGAGGCTGCTGCCACATGCCACACTTGGTGCCTTCACCAGCTCACAGGTACAGTCCCTGAACAGTAGGAGTGTCATACATCTTTCTGGGTCAAGTATGACTTTTGCCACTGCCTTCTCCAGCCAGGCAGGGAGACCTCTGCAAATCATCCTCACCAGCCCTCCTGACAGCTCTTGACAGGTTGCCTCCTGCCTGGTGCTCACTTGCTGCTGGTCCAGGCTGCTCCCTGCCTCAGACAGTGCTGTCCTCCAGGCAGGACTGACCTCTCTCCTGATGGGTGGAGGGCACCTTCCAGCCAAAGGCCAGTGTGTGTTGCCAAAATACACCAGGGAAAAATTTTCCACTGTACCTGCTGGGTTCAGCACTGGGTCTGGCACTTACTGGCCAAGCAACCCAGCTTTGCTCTGACCACCACAGCGCCTGTCCAGTGTCCAGCACATCTATTCCTTCACTCTCCTGCCTACAGACTCTCTAGGAAGAGTCAAGTCTATGATAATTAAGTGCTGACTGGGGAACACCAGCCATAAAAATGCCACTCAGAAAGGTTTCAGACTCACGCACGACCTCCAGCCAGCCATTGTCTGCAGCCTCCCCACCTGGGGTTACAGCCCCAGATTATCCTGCCCCTGATAAATCCCACAGCTGGTTAAGCTCGTGCTGTAGGAGAGGTTGCTCAGCTCTTAGCTACTCCTGGAAGAACAGTTAGAAAGAGGATTTGGTTGCAATTCTGCCACTGATCTCGTGCTGTAATCCACTTCATTCCTGTCTTCTAATCCTCAAAGTCGGATGCAGCAGATGGCTAATGACCATTTGGCTGAAGGAAAATCCTCATGTGTGCAGAAGGCAGCACGAGGGCAGAGATCTGCAGAGAAACATATGCAGTGCCACATCTCGGGGTACCTCATGTTGTGGTCCTGAGCACCAGGTGGTCTTCAGGCTGACACCAGGGCAGGATTTGGCCACTATACAACAACCTCTCTCGCTTAACTAAAGAATTTCTTGGTTTATGTTTCCCATTACAGTTTTTGCCAGTATCGATTTCATATTCTCTGGGAAATTTTCTGAGCGGATACACGACTTCTCTGTGTCAGCAATACACTGATAAATTAATGACAAATTATTTAATACACTTTTCCAAACATTCCTGGGGTTTTCCACGTCATTTAATTAACAAATAGCCGCTGTAAAAGTGGGAAATAACAATAATCACTTGCAGCTCTTTCATGAAATTGCCTCTAATCACTCCAAAAGGCCTGCTAAATGCAGTTCAGACTACAGTTGCCATCTTTGTCTTCCTCTTGGCTGCAGCGTGGCCAATAACTGTTTGCACTGAGCCACATGCCTGGAGAAACCAACACAGAACAAATGGAAGATCTGCCTCTCACCTAGTGCCCGAAGGCACCATTTGAAGTAAGCAATAAAGCAAAGTAAGTCACTGATATGATTAAAACGTATCAAAATGAAAACATATCCATGTGCTTATGAACTTATTAAATAGAGCTCGATTCAAGTAATGCCAGTGAATGTTTTCCTGAACTAATAAGACCATGAGCAGAACTTTGTACCCTGCAGGTGAAGGCTAACATGGTTTCACATTACTTATGCAATGAATTAAATCTACTGGGCCCCACTGTGAGGACAGATGCTGGCACACATGAATGGAACCCACCCCATGTCAGGGGTTGGAGCACAGGGCATTCGGGATAAGTTGAAGGACGTGGGGTCATTCATTGCTATCTGCAACCCCCTGATGGGGTCATAGAGCAGACAGAGCCAAAGTCTTTTTAGAGCTGCACATCAAAATGATTACATTCTGGCCAAATAGGAGGAATTACCCTTCGCTTTGAGGGTGATCAAGCAGTGGCACAGGGACTAGAGAGGCCAGGCATTTCCTCCCTTTGTGTCATCAAAAGCCCAGTTGGAGACACAAGGCTTTGAGCACCCTGAGCTGACTTTGGCCTTGCCTTGAGCAGGGGTTGGGCTAGAGACTTCTAGAAAGCTCTTCCAACCTAAATTATTTTATATGTTATTATTGTATATGGTACTTAAATAATGCTGTCTCCTACAGGTAGTTTTTATTAGTGAAACTCCTCCATGACCCAGGAGACTAGCCTTGGAGGTTTCCTACAACCTTTCCTAAAGGGCCACAGGTAAGTGGCACAAAGAGCTCCCAGGGCGTAACCAGTAACAGGCACAGCAAAAAGAGTAGATTGTAATCATTGTTAAAAACACACATTAAACTAGTCAAGTTTGAGAACATTATTAACTCCCAATTATTTCAAAGCATCTCCATTCTGCAACAGCCCAGGCACTCTGCCATCACAACTCTTCCCCAGAAGATCATCAGCATCCAAACCTACAGCAAAGTCACCTACACCACAGAAAATCAGCTGCCAAAACGGTGGCCCCTTCACTGATGTGCTGCACACCCTGGACCAGACGTGGGTCTCAGCAGCATCAGCTCTGAAAACATACCTTTGCTTTTCACCTTCACCATCCTGTGCTGTGCTCCAGTTCTGCATGATGACATCAGAGCACCATTGCACATGGCAAGAGTTATCCATGTGAAAGCCAAAGAACACTAGAAAGAGCAACAGGAAAAAAAAAGAGTCACTAAACAGCAGAACATTGGGCTGGGCAATGGCCTAGGCCATTACTCTTTGGAGCAAACACTGCAGGGAAGGTGGTTTGGAGTCAACACCAGAGATGTTATCCTGCAGCTGATCAGAAGAAGAGGAAATGATTGGTTTAATCAGTTTTCCTGACACTTTAGTGACCTCAGCTGTATATAACTCAGTGCTGGGTTCTTCTCTGCCACAGCCCAAGCAACAACAATGAGGAGATGGTTGCAGGGGACTAGCAGCTGACCTGGGATTGATGCTGCACATGGCTGCCTAGCAGGAGAAAGTCAATCTGGCAACTTCATTGCAAAGGCTGGGAAAGTCTCCTTCAGAGGCTGGGGGCAGGAGAAAATCTTCCAAAGGCAGGAAAAAAGGAAAAAAAAATAATTTCAATAGATTCTTATCTGCAAGGAGCTGTTATTTATAGCTCAATGCACAGTTGAAACAGAATGAATAAGCATGTTCTGCCATGAAAGCAAATTGCTTTGTGGTTATATAAACCAGGGGAATAGTTGAACACATCTCCAAAGGATGGCAGATGAGGTATTTTCAAGCTACCAGTCATCCAGCAGCATGCATGTCACCAGAACAGCACACGGCAGGGGGACTGTGGCTGCGTCCCTTGGATTTCAGACAGCTCCACAAGCCACAACAGAGCGTCAGTGCCAGGAAAGGCCTATAGGCATAAGTAAGATATTTTAATTGACTAACTAGCAGGGCTGTGAAAAGTAATTCAGTGTGGTTGGGATGAGCAATTGCTGCATGCTACTGAGCAGCAAAGAGGAATACAAAGGCCTCAAGGAAGATCACTTGATCCCTGGACAGCTGCGTTGGAGAGCTTGTTTACAGAGGGATAAGCATCCCGGATGCAACTACAGTGCGAAGGCTACGGCAAGGCTGGCTGGGGAGACAGGTTACAGCCTCCCAGGAAGCATGGGGATCATCTCTTCACAGTGAGCTGCCAAGTCTCATTAATTTATCATGGGAACATGCCTTCAATGCCCGCTTCTCTCAGTTCTGTTTTGTAAGATTGACAGACATATCTATAGCCCACAAAGTGTTCTTGACAAGAGGGTAATTAACCTTCGATGTTTACATCTCCCTCCTCTTGGTAACAAACACACCATCTTTGTGCATTTTGGGGAGGACTGGCTGTAAAAGAGTGATAGTATCCTTTTATGTTCTTGATCAGAGGTCAGGAGGAGTGGGATAATTATTTTTCTGAGCTCTATCAGGAGAGGTAAGTAACTGAGGAAGAATTTCCTTGAATAAATGGCCAAAGCCTTGGACTCAGGGCTTTTGAACCAGTGCCAGGCCTGTGGAAGAGATCCCCATCTGGGACCCATTTGGGCCAGGAGCTGAGACCTGCTTCATGCAAGCTCAGGAAAGGGTGAGCTGAGGGTAAGGGAGCCAGAGGTGCAGATGTTTATACACAGATAATTTCATGTATGAGAGAGAAACTATTCTAAAGTGCTCTTTAAGTTAGATAAGCATTTCAAGAGTGTGTCCCCCTGCACAAACCCCATATGGGAGGAAGCAACCAGGAGTGCAAAGGAGCTATTCATGGAGGTACCAGTGCATCACTGCCACAGTAGCCTAGAGGCATCTCTCTGCCCCAGGAAACATCAACGTATCACATTCCCAGGCAAAGGTTTCCATGTAACACTGAAGGATGAGGCAATGCAGAACAGGAGCAAGTAGAGCACCAAACAAATACATGGTCCCAGATCCCACCCTATCAGCCAACAGACAAGCAAAAGAAATCATATGAGAAACAACGTTTGGAAAAGAGAAATGAAGGTGGTTGCTTTCATTTATGGGAAGAGAACCAGGAACCTGTGGGATTTGGGAGGAATGATAGTTTGCTTTTTAAGAAAGATCTTGTAAATAAAACAGCAACAAGGGTTTGGTTTTTTTTTTTCATTCCAAGGGGTAGGATGCAATAGGCTAAGAATGAAAATCCACTGCTCTTCCTGGTAGGAAAGAAAGCGAGTATAAGGAGAGAGCCAGGATATATCAAGGTGCTATAACTTGAACATGTGGCTGGAATAGGAGAAACTGGATAGAAAGAGTTTCAGTAGCCAAAGGACTATTGGCATCATACCCACTGAACACTTCTTCCTTCTTTTACCAACATCAAGAGAAAGGGCAACAATTTCATTTATACTGCAGAGTTGTGCTTTAATGAGCCCACTGTCTGACCCTTTGCTGCTGGACATGGGTAAAGCACTGTTGATGTGAAGAGGAAGGAGCATGCCCCTGACTGACTGGATTTTACTATTTCACAGGCATTGAGGTAGACTTCTGCCCTCTCTAAACTATTGCACTAGCAAAGCCACACAGTTCTTTGCACAATATATTACTACATACATGACAACTGCTATGGTGCATGTATTCATATGGCCCTTACAGCCCCTGATTTGGGCAGCGTGCCTCATTTGTAACCTGACAAAAATTCTTCTCTCAGGAGAGCTGAATGCACTGAAATCTGCAGAGGTTTTGTGTGTTTTCTTTTCTGGTCCTGAAGCAGGTTACATTGCCCTTCCCTGGTGCTGTCAGTGAGCGTTGTTTGTGTATGCTTGCACAGCAAAGGAATATTTCTGCTGCTTGTCTCATATTTTGCATCCTTTTGCCATCCTTCTCTTCATACATTTGAATGCAGCCTGTGGAGAACAGCAATGTTAGAAAGCTAGTGTTAAATCTCTGCCAAATAAAATGTCAACAGAAGGTATATGCATCACTTACGTCCAATCGTACGCTGCCTGCTCAGCATCCGGCTGACATTATTTGGGATGCTGCCACAGAGAGCAATGGGAGTTCAGGCTGCTTCTCAGTTTGCCTTCCTCCTTAGGTGCTGGGATGACTGCTGTTCCCGAGTCCCTGGGTGTCCTGTGTCCTCTGAAGAAGGGAAAGCCTGCCATTAGAGACTCGGTGTGACCATATTCTCAAAGGGGGATGGGTGCTGGGAATGTAAATAAGACTCCCAAATGATACAAGTTGAAGGAGAGTTCATCTGAGTTAGCCACCAACAATGAAGTGGTTTTCCTGTAACAACCATAATCCAATCAGTCAACAAACCTATGTCATCTCAACATGCTGCATCATTTGAATTTCCATTCTATTTTCTTCAGCTGTTTTCTTTCCTCTGCTAAAACTTCACATTTCACCCCAAGCACAAACAAGTGAAGAAGGAGAAAAGGGGGGATAAATTGGGAAAGCACAGGGAGAGGCCAGGGGCTAGGGGACTGTCACTCAGAAAACATGTTCTTTCCATCAGACTGACACGTTATAGGCACAGATCCCACATTCACTGGTGGAAGTGGAACCATCTGTGCCGCTGATCTGCTCCAGTGCTTGGCCAGGGGGCCCTGACCGGCCATCCTCAGCAATGCCCCTGGGGCACATATTACAGCTAAGCTTTAAAGGGAACAGAGTGGAGGGGGAAAGAAGACTATAAAACAATAAATTTCTAAAGATTCCTCATTCTTTGGGGAGCTTAAATAAAATTAAGCCTTTACTTCAGCAAATGAAAAATAGGCAGGAAGCGATGCGCTATGCGAATGCTCTTTGTTTGCAAATTCTCGTTATATTTAAACTTACAGGGCTGCACCTCAGCTGGTGAAAATCTGGAAAACCCTCCTAGGCTGAGTGGATGCCTGCCAGCTGGAGACAGGCTCCCTTCCACTGCTGCTTTCAGCTTTTTTCATATCTACTGGATGATCAGCAGAGAGCACGCAACCGAGCCCGGAGCGTGGCAAAGAATCAAATGAAATTGCATTAAACATTAAATTACAAGAAGGGGATGAACATTTCTGAGTGTGAACATATTGACAGATGAAACGGGTGGATACCAAGATGCTATTCCTTTAAACATAGAGGCCTGGGGTTTTTTTTTTTCAGTTCCCAAACTATTTTCTTTGCTAACAGCCACTTAAATAGACCTGTGTGACTGATACAGTGAGCTTCCATGATTATTTCTGGATTTTTTTTATTGTTATGAGGTTATACAAGCAGTAAAAAAAAAATTAAGTATTCACCTGAAATGAGAGGTTTTAAAAATCAGTGGGATGAGTCTTATTGCTCCAAGCACCCCCCTTAAGAGAGTGACAGAATATCTAGGCCCAGCCACATGCCTCTCCAGCAAATACAGCATATGAAAAAAAAAAAAAGCAGCTATGCCAAGGAAAATTATCAGCAGATGTAATTTTGAAAGGTATAGATTTTTTCAGTAAAGTGTTTGAATGAAGTTTGGGTACAGATGCTATCAAGGAAAAGTTGTGGGGTGGTTGGTTTTTTTTTCAAGTCACAGATGGGTGACTGCTGATAAACGGTGAAACAAGTTCTTTCGGTTCAATATGAAAAGCCTAAATATTGTTTTCTAAATCCCACTTATCAATCAAGAATTAAATGATTCACCTCATTCTTCCTCCTCTTTGTGTTGTAAGAAAAATGACTGTAGACTCAGAAAACATTGATAAGGCTATAAAGATAAGTTAGACAAACAAGGAAGGAGAGAGGACATTTATATTTTTAAAATATTGCCTCTATGATATGTACTGGTGCATTTGCAAGTCACAAAGCCCTGAGGCTGGCCTGTCATCCAAGTGAAATATGTTGAAGTTTGTCAGCTTTTGGCGTGGGTCAGGGGCTCTGTCCCTGCCCTCCAGAGCCAGAGGGCTGCAGTGGTGGCTGCAAGGCAGTGGGCAGAGCTGGGCCAGCCATGAAGCTTAGCTGCCTGATGTTGCAGTCACAGCAGATACTGGAAACCAGTTTTTTCTTCACTGGATCCTTGACTGAGGATGTAATAAGACTGAGCTTGCAACGACTGCTGTTCATGTGTAAAACTAAGGGTCCAGAGAAGCAGGACTAAATCCATGCTTGCATTTGATCCTTTTAGTGCCTCTTTCCACCTCGACAAACAAGAAGATAGTTGAATGGTTTTTTGAGAGTAGCCTGACCATTTTGAAGCTGCTCAGGCTTTTGCCCAAGGTAAGTCAGTCAGCCCTGGGCTCTGCAGCACAACACACCTGCGAAGCGATGGAGCAGTAGCTGAGCAGCACCAAAGCATCTGTCACCCTCACACTACAGGCAGTTATGGATAGATTTGTGGTCTGGCAATCAGAGCTTGTAAGATGACCTCTTGGTGTTCCCCAGCACAGACATCTCCATCTATCCAGCCATTCCTCTATCTATGGCCGAGCAGTCACCCAGCTCAGTCAACCATACCTTAAAACCACCTTTTTAAGTCTCCTGTAATGACACTTTAAACCTGGTATTGTTCTCCCTCTCTCCTAAGCCACAAAAATTCAATGCTTCCTCTTGAATGTGCTCATCTTTGCCTGACCACTGCTTCCTCATCAGCACAAAGAAATCATCTAATTAACACACACTCAGTAAGTAATCCTGGCACTGCTGAGAAAACTCCAAGGCACAGAAAACAACTCCATCCCTGAGAAAAAGGCTGCCCTACTTTTATAGTTATACTGCTTCACAAAACATCCCCCTCATGCTCCGGGGGGTGTTTCAACTCCAATGTGAGGCTTTTCCCATTTTCTGGCCCAGTTTTAGTGATTTATTCCATTATCTGCTCCCACATGAAGCCTACTGACAAACACCACATGGAAACCTCTGTCTAATGACCACTTAGTCTTCTTCCCCAGATTGCCCTGCCTTAATCTCAACTTTTTGCCTCCTGGAGTTCACGTTTGCCCCTGGTGTCATGCTACAAGCTGCACAGAGGAGGCTTTGGCATAGCTGTGGCCAGTTAATGCCATTCACAGTTGAATCTCAGCAGTGTTACTGCAAAGGCTTGCAAAAGCCAGTGGTCAGAGCTAAGTCCAAGTGAAAGCCTGCCAAAGTCCACAGAAGAAAAAAAATATATTCAGGCCTTATCCCTGAGGATAAACAAGTTACACTTAAACAAGACCAAAGCAGCATGTTCTGCAAAAACACCTTAACAGAAAATGGCAAAAAGGTTATATAAACCAAAGGAATGTTTACATTAGGACACAGACCCAGGAAAGTACAATAAGCCATTGTTAGTTACAAATCGTCTTGAAAAGTACATGCCAGCCATGGACACTAATGGCATGGAGGTACTATGGCCTCATTCCCTGGTACAATAACCACAGTACCTCCAAGTCAGGAACATTTGCTTTCAGCCTATTCTTCTAGCCCAACAATTCAAAGAGCAAATTTCCAAACTGATCCAAATAATTGTGTTATTCTCTGGTAAACTACAATAGCACATTGAATCAGGGAGGCACTAGCTGCAGTCCAGAAGAAATCCTTTAACCCTGAAACATTTGACTTGCAGTAGCTTTGGTGACCTGGTGTGGAGCTAGTGGCAGTTGCTGTGCCTGCACTGCCAAGAGATGAGGGGTAGCCCCTCGTTCTCCCTTCATCTCTGCCTTCCATACATACTCCAAAGTGACAGCAGTCACATCATCAAGTCCTGAGCTCTTTAGCCTCAAAAAAGTAGGCAAAATACAACTATTGGGCAGAACAGTTTTCCTATGACTTGTTATATATTCATTTAAAACTGGTCACAAGTGAAACTCTGCATCCTTTTCCCTCCTGAATGGCTTCAGAAGAAAGGCAGCTGCAGTGATGTAACCAGGGGTGTCTGTCACCCCAGAGGTGATTTCTGCCCACCAGGCTTGGCAATATTCTGTTGAATTCATATATCAAGACTTTTTCACATATAACAGCACTTAACACTGAGGTCAAACTCAATGGAGACAGGCTGGGATCACCTTTCCTGAATGCAGATGCTGCCTCTTCCACAGGACAGGCAGCACAGGCAGTGGACACCACTTGGCTAGGCAGCCAGTTTCCCTTTCTGGCTCACAGCAAGAAAGCTCTTGAGAGGAAACCACCACTCACATTCTAGACATTGCCCTATGGAGGAGGTGGATCGTGCCCTGGAGGTGAGCATCTCCTTACACTGGCTATACAGATGGAATCCACGATCAGGTTATACAGAGATATTAATGGTTAGATGAGACTAATACTGACAAGCAGACTCTGAGGAGTAAGGAAGTGCCTGGGAGCTCCAAAGGGAGGCCAGGCCCTTGTCACTGGAGGGATGACACTGACACATGACAGGAAAAGATGCACCCACATTGTTTGGTAGAGCAGAACATCTATAGAAAAACACATATGCACCACTAGAAGTACCATCTCAGGGAGAAGGGACAAAAGGGATGAGACATGGCATTAAGACAGAGAACTGTGTTGTGAATTTTGCCAAGTGAATTTATTCAACAAATGTTTCAGGAGCTAAGGAAGTGAAGGAAAGGTGCTAGGGATGATCATCCCATGGTAAGTCACATGCAAGGGAGTTTGTCTTCCTGGTCTGGCTTCCAGCACTGAGTTAGCACTCTTTCATACTCATGAGGTTGAGAGTCTTAATGCTTTCCCTGGTGAGAGAAGGAGAGAGAAGGATTGGTTGGTTTGGTGAAGTACTGATGAGCTTATGGGACAGATTGCATGCTGGTGAAAATTAGTAAAATATCTTAGAAGTTAACAAACAGGAGGCTACATGCAGATCACAGAAATGGGCCCTTCACATTTTCCCTTAAAATGCAACCCCCCCATCTCCTTGAACGTGTCACAGTGCACCAGAAATGTCTAGTATAAGCCTGTAAGCAGTTAGTCAACAGCCCATGATGAAAACAGCCCTGTATTCACAGTAGGTACAGTAATTGATCACAAAAGGAAGGGTTTTGCTCTTGTACGTACAGGTAGGCATTGCAGAAAGCACATCTGTTGCTGTATGTTTTGCCATCAGAGCCACAGTGGGGCATATATTCCATGGTGCAGATCGGGGAGACTTCATGGAAGCCTTTGCAGTGCTCCTGCACACAGAAGATAGCCATGAGTCTCTGTCCAAGAGAAAACTGTGCCCCCCGCCCCCCGCCCCCCTCAGCATAAGGGTTAACAGCCCACTGAGAAATGAAACCATCTGCAACATCATAATAACCTACTCAAAGTTTCCTCCTGGTGGCAGCTATGACCTTGTATTATTTCAGCTCACTGCCACGTCTGTTCCTGCAGCGTTACAATGGGAGGGATATTGACTGTTTCATGACCAGTGTGAAATTCCCAAGGGATCTCCCTAAGCCTGCCACACCACTGCTCCCCTACTTTGTAACCCAGAGCAGAGGGCAGTCCCCCATAAGCGTAACAAACACTGGACTTCAGTCTTTTTCCCCATCCTTTCCCCACTCACTTTTGTAATATCCTCTTCACAGCGCCCATTCTTCCTTTTGCCAAGACTGGTCCGATGTTCCCTGGAGGAAGGAGAGACCATCATTAGCCACAACCTTCCCCATTACAACCACAGTGCAAGAACAAACCTACCTCCCCTGTAGCACACAGGAGATGTTCAGATCCGTTTGATTAGCACTACCTGCACAGCACTAACAAGAACATCCTCTTATGAGGCAGGCACGTGTCTCTTGGAATAACACCTGCCCCAGCTGATGCATCCTCTGGGGTGAAACCCCACATCAAACACCAACCAGAACAGGCAGGAAAATGGGGGTAGACAGACAGGAACCATCCAGCACAGGGTGCATAGCGCCCATGCATGTTACTTGGCACTCACAGACCCAGCTACCACCACTGTGAATCCCCTGGGAGCAGGATGAGTACTTACAGGTTGTGGGCACACAGTGTGCACTCACTGGCGTAAGTGACACCATCGGTACCACAGACGGGATCGTAGATCATCGTGCAGGCCATCAGCTGCTTGCCATCCTTCGTCGTGGAGGTTGGGTACTGGCTGCAGTCCAGCTGGGGAACAAAGACAGCAGAAGCTCTGGCATGGGCTCTGCTCCATGCAAGGCACCCAGACACAACACCCCTGCTTATGCCTCTGCCTTTTAGGATCAGCCACAGGATGAATTATGGTTATGTATTAACTCATTCTTCATGGAAAACTAGCAATTTCCTTTCATAGCTTTATTCTGGAGAAGGCTGAATCCAGGCTTGAAGGCAGACATTACTCATTCAGCTTCCTATTTATCACGATGCCCCTTACACCTTGCCGAACCTACTGGGATATTACAAAATGCAGCTCAAAAACTGATCTGCACATCAAACCGGTGTGATTCATGCACTTCCTGCCAGAGGACAGGACCGTGACCAAGGTGCTTCTCATGTCCCACAAGAACGGAGGGGGGGATGTGCTGACAGGCCTTTTGTTGCAACGGGATGGCTCGGGGTGTTGAAATCTGCCAGCAGGACTGACAGCAGCTGAAGCTGATTTATACCGGTTGAAGAACTGGCCTTATGTTTTAGCACTCCCAGTTTCCCCAGCATGAGCTCTTCCTCCCTGATTTATGTATCTCACCCTGGTCTGAGCCCAGAGCACACTCGGGAAACAAAGGAATGACATTTCATGGTTTGTTTGTATAGAAATGAAGTATCTGACTTGGGATGTTGACTCTTTCAAACACATGCTAATGAGATGGCTTTGTTCTGTTCCCCAGTGGCTGTAAATAGTTTAGAGCTGGCCAAATATAGTTAATCTGGTATTTTTACAAGATATGTTGTTGGTATACATTAGATTACATTACATTTACAGAAAAAACAGAGTGGGATTCGAATCCCCTGGTACATTAGGTATCAGCATCCAAACCAGGTAATTTTCTAATCTTTGTAGAACATCCTTTTGTAGAACGCAAGCATCCAGAAGGCACCAGGTACCCTGGGTCCGCTGCATCCCCTTCCTGTATTGCCAAAACAGACTAAGTCCCTGTGGCAGCTATGACAGGCTGCCATGGGAGCGGGATTTCTTCTTGTAAAGCCCTAAATCAGTTATGTTTCCTGTCTCCTAACTACTTCCTCACCTGTCCTCTCCTTTTTTCTCTCCTGACCACATGCAGGCAGCACACAGTGTTCCTGCTGCCAGAAGGGTGATATTCACCCGCAGAAGGAAGGGCCACACAAGCTGTGGCCCCCCGGGGCAGAGGCTACACCCCCAAACCCAACCAGCACCGATGCAAGTTACACAATCAGCTCTTATTTTTCCTTGTGTGTCACTTACTTGGGGAACTTCCTCTACGCACTTTCCATCGTGCTTCTTGGCAACGCTGGTTCCGGCTTCACTGGAAGAGAAAGCAGGGTGAAAAACGCTTGCTGGGTAACTCTGCTGGGCTCTCAGGGTTGGGGGACACCCCAGGGGCTTACATGTTGTGGGCGCACAGCGCGCAGTCGTTGCTGTAGGTGACGCCGTCTGTGCCGCAGATCTCGCGCAGGATGAAGGGACAGGCTGCGATGGCCTCCCCGGTTTTGGTATTGCTCAGGTACGCGGTGCAGTCAACCTGGGAGAGAAGGTAATGATGCTGGGGCAGTGCCTCCTGGGCAGGCTGCCTGCTCTGATCCCCCAGCTTCTGCCAGAGGGAAATCGGAGGGGGTTTAGGTTTAGTCTTCCATTAGAAACGGGTTCAGTAATTGTAGCTGGGTTGGCTACAATTGGCATTGTCTCCTCAGAGGGAAGAAAGGAACAGCTGTCCAAAAGAGATGATTTTTTCCCACACTACCACAATACACAAGTTTTAAAACAAGCATTAACCCAAAGAATCCGATTTAAAGTGTTTGACATTAAGTCCAGCTTGACACAGTTAACTACACGTGAGAATTTGTTTCAGCTTTTTCAAAACAGCAGCAAGAATTGTTACACAGTTTTCTGTTGCAAAAATATTTACCCTGTATAAAATCTAACAGTTTAAATATCCGAGGATAAACAAACACACACTGAAGTCAGTCTGCACTAGTGAAGCACACTGATGCTGCACTGTCATTTTGCACAGCCTGCCCAACGCAAAGTCTTTTTTTATCCATATTCCCCCACATGCTCCAAGAGCAAATTAAAGCAAAGGCAGCGTTTTAACAGTGTGTCTTTACTATAAGAAAATATATTGCAGTCCCTAAGGATGCATGAAGTTATTTTCAGCGCTCCAGAGCTGCTCTGCATAAGCAGAATAAATGTGTTGAGATATTATCAGCAAGCATTGTTACTGTGCAGGATAATAAAGCTATTTTTGTATGCATATCTGGGAGCAGATTTTTCCTGGCTGACCACAGGACAAGGGGTTTTTTCTACCTGCCTGTCTAGTGCAATGGAAATCTTAGCACCAAATGAATACTCAGACATCCAACGCAGCCTTCTACCTTCCTCTCCTATTGTGCTAAAATGGGCTGCACGGGTCTTGGGCTGCCTCTGATGATTTCTGTTCAGAAATCTGCAGTACCAGGACATTTTGTTCCTGAAGTCCTGGCCTGTTCCCCTTCTCTCTCCTCCTCATGTACAGCACATTGGCAGCGGCTGCTGTGAGCAGCTATGGAGAACCACAGCACAAGGACGAGCCCCGTGCATCACCCCTCCACAGGGCTGGTGCACTGAACCCAACCAGGCTCTTCCTGGGGGCTGGGAAGAGAGGAGGAGATGGCACTTGCTTTATAGCCTGTTATACTTACAGGGCTGCTTTCCTCCTTGCATCTTCCCTCATGGCTTTTCTTCACATGAGTACCAAGTTCTCTGAAAGGGAGAGGTTGGTGTTAGTGTGCTCATGGGCTGAGCCCCCAGGCACCCAGGTGCCACAGGAAGCAAACCGAACTCATAGCCAGTACGTATCATAACAGAGTCATCTGACTGTAGAACGAACCAGCTTCTCCTGGTTGTTAGCAAGTGTAATCCTAAGCAGTAATGGACATGGTCTCAAACACTCTGTCCTCTGGCCAAATACCACAGACTTCGCTCTCCCACAGCACCCCCAAGGAGAACAAACAGAGCATCATCAGGGAACAGAATCAAGGTGACTGGGGCTTCAGGAAGTTGAAAGATAAACACAAAGGGGCATATCTGAGGGGAGACCTCATCACTCTCTACAGCTACATAAAAGGTGGTTGTAGGTCTCTTCTCCCTGGAAGCTAGTGATAGGACAAGGGGAAAACAGTCTTAAATTGCATCAGGGGAAGTTTAGGGTGGATATTAGGAAAAATTTCTTTACTGGAAGGGCTGTCAGAAACTGGAACAAGCTGCCCAGGGAGGTGGTTGGGTCACCATCCCTGGAGGCGTTTAAAAGAGTAGATGTACTTGGTGACATGGTCTAGTGTTGGATCTAGTAGGGCTGAATAGGTGGTTGGACTCAATGATCTTGAAGGTCTTTTCCAACTAAAACCATTCTGTGATTCTATATCTATATGTTGGTACCAAAAGAAAAGCCATCTGGAGCACTAGCCATGTCTCCTCACTCCAAGAGACAGTCCAAAGTCCACTACTTACAGGTTATGGGCACAGATGCCACATTCATTGTCGTAAGTAAATCCGTCTGTGCCGCAGACTGGTACCAGGATCCTTGGACAGCGCATCAGGGCTTTACCACCCTTCATCATTCTTGATGGGTATTGACTGCAATCAATCTACAAAAAGCAGGAGTGTCAAAACTGAGAAATCCTTGTTCTCAGAGAGAAAAAAAAAGCCCAAACAACTTAATCCCCTGCCATGTCTTTTATGCTGGGATGCTGAGACAACACCGGTGCTGCGTTCCAGTTCTCTCAAAGCCAGGCTGCCAGTTCTGCATGAATCCTCTCACACACAGAGGGAGCTGCACAGCACTGCATAGTTTGTGAGATGCCAAATCGCTAGGGTTAGTGCCTCGCTCAATCCCAAACACAAAATATGCCAGAAAAGCCAAAACCAGAGAAAGACACAGTCCCCTCTTCATGCTGCAGTGTAAACAATACACCAGAATAGTAAAGGAATTTGGGCTTTGCTGATAATGCATTTGAAGAGCATCCTCAAAGGAAGATCTAAGCCCAAACCGATCGTCTTCCATATTCATGTGCTGGCATATCCTAAACACCATCCCTGGGGTGTCTTGGCTGATACATTCAGATCAAACCTTCAGATGTGCTCTGTATACCAGCATACACCCCAGCCCCAAAGGTTGGTGTAGGTATGAATTGGTAATGTAAACCCTGTGCCTAGCTCCCTCACAACCCATCTGCCAGGGCTCTCTGGGCATGGAGAGCCCGGAGGACACCTGCCTCAGGACAGATGGGATTTGTAGGCATCCTCAACACAAGGGTCCGACGTGACTTAATAGACATGTGGAGACAGCCAGGCTTCAGGCCAGCTCACTTTTAGAGTAGTTGTAGCCTCAGAGAACCTTTGAGAAGACACAGCTAAGAGGAGAAACATGCCTTATATTGAATACTCACCTCAGAACTCTCCTGTCTGCATTTTCCATTGTGCTTTTTGCCAACATGGGTCCTCTGTTCTCTGGAAGAAGGAAACAAAGTTGAGGAACTAAATGCTTAACTCTCTTGGTCACAGCCTCATGCAAAATGATGCAAACCATGGCTGCAGACTCTATAGGAGCATGTCAGAATACCTACATTACTTCACTTATTAACAAGCTCATCGCATCTTCTCATAACATACAATTTAAAGCCACATTTTGAATTATTCCTTCTTCTGCTCAGTCACTGCCTAGCCCATAGAATAATCTAAAGAGCTGCCATCTGACTCTTCAAAGTTTCCCCTCACAAGCACAAGGAAGGTATCAGATGGAAAGTTGAGGTAAATCCAAAACCAATCCACCTTCTGAGAGACTTGAAGAAATAGGCATAAGCAGAAATACAGCAGGATGTTTCTCAGGACTGCAAAGCATCGCCGGCTACTTAGGAGCACTCTACACACAGTACTTACCCGTTGTGGGCACAGATCCCACATTCATTATCATATGTAACGCCATCTGTGCCACAAACTGGATTCAGGATCCTTGGACAGGATACTAATACTTTGCCATCCTTAGTGACTTGTTTTGGGTACTTATCGCAGTTAATCTATCAAAATAAAGAGAATTACCCCGATGAAGCCTTGCTATGCAAGAAAATTGGATGCAAAAACTTTTCATTCCTTATCACAGCCTCCACTGTTTCTGCAACAGACCAAAGCCCTGATACACTGCAGCTAAATCTCAGTATTATCCTAGTTCTCCCTCTAGGAGTCAAGAAAAAGAACTATCGTGGAGAAAGCATCCTTCAAGTCAGAACACATACAAAGTTTTTGGACCATTCTCATAAAAAAACCAACCCCAAACCAGTATTGAATTTAGCAAGGAATATTTTTCACCAGGTGGAGGTCTGACTAATACTATTTATGTGTTGGTTTTCTCCTCATTTCATAAGCTCTGTGATTACTCAGTACTTCAGATTCCCTGTAGTTAAGCACAGTGTCTGAAAGTCTCTATCAGCTGAAGAGTGGTCTTTCTACATCCCAGAATTTTGGTGTTGAAATCTAGAAGCTTCTCTTCCTGAGGCACCAGACTTCTGGCCTCGTGCAAATATACAATTATCTATTCTCTATAAATACATATGCTCAGAGCTCTTATGAGTCTCACTGCGTCTGTGAAAGCAACCAGCATGGGAGTTTTGAATCCCTGTTGCAAAAGGTGGAGACACTTGTGATTTTTAGAGAGAAGACTGCCAACAGCATGCTGGCAAGTGACATCTTGGACTTCCCTCTGCCCTGGGCACAAAAGCCAGCTTGATACGTGGGGAAGTGAGTTCTGCCAGACCGATGTGCTGCAGCTTCTCATTTCACACCCATCTCCTCTCCCCTTCATCGGTTTGGTGTGGTGTGCATGGGGTGACCTTCTCTTTGGAGCAGGGGGGATGCAAGATCCACCCTCACTGTGCAGAAAAGCAAAGCATGGACTGGGACCTTCAAAAGCCTTGACACCTGGTCCTCTTGGAGTTTCCTAAGGAAATCTGTGGGGTTCTCAGAATGCTGTTAACAACCCTGTTACTGTGATGGATTTCTGATCTCTATTGCACTTACGGTGAGAACTCCCTTGCATTCTCCATCATGGATCTTGGTAATGTTGGTGTGATGTTCTCTGAAAGAAAGAAATTATTTGGTTAGAAAGTCTTGAGAATAACTTTTCCTATTACACTTTAGGCACTGGTAGCAGAAAGCAAGGTGCCACCCGCCCTGTGGGATACCACAGCTTCTCCACTTGTCTGAATGAGCCCCACAGCAAACGCAAACGCACAGTATTTCCATATCACATGGTAATTAAGTGTTGGGAGTGATTGGGTATTACAGGTAACACTTTGATCTGTTCACAGCTCTGCTCTGGGTTGTCCTCTACCTTCTATTGCGATTCCCATCACGAGCACAGACAGAAAATGGGGAAGAAAACTTGGGTTGGCTGGAGAATTACAAGCAGCCAGCACCAAAGAGACCTACAGAGACACTTGCCTTAAAGACTAGTGTTTTACAGAACCACTCCTGAGAGCCTGAACTATCCCTAACCATCCAGGAGGATGTTCTGTGCACAAGACTTACGCATTATAGGCACAGATCCCACAATCATTGTCATAAGTGAAGCTATCTGAGCCACAGACTGGTTTCAGTATCCTTGGGCATGCTACCATGACATGGTCATCTACTACACTTCTCCGGTACATGCTGCAGTCGATCTGTAAAAATAATAGGGACAGAGGAAAAAGAAACAGCCATATTTTAATATAAAGGTGTAACACTCCTATGCAGTCTGCTTCACTCTCAGCCCCTGGGGACAAATCCAGCATCAAACTAATTCCACTATCAAAAATGGAAGCCAGAGTCAGTTCCATGGGAATTCTCTCCTGCTGAAAAAAAGAATGGCATAGCAAGGAGGACTGTGATTTGGATTTTGTGAAGTCCTTCATAACACCCTGCTGGAGTTATCCAGGTGGTGAGATCCAACCTGTAGCCAGCACATTTTCATTTTGTTCCCAATTACAGAGGCTAGAAGTCTGAATTAGAAAAGCACAGAGACACAGTACCAGATAGCCCATAAAAACCCTCTCAGCTTTGGTTATCAAGATTTTAATTTTAGATTTCAATTCCCTTTGGGCTGTGCAGACCAGCTGTGCATGTTCTGTTTTCTGACTGTGTGGTGCTTGAACTGCCCCCTTTTACAGCCAAATGAAGTCTTCCATGGATTTTGACTTACTGTAATAGATTTTGGCTCACATTCTCCATCATGTTCCTTCTCCACATTGGTCCTGTGTTCACTAGAAGAAAGCAGACCTGTGTCAGGGATTGCAGAGAGCAGCATCGCCTCAAGGCTGGCAGTGTTGACACCCAGCTGCTAAGTGCCATGCTCCTCTGCCCAGTCCATCTTTGGGGGATGAAGCCACCACCCTTACACTGAGCCCCTTGCCCTGCAGCTTGTGCTACATCTTGGGCAGCACCTACCTGTTGTGTAGGCAGATCCCACACTCGTTGCTGTACGTGGTGCCATCGGTGCCACAGACTGGCTTCAAGTTCCTCGGGCAAGCTACCACGATTGTCCCACCCTTGCTGATGCTGCTGGAGTACTGGCTGCAATCAACCTGCCAAAGCAGCCCAGAATCAGCCCCAGCGCTGGCTGCCCCACGCTAACAGCCCCCCCATGCAGCCTCCCACCAGCACAGCCACAGCGCCTGCAGCTCCTGCCAGGAGGTAAATTAGAGGTATTATTCTGAATCTGCTCAGGCAGTCAGGAGGAGTGAATCTTCCCTACAGAAGTTTCTGATTATGCTTTCCTGCTGGGGTCCGGGGGAGGCACGGCACCGAGGAAGGATTGCTGTGGGTGAGACGGTGCCTAATGAAGGCGGCTGGTAATTGGGAGCCCGGCTGTACACCAGAGCCCCTCAGCTCCAAACCCGATCGTTTCAAATCATGCTGCAGTCTCTGGTGAGTTACAGGAGCTTCATAACTGCGTGGGAAGAACCTGCAGACAAATCCATCGTGCAGACCCTGCTGTTTTCCTCTCTGTGATATGGATATGGAAAACCCATGCACAAAACTCAGTTCTGCAGGTCTTACTGCATAGAAAAATGTTATTGGAATCACAGACTTTGATACTTTCCAGCATATCATCGTAAGAGAGTATTCCTCATGCAGAGGCAACCTACTGCGTTTGGCTTGGAGTAACTAAATTATGTCTGAGTTAATATAATGGGGCTGGATAATTACTTTTCACTTTCTCCATTGTATTTGATGGACTGAAAATATTGCAAAAAAATGGGTGAACTTTTACTTCTCATGAAATTGGAAATATCATTCAATCATGCACTAGCAAATATTAATTGAACAGCCGAGCTTTCATTAGATTTAATCCACTTGCTCATCAGGTAATTACATACTGTTTCTACTTTACCAGAAACCTGGAATAGAATGGAATAGATCTAGTAGCTCACCTCAATTCCATAGGCAATACCTGAAAGAAAAAAATGGAGAGAGAAAAAATAAATTATTGATATGCAGAGAAGATATGCCTATGTCTTTTCATGAAACTGTTAAATTCAGTAACTGCTGTTGACTGGTTTACTGGGTTCATGAAAACATGGAGTCTTACATTATGCTATTAAATGGCCACAGGATGTATTAAATGTTACTAAAGTTCCATTGCACTTTTGAGGGGAGATAAAACAGGGAAGAGCACGTGGCTTAATCCATCCCGAAGATGTCGCAGGGAAGTAATACAGATACTTTAAATTCAGTATTCTTGGATTTTAACCTCTTCTAAGAGAATTTATATCTGACTTTCAAAAGCTTAAACACAGGCGTCCAAGATGGTGTCAACGACTGGCACTGCCCATCTCCAAACACATCCTTCTCAGGTACCAGGACATCACAGTCAACTTACAGAGCAGTCCTGGAGGTTAAGTTTGCATTTCCCCAGCTTGCATGGATACTGATGTCATCTCTAACAGTTCTACTTTGCCCTTATACTCAGTACTCCCATGTGCAAGCTCCTGCCCTGCCCTAGGACTGCTCCTTCAGCGATTTGCTCCTACAAACTGAGATGATGAAAAGAATCACCTGTATGAGGTCTGCTGAAACCTCAGTCTTGAAGTCTAATTTTTTTTTTTGCTACACACTCTCAGGAAGAAAATTTCTCCTCATGGAATAAGGCTCTCCTCCACGTTACAAGACACAAATACTTTTACTGAAATGAAAATTCAGTTCTGATTCAGCTGGATTGATGCCTTCAATATCCCAGACAATACTCACCTAGGCAGCAGCAAAGGGCTAGAGCTGCCTTCACGAAAACCCCTGTTATCTTCATGGCAAACAGAGGTACCGCTCCAGTGCAGGCTGCTAGCTCTCTGTGCGGGAGAGGAAGATTGCAGGTGTGAGCAGGAATATATAGCACACCACGATGTCAAGTGATCCCACCTTATTAGGTAACGCTCCAAGTCTGTCATCAGCATTCAAAGCCAAAATTATGTTTACTCAGCTATAGATTTCTAGCTAATGATTGACATCAGTGTGTATGCCAGGAAGGGGCCTTTTGTGTGGCTCGAGGGGTGTGGGGAGTGTGCCAGGACCCCTCTCCTCCCAACAGATACACCCCAGCCCTGCGCTGCCCCTCACATGGCTGCGGCACGTTGCAGGCTCACACCTACCCTGCAACTAGCTGAATGCAGTTACATCTTTCTCCTCCTCTACAGTTTTCAACTGAGCTGCCAGCTGATAGCTAAACCCCTCGTTATTTAACCTCAGAGCATGATTTTGTACTCTTCACTGCTGTATTTCATCCCAGTTTGAGACCAGGCAATTTCAGCCCAGAAGGTCACCCCATGCTCTGCGGGAGGAAACCTGCTCTTCCCCTGTTTTTTAAAACTCAGCAGTGCCCTGCTCCACGTGCCAACTTTGTCTGTACTACAGCATGGATCAAAAATGTTCAGTTTGGTCCTAAAACCCATCTTTTTGGCTATTAACTGGTAACTCCCATAGCACCCTCTGCTTGCTTGCTACCGCCTTCCCCGTGGAGAGACCAACCTCACCTGACCCACCTCACCAAGCCTAAGTGACACCACCCCACAGGGCAGCAGGCCAAGTGCTTTTGATGTCTGCAGAGACTAGATGTACTGTATTTCCTTTATCTAGGAAGTCAGCCAACTTCACAAAGATTTATATTAGCCCACGCATGGTTTCCTTCCTGAAAATTCACCGTGTACATTATCTCTTTATGCTTTATATCTTTAGTTTTCTTCAAATTTCTCCTCAAGGTTTGCCCACTGTTAAGGTAACAGCCCCCAGATTGGTGCCAAACACTTTTGTTGTTTATTTAAGGAGATTTTTGGCAATTCTTTGATTGGTCTCAATCCTACTCTCCTCGATTGGGATCTTAAATTCTCTGCATTTCTCACTAACTTTTAATTTTTAAAATCCTGTACTTGGTAACCAAAATCCTTACTTGTAGATCTATTTTTGACATAATTTAAACACAGCGAGCTCGTGTTGAATCATCCCAGTTTTATTTCCTAAGAGAAGGACGTCTAGAACATCCTTCTCACTTGAAAAGCAAATCCACAATAACACGATTTTGGGGGATTACCTAATGGAAAATTCTATTTGCTTTCATATCCAGGAGCTCTGCTAACATTAGTAGTTTGCAGTGTGCATCTGCAAAGACAAAGTTTCCCCAAATGCCAGCGTTTCCGGCTACGTTAATCTCTAGTGACATGAGAGAGATCTCTCTTCATACATCTAGTTTTCATTCCTTCCCCTGATATTCAGTCCTAGTGTCTCCTGCCCTGTCCCTTATCTCAGTTCCACCAAGTGTCAAGGACTACACACCTGTGGACCAATGCAGGCCCCAGCTACAAGGTCCTCTGTCCATCCTGATACCCATCTCTCAGGGCTTATTCCAGCCACGACTACCATCAATTAATGCTTCCTGGCAGAGCAAAATGTATCTTGACAACTTAATTGCCAGACTCTGTATAAGCTGTCATGGTCAAGCGAATTCCTGCCAATGTCCACAGAGATGACACCTGAACTTTATTGGAAAGGAGATGATATTTGCAAACCAAATCTGCTGTTAAAATAGATTGACTCAGCATGTTCTGTCAAGATCAAATCACTCCTCTTTCAACCAAGTTATTAAATGCGGGGAATAGTTTGCAGTAGAAGACAGATTAAAGGGACAGAACAGCAAACACCTGTCAAGGATCTAGAGGAGGAATTGGGATCTAGAAAATATCCCTGCAGCAACAGCACATGCATGCTGTCCCCCACCTCAGCTGAGCCACACATTGCTCGGCTTCAGGCTTCTGCTGTGGGCACAAGGTGTATGCTGAGACCCTATGGAGAGGGACTGGGCAGAGCTTTCCTCAACAGCCATCTGGAGCCTTTCAGTACCTGCAGCACCTTCTGGTGCAGCACATCCCACCCCAGCCAGGCAGGGAGCTGCAGAACGAGGAGACCTTTGGTTGTGCCTGTGTGTTTACATCTTTGCGTTTGTACAACCCCCACCTGCAGTCACGGTGTGTTGATGTCTCCCTGTTTGTTTTCCCTTCTCTGGGCATGTCAGGAGAAGGTGGCTTTGGAAGGCCTGCCTGGCCAAGCAGCCCTGCACACGGGCACTCTGCTGGTACTGTTGCCTCTCCAGGCTACCTCTAGTCACAGCTGCGAATCTCATCACCATGTCTGCAGAATTTCACTGGCACCAGGCAAGGAAGGAAGCAATCCATTTGAGGCCAGAAGGCAATAAAGCCAAAGCACCTGTTTTTCAGACACAGAAGTAGAAATTGTCTGTGCTTCCCATCCACAAACCAAGTGCACAGCTGTTCCTACACCTAACACTAAACTGTTTATTTCAAGACCTTCAACATCAAGGCGAATCGTGAATTCTCATCTACATTTGTAATTTGCAAGTAGTTGCATTTACATCTTACTCTTTTCAGCAGTGAAAATTTGAGCAGAGCTGCTCATGCCTTTGTGCAGGAGAAAGCATTAGAAGTTCTTGTGTTGTAGACCCGGTGGGAGGGCTGGGCAGCAGAATGGCTCTTCAGCAGGGAAATCCCAAGGAAAGGGCCTGGACAAGAGCTACCTGTAGTAGAGAGGACCTCACAGGAAAGGACAGGTGTGCTAACTTGCCAAACAGGAGCCCTAAAAAGAGGAAAGACACAAGCCCATTCACCAATCCCCACAATAAAAACACAGAGGCCATGGAGCCGAAGTTGTGATAATCAAGGCAAATAATGCTGAAACCCCCAGGTACCCATAATGTGACAGTTGCTTGGTGGGATTATGGCAGGGGTGTAGGGAGCACCAGAAAAGGGCACTCTGCAGCAGACCCAGGGGGGCTTCACTGCAAAAATAAGCATCAGGCTTTCCACATCACAAGTCAGTTCTTGAAGCAGCAAAATATCCCTAAAGTGCAGGATTTCTGGTACTATCTGCTGCAGCAGACTGCAAGAGATCCCCTGTCTGGAGCACAACATGCTGCCATGCACAGGCTCTCCCTCCACAGCAGCCGTGAGCACAGCTGGGAGGCAGCGGGCAGAGCTACCATGCTCCAAAAGGACAGACTGTGGAGGATTGAGAAACCCCACCATGAGTTCAAGGTCTCCTGAGTCGTCTGCCAGAATCAACAGTCCTCGGTATATACCAGGAGCAGCATTTGCACCCCTGAAGAATTGCATAAGTACCTGACACCTTCTATGAAAAAAAGCAAGAGACTCAAGTGCCCTGCAGAGAGCAGCTTAGCTCAAAACCCATCTGTGTGGAGAGGCCTGGAGACCGAAGCTGGCAACTCTAACACCAGTTCTGCAGAACCTCAGAAACCACTGCAAACCATATGGGGTCCGTGGATCTTGGGCAGACACACCTTCATAAAACATCATTTACAGCAAACCAAAGACTCCCCGGGGTGCTGGTACCTGGCCAGGTTTGTAGAGGACTTCTTTGGCCTCATTACTGCAACACAAAGGGAAACAGAGCAAGTGTAAAAGAAAGGGTAATAAATTCTCCATACCTCTTGAGCCTTTGCCTCCTCCCCAGGAACATTGCAGAAACAATGCGTGGCATCACTCAGAGTCCCACTGGAGCTCCACAACACACAGTGCTGATCAGCAGAGACATCATCGCCAAGACCTTGGAGCGAGCTGCAAAGGGAGGTTGAAAACAAGAAAGGGCAGGCCAGGCAAGCTGCTGAGAGTGGGAGTTAGCATTGCTACCTCTGGTAGGGCTGTTAATGACAGCATGGGCAGTTTCAGCAAGTCACAGCCCTGAGCCTGCTCTGCAGACCAGTTTGGTATCTGATGAACGGTCTGTTATTGCCAGCGTGGATTTCTGTGGAGGGTCATTTCCACTGGTAGCAGGAGAAATTCAGAAGGTGCTCAAATGCTGACGGAAGAGGCTACTAGGGCACCGTCTTCATCAGCTCCTTGCTTTTGGAGCATGGTTAATGCAGGTTTTATGGGTGATTATTTCAAAACCTGAATACTTGAAATCACTAAAAATCATAATAGCTTTCAAGTGCACTGATTTGCATTTGCAAGAATTTATTTTAAGCTGCAAATTGTGCACTGCTTTTATGAAATCATGTAGATGTCCCTGCTCAGGATTTTAGCTGAGAATCAGGGAGCAGACACTATCAGAGGACATTTTTACTGCCTGATATTCATCACCCTCAGGCTTCAAAAATAACTTTCAAGAATTTACTTGTTTCATCACAGCTCAAAGGCAGACAACATTTTGTATCCCCCAAAACAGCTAACGGGGACCAAACTGGTGACTTTTTTGCCCTGTGTGACTCTACCTGGTGAGGGGGATTTTCCATGCAGAAATAAGCAGTAAGAATTTATTTCTGAATCATAGTGTTGGCTCATACTCAAAATCAGCATACAAAAATATTAGCAACTACGTATGTCAGAATCTGCTGATAATAAATTCAGGTTTTATCATCATTAACAGAAACAAAACGTGATCTGTGCGTAAGCGTTTGGGGAGCTGAAAATCAATTCTCACTAACTGCAGTAGGAAAAAAAAGATTTGATAGCTTAATTGAAAAAAAAAAACCATCTTTAGTCTTTGGTGGGCATGAAATTAATTGATATTATGTAAAATCCTGCCAAAATCTGAAAGAAAAGTGATTCCAGTCTTATCTGCAACAGAAAGTGTTTACAGATCAGGTCACAACTAAAACGGACTCAAACACCGTGTTGACCCAAGGTCTTCGGGAAATGTCCTGCAATAAAGTTTATACAAATAAAGAACGTATTTGTTTTAAGTAACAGCTATAAAAGAAAGTACAGGAAGTACGTGCAACTGCCAGCAGATCTCTGTTAAGCCACCACCAGAGTCTCCTGCTTTGGAAATCCCACCCCATTCTTGGATGCTTTACCCCAAATGAACCAGGGGAGACCACAGCCCAAAGACCAGACTTCATCTAAACTAGTTCCAGAACATAAATTAATTAGTAATATCTGTAAATCAGTTACATCTCAAAGCAACAATGCTTACCCTCAAATAGATTAAGCTATTCAACACCATGGAACTTCTCACTTCATCTCCTCCAGCACCAGGACCTGCAGGAGATGGCTCACCAAGCCGAGCGCTGTCTGAGCCCTTGTGCCCACAGATCCTTGTCTGGGTAGGGAAGATCAAGCCAAGGCAGAAGGATGACCCAGAAGCACGACCCAGAAGCACAATGTGAAGGCCCATGGGCCACCAAAATGGCTGAGCTTCCTGCTTGGCCAGTAGTGCCTTAAGAGTACCATCACTGCTTCTGGCCTCAAGAAATAATGCTGGCCAAATTCACACCTCCAGAGCCCAGAGACTTCCCTGTCTATGCCCCCCAACTCCAGTTTTGGTGCAGCAGGACTCAGCACACCATCTAGCATGACCACTCAAGTTCTATATCTAATTCCCCCAGCTGCTCTAAACTAAGTGGGTTTAGTTTGCCAGAGCCCCAGATGAGGAGGGTGGAAGAGGACACTTACTGCAGTAGTTAAACTGCCAGCCCAATTTGGCATGTTTTAAAACCAATTTTCCTCTGTGGGTTTCCAAACATAAACCAATTAAATCTCAAAACAACCCTCTGAGGTAGGTAAATATCTTTTAATGTCAGTTTTACAGACAAGAGAAAAGGGCTGAAAGGGCAGTGAAGTGATTGACCCAAGACCCCACAATGAGTCAGAGAACCTCACTCCTGGCCCCTCCTCACAAAACCCCGGACCACGCTCCTCCTCCTCAGGTCCAACATCTTCGCCAGGTATTTACAGCAGCTGGTGCACCCCAGTGGCCTCTGTGCTTGCTTACTGCTTAAGGGGCACATGGTGTAAAGTTGGAGTGGGGACTGGGGTGTCCCTCCCATGAGGCTCAGTGAAGAAAAGTGACATGAAGCTGCTGAGTTATCTTTATTGTAGAAGCACGCTAAGACACAGCGACGCGGCAGAGACCGCTATGGCACGCGCGGGGCAGACCTGCGAAGACACCACTGGGTCTCCACAGCCCTTCGCCCTCCACCTGAGGAAGGACAGGCCCCATTCGCTGCAGAACGGGGGATGAAGGCAGCTCTGATGGTCCTGGAGACTCAGCAGCTCCCCTGATGCTTGACATCAACTCTTCTTTCACTTGCCCTAGGGAGACAGGGGATACAGATGATTATTATTCAATACAAGAGTGGTAGATCACTCAAACAGGTTGCCCAGAGAGGTGGTAGAGGTCCCATACCTGGAGACATTCAAGGTCAGGCTTGATGGGACTCTGAATGACCTGATCTAGTTAGTGCTCCTGCTTACTGCAGGGGCATTGGACTAGATGGCCTTTAATGGTCCCTTCCAACCTAACACATCGTATGATTATAGGCCCAAGAGGCAAAGGAACCTAAAAGAACCATGAGGAAACCTCAAAACTGTGATTCTCCCATGCTCTGTATTGGTCTCTGGGTCACCCCTGCCTCTCCACAATGGGAGGCAGTGGCACACTGCTCTGCCAGCATCCTCCCCACTCCACAGGGACAGCTTGGCTAAAGCAACAGAGCTGGGGGAAAAGGAACAGGCAGAGCCCACCACAACAGGCACTACAAAGTCCATACATTCCCACGGGCTCAGCCCCACCAGCCCCCTGGCTGCAGAGAAAAGGAAGAGCACACTGCAGAGCCCTTTGGCCCAGCCCTGCAGCCCACCCGGGCAAGGCTGGAGACTCCAAGCCTTGTGAAATGCAGCCTCCAGAGAACAGCGTAGCTGACAGGGTGGGGGTAAATCATTGGCCCTCTCCGTACCTTTGGTCATGGCTGATCCCTGGTGTTTCCTGACAGTCTGAACTCCATTACTTCTAGAAGGAAAGAGCAAAAAAAAAATAAGTCCATCCCCAAGCACGACCACTGTTGTGTGACACTTGCATGAGTATCGGTGACAACCCCTCCAGTCACCTCTGTGGCCACACAGAACAACCTCAGCAGAGCCTGGCACCAGGGCAGGCACATTGGGTCACTGCCAACCTAGGAAAAAACAAGACCACTTTCAGCCCAAAGCTAGGTGCTTTCCACTTCTACAGCTTAACCAGAAAAAAATCCTGGGTTTCTTCCTTTTTCCTCCTTCTGCCACCTTAAAAAGAAACAGGACAAAATAAAGAGCCTTGTGAGAAAATTGGGACTTGCCCATTGCAAACCCAGGAGTTATCTGTTTAATAAACAGATAAAAAAAAAGGAGAAACTGGATATCCCCTTTTATCCTGACCTATCGACTAGTGTGGGCAGACTGGTGACTATCGCGTGGGTGATTTGTGGAAAAGCCTTTGAACAAGGAACTGAGAGATATGCAGCATTAAAAGTAGCTGTGGGTCTTTCCAGCACGTTCTAACTCACCCATATGACAAAGCACAACAGGATGCAGTGGCCAGTTAGCTTACCAAAAAAAGATAGCTAAACCCAGGGCACAGGCCTACATTCACCTGGAGTACAACTGTGTGGGATGAAAGGAATTTGGTTATGGCACAGACCTCCCAGGGAGGGTAGGGAGCCCGGACACCAGCCAGCCTGAGGCCCCAGACAGGGTCTCTCTGAAACAAGGTTTGTCACAGCAGCAGACAGATCCATCTTTCTCAAACCATGCTGCTCCCTTCTATTCCTACAAGAGTCTCTCCCCATGGCAATCCAGTCACAAGGCAGGGACAGTAGCCAGAAAGACCTGGAAATCCAGTAGAGCTTTACAGGCAGGAGCAGATACAGATGCTGAGCTGCCACAGGATGAGGAGGCTTGGACACCCAGCACCCTCCATGGATAATTTCAATACACAACTCAAGGAGCTACATTACACATTTGGGTAACAATTTCTTCTCTTCCTCCAAAGCTTAAAGAGAGGCCTTTGCATTTTCATTCTGCACTATGCAACTGTCTAAAACCATTTCTGATGCCAAAAGCACTGCTGGAGCTGGTTTCCTCTGGGTTTTAGTAGCATATATTGGGTGCCTGGATCTCCACTAGAAAGAAGAATTCGTTATGCTGCAAGTGACCGTGAATTTCAGTGCTGAAAATAACATTGCTCTGTACATTGTTCATAAGCTCCCAACTGTGAAATCAGGTAAGTGTTTGATGGACTCAGAAAGTTTCCCAAGGAAATGGGCTTCAATAAATTTCCAATCTGATTCTTTAGGTGATGTAATATACATAGAGACTACATCATTGTGCGTGGGGGTTTATGTTTGGCTTTTTTTGCCCCAAGGAAAAATCTTATCACTTTCCCTTTTAATTGCATCCAACTCTCCTTGGAATACTTAACATAGCTACAAGCTGTCTGACTTTCAGTAAGTGGCATATTCCTCTAATTGCAAAGGCTTTGAGAGCTGTAACAGCTTGGGAAAGCATAAAGCAGTAAGGAATCCCAGCCCAGGCAGAGTTTTGTGGGAATCCTCTCTATTTCTCAGTTGCCATGGTATACCACATCTTGTCTGTCTTGGGCAGCATTAGCACAGTCACCAGAAGTCTTGCATAGCGCCTAGTCTCCCTGTGCTCCCAGAATACACAAGCCAACAGTGGCTCCATCACACTAAAGGTTGAGATGCAAAGGCCTCCAGTATATGATCACTTCTCTCTGCACTACAGTATCTTCAACTTGGTTTAAAGTTGAGAGCACTCTGCTGCTTTACAGAAGAGGGGAAGAGGAGCTGGGATGTTTATTTTGTAAAGTTTTGGGGATCTGCTGGCATCTGGCACTGAGCAGAGAGAAGTATGGCATGATGGCTATCCCACAGGAAACCTCGTTATTCCTACAAACACACTGATATCAAATTCACATTCAGAAGCCAAACCTCCCATCCAAAAACTTAACAGAATCTGTCTTTGCCTGTTTCAGTATTTTGATAGTCTCCAGGCTTGGAGCAGGAAAAAATCTCTGTATTTCCCTGGGAGTGAATATTCAGTTTCTCAAAAGTTCATGGCAACAAGAGAGAACAGTCCTTCCTGGGTGCTACAGGGCATCCTGCACATTCAAGAGACACAGACTGGGAAACCCTGGCTGCAAAGTGCTGGAGACAAAGCCCAACGGAGAAATACTTACTCATCTGCTATGTGGGATCACACGAGATGCCACGGCTCAAGATCTGTCCCAAAAGTAGGCCACATGAAAATTCTTCACTATTTCCCAATCATCTCCCTGGGTGCTATTCAGGAAATGAGCCCTTTACTATTTATACAGTTTTGGTCTTCCTGGCCTCCAAGTCCCAGGAGGAAAGCCAGATGTTTTCCCAGCCACATCACTCTCCTGTCATATAGGCTAGGTAAAACACAGCGACTATGGCCAGGTTATATATCAAATCCAATTCTGAACCTCTATTTAAACATCTGCACCACAAGCACCCCACTCCTGATCTTTATGATTGTGCCACAGATGCAGTGGCCATGCTAGCTCCCCAGTACACGCTTAGGGCGAGAAATGGGATGCCAAGAGGCACCTTCAGGCAGCCGTTTTCTCCAGCTCTCAGCAACATCCCACCTTTGGGGAGAAGGAGGTCTCCAATACCCCTCTTCCCTCCCAGCCTATGGTACAAACAAGCCCTCCCAACCTGCAGGACTCCCCAAGCTGCCCCTAACGGTACCGAAGCATGCTGAAAAGCAGCCACACAGGATGGCTTTAACTAACCAATTAGTTCACTTAGCTTGTTCCTCTAGTCAACCTGTTAGTTAACCTGACTGCAGGGCCACGGTGTTGACCTCCAGCTCTTGCTGAAGAGCAAGGCAGGGCAGCTGGTGACTGACTGCCAACAACTTCTCATTTTTCAGTCTCCATTGTGGCTGCCTGGATCAGGCCTCCACAAGCTGAGACGGTGCCAACAGGGAAGTTTCCCAAGGGGAAAAGGAAGAGATTGATGTTTCCCCAGCCCAGACGTGGCATGCCACTTACCACTTCAGGGGCAGGCTTTCGGCATTCGCCTCGATAGTTCATCGTGATGTAGTTTGTAGCTCTCCTGCAAAGGGAGGACAAGATGTTGCTTATTACTCACTTGCAATGCCACAGCTCTCTGCCATCGGCATGACAGTCCTCTGTGGACTTCATACTTTGATGCTACTTCCAATACGATGGCATTTATTACTCCCCAAACAATCTTAAGATTGGGCAGAAAGGGAATAGGGGACTCTGGGAACTTGTGTATCTTAATTAGCTGTCATCAGATTAATCTGAGGCATTTTGATCTATGTTTGCTTAACAGCAAGGCACCAAGGACACACTTGATAGTGAGTCATGATATATCAAAACAAACACTGTGCTGCAAAAGACACTCGGGAATGGTGGATGGCCCTGTATTACTGAAATCTCTCCGCCTACTCACATGGCAGCTGAACACAAGTCACATTCATTTTTGTATGTTTTCCCATCAGTGCCACAGACTGGTTGTGAGGACTCGCTGCAGAAAATCCTGCCACCCTTCACCCCGTGCAGAATTCGATCACAGTCCAGCTGAAGAGAGAAAAAAAGAAGGCACATTTGGTGCTGGTCCACTCGCAAGACTCGCCTTTGCATGACTTAAAAGTGCTTACAAACCAAGCCTGGCCACCAAGGTCCACACCTCCAGCAAGGCCAGGCCTGTAAAGAGATTGTCTCTCTTGTCGGACTGGCCAGTCAAGCTTTTGGGAACAGACCCCTCCCAGCCCCACTGCCAGGCACAACCCCTTCATCTGATCCACTTCGGCAGCTCAGTCCAGGGCAGGTTTATTTCTCACACTAGGAACCCAGAAGATTAAAACTTCTGCTACCCATCCCTAATCCTCCTTATCAGGGCTTTGATGTCACTTCATCTCAGCAAAATAAAGCTGAAACCCATTGGCCAAAATTAAGGAGAAAAACTCCACAGCAGACTCACTGCCCGAGGGTGGTGCGACAGCATCTGACACCCACTGAGTTCAGAGACACAGCATATATGAGCAGCTCCGACTAATTAAGCCTGGCCTCTTGTTCCCTCTGGAGGATGACAACAGGAACATTTAGACACAGCCTTCCTTACAAACCACACATGGCACAACCAGGACAAACTCACAGCAGGAGGAGTGGCCTTTGGGGACCCCAAAGCACCTCTCGCACTTTGATCTCCACCCTGCACGTGCCCGGGGCGGGTGTTTGTAGAGCCACAGCAAATTCCAAACGGCAGAGGTCAGAGATACAGCAGCCTGTTCCCAGCACACACAGCCCCTTCCTCATCCCAGCCACCAACCTTGGTTCCATGTTGGAAAAAGGATGGAGAGGAAGGTGTGACTAATGGGCCCCCATCCCCTTCTCCAGGGGCTACAAAACACACTGCAACAAGTGCAAATGGTGCAACTGGAGGAGAGCTGCAGCTGGGGCAGAGAGGACATTTTACCTCCTGTCCCACCTGGAGATGCACCATTCAGCACAAACTGATGGTCACCAACAGCCCCACAAGTGGGTGCAAGGAAGGATGGTTTCATGGTAAGAGGCATGGAGGGGCAGGGGGGGTGTTCAGTGACACTGAGTTGCTGTGATAGCACCTGCTGGTTAAAAGTCACTTGCTAATTTCATTAATGTGCCAATTCCGCTCTCATCCAGCTAATTACCCATGACCAGAAGGCAGACAGTGCTGACCTCTGCAGTTCACTGCTAGATGCCTTCCTACATACCAGGCATTGCTGCCCGCAGTACTCCCTGCATGCCTGCACTGCTGCCTGGGCTGGTGGCCACCCACTGGCAGCCCCACGTATCACAGGTCCCAACAGCAAGTGCCACCATTCCTCTGGCTCTGGGGAAATGGAGCTGGCTGTGACAAACCCCACGAGTGGCCCTGGAAAGAGGAGAGGAGTAGATATGCTCTGAGTCACCTCTCGTCATTCAGGCTCATCAGCATCCACTCCTCCAGGGCTACCAGGAAATACCACTAAGCCCCAAAGCAGACTGGAGTTATTATACCTAATGCTCCTCTGGAATGCAGCAAAATTGCCATACCTCAACCACCTACTGGGAATTCCTTTTACTCAAAGGCCCCTCTTCTAAAAGCAGTCAGCAACAGAGGCTTCAGAGAGAGTTAAGGCAGTTTGTAGTAAGGTCCCTCCAGCCCCACAGAAACAAATTGCCTACCCCTTCCAAAATGCTCTTTAAATTACTGTACACAAATTCTGGAGGGATTAAAACATAGGTAATTTTTTTAAGCCATCCTAGCTCTTGACAACACCCTGTGACAGGGAGATTGACAGTTCAGTCATCCTTTTTATGTTAACTTATTTTCTCTTATTAGTTTACTATTTTCCACTTTTAACCTCATTGAAACTATTGTGTTTTCTTTTTGTGGAGACAAGGGAGAGCAAACACCTCCACCTTTCTCCCACATTATTCTGTACACAGTTGTCATCTATCCCACAGCTTTTCCCCTTCTAACACTCCCACGCTTTGTCAACTGTGCCCTCATCCCCTGGTCAGCCCCACTACTCTGCTCCACACGTTGCCTTTGACTCAGCACCTTCTCAAGATGTGGGGGTGGCACTCCTCACCCCACTTTCCCTATGTACAGGGCAGGCATCCAGCCTGAGCTCAAGGCCAGCACCCTTGTACCTGATGTATCTCCATAAGGAGCCAACCCCAGAAGCAAAACTGGCTTAGGAAGGTCCTGTATGGGCTCATCCATCCTTGCTCCCTTTCCCTCTGCTTAAGTGCCAGAGGATACAGGAGATAGCATTACAGTACAGATGCTTTCACTCAGACCCTTCCAAGGACTTGGGGCTAAGTGAGAAGCTTTAGGGTCACAGCAGGAACAGGAGCAGCTGCTGGGAAAGGAGCTGTCAGGGACTTAGCACCAGCAGAAGAACACCCCAGGGGAGAGGAGCCCATTTCTGGCCGCGCAGATGCCACCAGAGATGCAGGAGGTGAGTTTACCAGCTGGTATCCATCATTGTCTCTGCTCTGCGTGTTGCGGTCAACTGCTGGCTTGCAGTTCCTGCCCTTCTGATCCATGTTTCCCTGTGGGCTGGCAGGGAGAAAAAAGCAGAGAGGCAGCTCATCACACCCCCTCCAGAACAGGGGTAGTGCAGTGCAAACTCACCCTCCCCATAGACCCCCACAGCCTTTCCACTATGGCAGCACCTACCCACCAGGAGAGGAGAGGGCGAGCTGCCCCCCAGCCACATACCAACAGAGATGCAGCCAAAAGCAGGACAAATCCTGCCCTGAGCTCAGCCCAAGTGGGATCACCACCCGCCAGCTCTGCACTCCTGTGTCTGTGGGCATTGTTTGGTGAGTGGGGAGGTGAAGGGACTACAGCAGACAAAAGCAAGAAGTCTCAGAGGTCCCCAGCAGAGGTAGCAACTAAGTCCTTCTTAGATAGAGCAATCACAAGAGTGCCTGACCAGTGCCCAGAAAGCACATGGGGCACCATGCACTGCCTCCCAGCCAGCGGGCAAGGATAAGCCTGAGCCAGGTAGACACACGCACCCTGCCAGGAGACAGGGTTTGCTGGCCAAAGGTCAAAGGTCCTGAGAGGTACTCTGAGCATAGCAATCGCTGGTGCTTTGTACACAGGAAAGTCAAGGACAAAAGGGAACAAGAGGTTGCACGAGAAACATGTCCTGGTCTACATGTCTCCTCCCCATCACTGGCTTAGTGGGAAAAAGTGCTGTACTGAGCACCAAACACTGCAGTGTTCAATTTGCCATCCCAGACAGTGCCACTTGTGTGCCACTGAACCATTCCTGCTCTGATTTGCCTCCTAACCACCCCCAAGAAAAAAAACCATGTAGGTAGAAGGGGGCAGAAACAAGTGTTAGGGCTTGTGGGGTGACTGGGGGGGACAGGTTGCCATCCCAAGCACTGCTCTACTCACCCTCTGCTTGAGTAGGGACGTCTGTTGTTCCCACCCTGCCATGACCCTGAACCACCGCAGTTCTTCTGCAAAAGAAGGAGGATCACGTTCAACAACCAAGCACAGAAGACACTTTTATACAACCAGAGAAGCAGCAAAGCTAAAGCAGCTCCTGCCCTCCCCACTCCTCCTCCCAGACCCAGGGTCTTGCAGGGCTGTTTCTGGAGAAGCTGGTTTGATGCTTGCTCCACACAGGCTTTAACACCCACCAGGCATTATCATCAAGGGCTGACAGGATTGTGGGGAATCTGACTCTGCCCTTTACTTCATATATAGCATCAAACCACTGGGAAAGCAAGAGGGGCTTTTCTGTCAGGTCCAAACATGCTGATTTTGTATGCTCACACACAGGTCCATCCCACAAATGAGCGGGGCTGTGCAATACAACCAGCTTCTCCCTCCTTGTTAGCTGGTTCAGGCATCCCAAGTACCATGGCCACCCCATGCTGACTACAAACAGTCCCTGACCATGAAGATCCCACAGACTCTCACCAGACCCTTTCTCCCTCTGAGCTCAGGGCAGGCTCCAAGCTCCATCTCACCTGTTTTGTATTCCCTGAAGTGAGTGGTTTGTTGCGCTGGGCAGTTCCACCAGACTGACCTCCTCTTTGGGCTTCCTTTTTGCTAGAAGAAGGGGAAACAAGGGAAAGGGAGTGCTATGGCAATGTAAGTGCCACCAGGACCTGGGGCTACACTGTAAACCAGCATCATGCCATTAGGCACCACCTCCCCATCCACAGTCCCTGTTCCTGGTGGTCCTGTTCCTACTTCCCACCCCTAAGCCTTCTCCCTTCTCCTCACCATTCCCACTGTACGCTACATCCTGGGTCCAGGTGGCTGCTTTCAAATCAGGGCTGCTTCTGCATATGCTCTATGGGAGTAGAGAGAGAGAGCATCTGGAAGGCAAAGTACACGTGTGGGTAACTCCTCAGGAGCTGCCCGCACCCGACAGTCCCCTGGAAAAGGGGCTGCTCTCTATCAACCCTGCTTCTCCTCCTCTACTTCATGCTGCTTCTCACCTTCCCCTGGGCCCTCTGCGCTGAAAGGGAAGTGGGAAGAGGGGCAATGGCCGGAGCCCTATTGCTGGAGCATCTCTCAGAGGGCCACTGGGATTCAGGACTCTCTCCCAGGCATCGCTCAGATGCAGCTCCACAGGCAGAAGCTGCGGTTTCGCAGCAGGAGGTTTCCCTTTTGGCTGTTGTTGCTCAGAGGAAGCTGTACTCACAACTTCTCAGCACACATGAGACATTTGTTGGTGTGCTGCTTGCCGGAGGAATCCCGAACAGGGTCATTCTCCCTCGTGCAGGACAGTCGTCCACCAGCTTCAAACTGAGAGCGATACTCACTGCAGTCGTCCTGTGGAAGGAGGGCAGTGGTTAGGGCACCCCATCCCTCCTCTTCCCTTCGTGATCTGATTCTTAGAAACCTGAGGTTTCCTGCCAGGAACGCATTGAACCATCACAAATGCATCACAGGAGAGCCTGGGTGTGGGCAAGAGAAGAGGGTGTGCAGTACCAGCCACTTAGTATATAAACAGAGCAGTGAGTCAGAAAAATTATGGGTCCCTCTGCCTGTACAGCACGTGTTGGGAGTTTTCTAGTGTGGTCCAACTAATTATTACTCTCCTCGTCAGGCTATCCAAAGCATGCTAGTGATGTGACCGAAACAGTAATGAAGTCCCTCCCACTTCTCCCAACATCCTTAATACACAGCCACAGCCTTTTCCCAGATTGTAGCTCAGATAATTTAATTTACAAAGTGAGTAGTACCCCCAAAGCCAACCACACTTTGGGATGTGTCAATCAAGAAGCAGCAGTTAAAACATAAACGCACAATGCAAACATACTTAATAGCCCATGAGCAGTGGAAGGGTGTTTGGAGAGTGGATGATTAATTTGTTCCCTGTTCAGAATCACTGCACAGAAACCCTGTTAATTTGCCCTGTTGTGTAACAGGTATGTAAACATTTGGTCCCTCTAATTTTAATTATTTCAGACACTACAATAAGCAATTCCAAACAGCAAGTACAGAGGATAACTGGATCCCATTTACCCTTTATTTCTAACAAATGGGTTTTAACACTTGCAATTTTCTGCCCATTTAAGAGGCATTTTCTGCTCACATTGAGGTCCTTAGCAGGTCACTGGCCTCTGCTTTGCTCAGAAGTCTCCAGCACCTCATCCTCTGTGCCAGGAAAGGATTTCCCTAGCATTGTCCCTTGCATCCCACCTGGAACACCTCCGTCCCTGGCTGCTCAACTTTGTTACTGGACTGATGCGGTCAACACACCCAGAGTACAAAGCCCCACACCTCCCTAGAGCCAAACCAGACATGGGTAGGAAAGATATGGTGGGGCACAGGATGAGCCTGGACCTGCTGTGGCCAACCATCATGTTGCTTTGCTCCTGTCATAAATGTCACAGCCCACATCAGAGGAGCTGCCCAAGAGCCTCACTGCTTCTCCCCATCACCAGCACATGCTCACCTCCCTGTGCAGTTCAGACAACACCTCCCTTCCCCAGCAAGCCCAGCAAAGTGCTCTCAGCCCCTCTACACCTTGTTCCCTGGGACCAGACCAGCTCAGCACCCAAACCTGCACCTCAGACAGATGTGCAGTCCCCTAGTAGTCTCTCTCAACCTGGCTCCCTTTGAACCAGCATTTCTGGAGCTCTTAACTTCCTGACCTCTGCTGCAAAAACCTCACTGAGTACATCAGAGATTTGCATTTGCCTTTTTCATGGCCTGTCGCATCCCTGACCCACTAATAAATCCAGGGCTTTCTTATCCTTTGTCACTTCTAACCCACACACAGGAATTCTTGTTAATCACTGACTGTGTGATCTTGCACTGTTATTACATTTTATCTTGTTTCTATTACTCCAGGCCTCAGTTCTATCCAATTAGTCCTGAGTGATCTGCTGATCCTCCTCTGCTGATACTGCCTCTCAGCTTTGCCATCAGCAAATTTCACTTATGCTCCCATTTTTGTGTCAAAGTCTTTAGGAAAAGCACTGAAACAGGATTATCCCCGAGACCAAGGCTTAAAGGGACCACATCAGTCCCTGCCATGGTAGAAATTGGAAGGGAAATGCTGGAAAGGGATTTTTTTTTTCCCACCCCCTTACAGAGCTGCTTTCATCCAGAGACCATCAATGCACAGGGGCACAGTGGCTGCAGGATGACATGGTGAAGGTGACAAACAGCAGCACCGTGAGAACAAAGTTTGCAACAAGGAAAGGTAAAACTGAGCAACATGCCCATGGAGACAGCACAAGGCTGAACTCTCATCCCAGAGTACAATGATCTCAAGTTTATAAGAGCTCAGATTTAGAGTTTTTCAGCCAAATTTTTCCTTTTAACCTAAGCAGCACCCTCAGCAGTGCTGGCTTCTCCACCCCTGAGCCAGGTTTCAGGGCAGCACAGCACACCTGGTTTCTTATTCTGATGGGATTTACCTGTCCCTAGATCCACAACACAGTGGGACACACCACAACGTTCAGGAACAAGTGGTTCGCTTGGGGGATACAAAAGCACGAACAAGAAATAAGGAGGAAAAGGAAAGCAGATCTCAAGATTAAATCAGAGACAGAGCAACTGAGTAGAATAATGTTGCCTTTTCTCTGTCTTGGCTGAAAATCCAATAAAGTTTCATATTGACCTGCCTAAATCTTTAATCTCACCTTATCTTTTCCTTGTCTGTTTTTATATAACTTCCGTTCATTCTCCCTTTTGCTGGAAGAGAAGATGAGGAAGTGAATACCACAGTGCTCTGGGGAGCAAGAAGTTTTCCCTGCCACCAGCTGCACAAGAAGGAGCGATCCTGCCCAGCAGCATCAGCAGCCAGGTCACTCCAGCAACCTCAGTCTAACAGAAAAAGGGTTTGGGGGTTGTTTGGTTTTTTTTTTTTCTTCTCTCTACTCACAACTTCTCTGCACACATGATGCACTTATTGGTGTGTTGCTTCCCAGAGGAATCCCGGACAGGGTCGTTTTCTCTGGTGCAGGAGAGTTTCCCTTTCTTGAAGAGATCCCGAAACTCGCGGCAGTCATCCTGCGGAAGCGCCAGAGACAAGGGGTTGACACAGACATGCTGACGGAGGGACGCGTCTCCAACAAATCCACAAGGGATTATCCACCCCATGAGCTGCATTTCAAACACTGTTTTGTTTCCTTGAGGCGTAACTCGGTGGAAAACCGTACTTTGCCTGATGCGTTCGCTTCAACTACAGCACGCAACGCACAGTAAGTAAATCCATATGTTTAGATGAGCACATCCAAGGCAGTCCTATTTCTATTTCTAATAGATAAGGCACGCAGGAGCCTGTCAGAAGTGCCAAGGTGCTGCTCTAAGTACAAAACCATTAATTTCTCAGTGAATTTTCAATGAGCGAGCCTGTTTCCCCATCTCTCATGAGTGAGCACGCTGCTGAGAATTTTAAAATCCCTGCCCAGTAAAAAGATGAAGCTGCAAGCATTTTAAAAAGATCCTTGCACCCCTCCTTTGCAGGTATGCTGGAGTAAGAGGTGGGCATTTTTACCTTCCACTTCACACGATGTCAGGCATTAATTGACGCAAAGCACTCTTTCACAAAAGGCTTTTATAGCAAAGCCTGCTTAAGCATTTCAGTCTGGTCTTTAATTTCCTCTGAACAGCTTTCCTCTGACTTTCAGGATAAGCGAGCAGGTTGGTAGCATAGGAAATACATGCTATATATGAAGCCTTTAGAATCCTTTACACAGCACTTTTAAGGTTATCTGCCATGTGATCTGCATTTCCCCACACACACACAGTGTAAAGATGATAGTTTGATAACTTATCCCAGCTCTGCAGATGGGGAAGTCAAGCCCAGAAAATTACTTGCCAAAGCCAGACAGAAAATCTGTGGCTGAACAAAGAAATTTAGTGTAGGTCTCTTCCCGACAGTGTAAAACTGTCTGCCTTCAGGACCACACTTTGGCAAGCCAGGTGTTTAAGAAAGATCTCCCTTAGGAGAGCTATGCTTTACAAAGCCTTCAAATTGTCCAGACGCACAAGAGCTAGAAAGCTACACTGCTTAACCAGATTAAAAAGAAAAAAAAACCACAAAAAAGAAAAAAAACCCCACTGGAACCAACACTATCTGATGGAAACCAATTCAGTCCTATCAAGAATAAAACCCCAAGGCTGGAAAAGACAAGTCCCTCCACATAAAGACCTGCTATCTAGAAAAACAGCTATGGGTAAAAGAAACCAGCCAGGTGCATCAACCAGATAAACAAGGGACAATTAGAGCCAGCTGCTCCCACACCCTGCCGTAGTCACAGCTCACATGCACCACCACTGCTATTAATTATTTGTCAGATGCCAATGATGTGCCTTATAAACAGGCAGGTATCCTCCTTAGCCTGTACTCTGTGTCAGGCACAGACCATCCTTGTCAGTAATTGCTGGATAGGGACTAGATGGCCTGGGAGGAGCCACGAGAAGTTTTGGTTTCTTTTACGCTTGCGGATGGCATGAAGCCTGATGTTCCTTCAGACCCTCTAGCTGAGGCAGAGCGTGCTTGCCCTGCTCCTGTTGCTGAGCCCTTCCCAATCAGCCAAGCCGGCGTTTCCCACGCCGCAGACAAGGAAACACAAGTGGGTCAGAGTCAGAAGACATAACACTACTGCATCACCCTGCTCCGGCACGCTGATAAAACTGGCTTCAGTAGCGATGTTTCACCTCACCTCTCCCAAGGAGTTCACATTCCTGTTCACCTCTCCACCACTCCCTTTGTTTTTTGAGTCTCTTTCCCTGCAAGAAAAAGAAGCATGAGTGACAGAGAAGCATACAGGTCTCTTCAGACATAAAACCAAAATAGCTAGTGATTAAAGGCCAGTCCTGCCAACCCCACCTCCCTGTTGCACAAGGTGGAGGGGACAGACCAGCACTGGAGCTCTGGTTCAGTGAGACATACCCAGGGTATTCAGCCCTACACTGGGGACATTCTGACATCCCTTCTCTCTGCCTAACATCCAGGCATTTCCATCCTACTAAACACCAACCACAGAAACAAGAAACTAAACCCATGCTTGTTTTCACCCTGGGTTTGCTCCCCACACCCTGTGGTGTGTCCCCTCAGTGTGATAACGTGGAGGGCGATACTGGGTTCACAGGCATGCTGAAGGGCCGCAGACTGGTTTGCCTGGCCCAGTTGTACAGTTTTACACCAGAGTGCAACAAAGCATCCTGAAAGCAGGTTCAGTGCTACAGGAGGGGACGTGCTGCCCACAGGCAGAACAGCCACGTGAGCCGGTGGGTGACCAATACTCACAGCAGCCTTTGGCACATCAGGCACTTGTTGAGGTCTGCTTTGCCATCCAGGCCGCTGACGGGGTCCCTGTTGGTGGGACAGGAAAACTTCCCACTGCGCAGAAGTGACCAAATTTTCCGGCAGTCATTCTGAAAAGCAAAGGAGGACAGTCAGCAGAGGCTCCTTCAGAGGCCATCAAGATCCTGAGAACAGCTCATTCACATTTGAGTTTTTTTTGAGTGGGCTCCAGGCTTTCAACAGTAATTGTTCCTACCAGGCCTGGAGCTACCACACTCCTCACATCCCCATCCCTCCCCAGACACCACGTGTGGTACAGGCTTCACCCAGAGCTACCTGAGGCAGAAAAGGCAACGAGAAAGTTCAAAACCTGTTGCAAGGACCATTATGCATAGGAAAAGGAATACATATTTAATTTGTGTGCAGCTGCAAATTGCTGCCCACTGCAGGGGAGGACTCTACGTTATAAAGTTAGCCAAGAGTGGAAAATATAGCCCTAGAAGCGCCAGTGGGATGCAAGAGTAATGAATCAACCAGAGCAACTGAAGAGCAATTCAGGTGCAAGACTGAAGCACAGAAAAGCACAATGCTCTTAGGAAGTGGAGCAGTAATACTGTGTAATGCTGCATCAACCAATTGCCTCTTCTGCTGGGTAACTGAGACGCGGCCTAGGGAGAATCAATGAGCCATTTCGTTATTTTTGACTACTGTGTTTTCCAAAAGGGTCTTTACCAAGGAGAGACAAGCTTGTTTGATTGAAACGTGAATGGAGCTGACTTCTCAGTCACTGAATCAAATAATTTTCTGAGAGTCAAAGGACTCGCTTTAATTCTTCTAATTAAGGGATTTATCAGAAGCAGGGGTTTCTGCTGGATCAGGAGCAAAATTCTGAATTATTAGAAATATAATTCATGCCATTTCTAACTTAATCTCATGAGATTTCCAGCTCTGAGCTGTTTGGATATGTGCACAGCACAGCGCACCAAACACACGCTGTCAGCTAGAGCCATTGCTGTATTACAAAAGCATTGTCTCTAAACATGGAGCAATTCACTGCTTTTTCCACTCCTGAAAAAGCATTGTGATATCTAAGCAGAGTCCCTCTAAATGACTTTGCTCAGAGCATGCATTAAGCAGTATAGCTGACAAAACAAAGGCAGAATCAGAATAGAAAAGGTTGGACTCGCCTTAATCGAAGCCTGGCTGGCAACATCTGCAACAAAAAACAAACCCCACAACAATAAAGCCATACAAAGTCTTTGAAGGGAAATTTTAAATCAAAAGCATTTAATTAAAATACTTGATGCAGTTTTCTAATCCACCCAAATACATCTGAATAAAAGCTAATCCAAAGCATTATTGTACACTTATAGAAAGAACTGGGCATTAGAGACTTTCTGGAACGTTGCACTTTGTCGTTCAAATGCAAAAGCACATCCATTTAGTGTGTCTTGTGCCTTCCTTTACTGTGCTACTTTCTCAGTCTTCAAATCCATGTCCTAAGGATGATTCAGTATCTGTTTCTCTATCATTCTACCCCAAAGCCTTAGCAGTGTTATCAGGCCTTGCCCAAGTGGTTTTTTTAGTTTCTTCTTCTCCAGCTAGACTGGGGTACCAGAGCTAGCCCGTAACATCGTTTATCCAAACCTTCAAATGCCTTTTCAAGGCCCATTCCATTTGCAGTACTTCACACAAATTACCAAATTAATGAGTCACCAGGTGGGTAGCTGATACACATTTCTTCCTACTTAACCCCTTAGAGCTGATACAATGCACGTCTCATCCTTTTCTCTTACATCATCAGTGGCTATGCAGGAAACCATGAAGAAATCCTCCACTACCTTATTTTCAACAGAAACAGGCAGTACAGCAAAAGACCACTGCATTAAGTCTAAACTCCTGCCAAAGCCTCTCTACTCTAGCCATACAAACCCATGTTCCTTAGAGTATTGACAAAAAAAGAGTCCCCATTTTTCTGAATTTAACAAAAAGTATATGACACTTTCATTCAAAGTCAGGCTTTTTACACACAAATCCAGTCTGGTTAGAAATTCATTTCTCTCCACTGAGACAACTGTGGGTTGGTTGGCTTGTTCAAGTGTTAATTCTACCAAAAATACTTTCACCTTCAGTGGAACTTCACCATATTCACATGCAAGAGAAAAAAAGCCGTTAACGTGTTATAGCAAATAATACAAGTAGTGCAGTAAAAAAGTGATGGTCTGGTTAGGTTGCTATGCTCTTTAAAGAGCAAGGGCTTTCTAATCTTCTCTGTCTCTACAGAAGCTCCAAGGCTGTGTCCTCTGCCAGTCCCAAACTTCAGTACAGAGAACACCAGAAGTTACTAACCTGAGAAGAAGCAGAAAAATGCCAGAGCAAGGACCACCGAGGCACCTTCTATTTTCATGGTGAGGGTGGCAGCTGTTTGCTTATGTTGAGTCTATTAGAGCATTGCTCAATGAAACCCAAAGAAAGGGCTCAGGTCAGATCACATATATATACATGACCAGATTCTCCGCCTTCATTATGTCATAATCTTCCCAACAACCATCATTAGCTGCAAAAACCAGTCTGATGACAGTAGGTCTAAATTCTAATGATCCCATTAACACAATTAATTTCCATAAGGATGGGACATATTTGAGTCACTCCCTCTATTTTGTTAAGGTAAGAAAATTATAAATGTATCATTTCAGTTTCCCCACACAGACAGAGGAATTCTTGCCATCTTTCAGGGGGTGTAAGACAGAGGTACCCCAGCCAGCACACCCCAATACCCTTCATATCCCAAGAAAACAGCTAAAAGGGTTTTATTTTAATAACTTAGCTCCAGCAGAGACACCAGGAGGGCCAGGTCACTCAACGCCCCTGGAAGTCTGTCTGCTTTTACTAAAGCACCCCAGCACAAACCTGATTACTCAGGCAAGGTTGAAAAAAAAGTTTGAGGCTTTGTGGAAACTCTGAGTTTGTTGCTACAGATTGTGTGGCAGAAACCCACACTCCTGAGTCTTCATCCCTCCCATGTCATCTTCAGAAGACATTTCAGTATTATTAGTGAAAACCCTTTCTCTGCCCACATGGGCCAATACTTCCCTTCTAGCAGGTCAGTGCTCACAGGTGTGCTATTGATGGAAAAGGATCCATCAAAGTAGCCCTGCTCAGGTGTCTCCCAAAGAAGAGATAGAAATGAAGACTCATCCCATGCAGGTTTCTCAGGAGACAAAAATCAAGATGACATCAAAGTTTTGGAATGTGATACAGGTGGGAAGAAGCTGTATGCCTTGTTCTCCAGGAAAAAAAAAAAAGGGGGGAAGAACTTAGAGATAAAAGTAATTTACAAGATTTGAAACAGGTGGATAAGTGAGATTCAAGTGGACCAGAGCAATGAGGACTTTCTGCATAGCTGAAGCATGCTTGTCTGTGCAGAGAGGCAGGTCGGTGCCATCCAAGGAAGGAGGAAAACATACTTTGTCATGTGTTTGGCCAGATGCCAACACAGCTCACTTATAAGCTCTTCTAATAAGTTGCTGCCACATGTTTCTTAGATCAGAAGAGTTGTTAGTGTGTACAACTGGAGCCAAAGCTTAGTGTGGTGTGTGGCCATCCCTAACATTTCTTTTCAGCTCAAAGCAAAGTCATGTGCAGGTTCACAGTGGAGAGTTTGGAACAGAAGAGGAAACTGCCTGAGGTCACACAGATGGTTCGTGGCAGATCTGAAGAGCTGTGTGTTGCCCTGAATCACAAGTTAATTTCTGTATGTGTATTTGGGCATGGAATCAGGGAGGAGGCCAACAGGAGGATAAGAAAACTCACCTGATAGAGCATGTCTCAGTGAAACCTTGGGAGAGACAGTAAGAGATCAAGAATGGAAAAAGCAAGAAAAAAAGAGGGGATGATAGTTTAAAAGGTAATAGAAAAATCTATTTGAAGAACAAAAGATGTTCTTTGTTACTGAGGTGTCTTCCCATGAGTCAGTCATGATGTGGTAGGGTTTAGGAAGGTGCATTTTTAAACAGGCTTTGTTTCTAAAATTTTCTTTCCCTCCCAAAGCTCTATTTCCATGGAGAAGTGAAGCAATGCCCTGCTTTAAGACAGCTGGCTGTCCACCCTGCTCCTGAAGGAAGCAGAGTGGGTCCCGGACCTGCTCAGACTGGCCAGGTGAGAGCAGCTCCCAGCCTTGTCCAGTGTAGACAGAGCCAAGGAAGAGGAGAGACCAGCCCAGGTGCTGAGCCCAGACAGGCCCTGTGACCACTCCATCTCTCTCCCATCTACAGCACCCTGTCCACCAGCTGTGCCCACACCACCATGTGGCAGAAGGTCAGAATGGCTCAAACACCAGAGCCATGTTCAGTACCAAATATGTATTAAAAAGATTATTTCCCTCCCCATTACTGCTGAATAACTACAGCCTCCTAAAATAACCCCAGTGGTATGAAATGTGATGTCAGGGGATGGGGAGAACCCTGCAAAGCCCTGTAGTTTGAAGGATTTGCTCCTGTGTGCTTGAGTTACAAAAGGAAACCTGAGCAGAATAATGAGGGATGACAGCAGGAGTGTATTAAACATAAACCTTGCCTGACTCACTTGATTGCCTTTATTGATGGATTTACACAATAAAGTCTCAATCCTGCACTGGAATCCAGACAGCCCATTAATTTCCACAGGAGTTTGTGCTGCAGGATCAGATCTGTAGGAGAGATGATCCTGATGCTTTAGCAACAGGTTTAGTACAGCACCTTGCTAATCTTAATTTTAAAATTATGCCAAACAGCTGAAGAACAATATGTGACTGAGAAAAGCAGCTGAGGGCAAGAAGAGACATTACAAAGACCCTTTTGTTCATGTCTCAGTTAAAGTAAAGTACTCAGGAAAAGCAAACAGCACATAATGATGCTATGCCAGGTAGGACAGCTCTCACCAGATCCATTTTGCACCACATTCTGACAGAAGAGACAGGAAACAGGGTAAAAATAATCATGGAGGAGCAACTAGGAAAATGCAGAGGAAAATAGGAGCATAACATGCAGTGTAGGCAAACTCATCAGGTGGAAACCCAAGAGGTTGTGAGGAGTCCCAGGAACAAAGTCCTACAGCCACTGAGCTGGGCCAGCACCATGGTGGGCAGGATGTAGTCACAGGGGACACTGACCTCCTCCCACTTCAGGGTCCCAAGGAGAGTGGGAAAGGGAGCCTAATACACAGCCAAATGGTTCACACCCCCAGTTAGTTGTGAACATGCTCACGCTCCCTTCTCTATGGTAATCCTCCCCTTTCTGATGTTCCCACGTCTCACTCCTTCACAGGCTCTGCCTGCTCAGGAATGTAGCTAGAGATACACACAAATAATTAAGACTCCTTCTCCACTCAGAAAACTGGGTTTCTTCCCTTTAGTGACATGGCACTTTTGCAGATGGAATCACCTCTTTTTTAATGGTTTGTCAAGAGAAAGCTTCCCAGCAGCATAACTGGTGGGTTGTTTTGAGGGGTTTTGTTGGGGTTTTCTTTAAGCCATCCAACCATCTCTGCTTTGGTAGCTTTTTGTTGTTCACATGCCAGCCTCCAGCCCAAGCAGCTCTGAGGGTGCCCTCAGCACTCAAGAGCATGTGCTGCACAGCCTTGTTCTTACCCCAGAGCAAAGCTCTGGTTTGAGTCAGGTCTCCAAAGCCACCACAGCAGGACAAGATGAGCACTGTGAAGGATCTGCAGCCCATGTTTCATCTGCTTTGGCTCTGCTGACAGGTACAGTCCCCTTCACAGCACTGATTCCACCACCACCAGAAAGCTCACACTTCTGCATCAGTGCTGTGGCTTCAATATAAACTCACCTGAGTCTCAGCAAGCAAAGGGGACTTCACCTAAAGTCACTGCTGGGTCCTTAGACCAGCGCTGCTCACCCATCCTCCTGAGCACCAGCCAAGCTCACACCACCACAACCTCACAGATCCCAGCAGATCTCAGGTGGTTTGGGCTCTGCTGTCTCTCCAAGTGCCCTGCTCACACCAGCACCAGAGTAGGTCCCACCCCTTGCTCTCCTCTTCCAGGGAAGTGAGGTCCCAGGGGAAAGTAATAGGAAAACTGGATCCTGCATCTTTAATAAAATGACAGACATGCCTATATTCCCACCACAGATGTCATTCTGTCTTGATTGACACACTTTTTACCTCCCTGCCATCTCTTCCCCCTCAGAGGAACTCTATCAGCACCACTGCTTAATGCTCAATTTCTCTGAAATATTGAAGCTTCTCTCTTTTCCAGCCCACCACTACACCTCCTCACAACTCAGAGACACTCAGGGCTAAGAGAGAAGAGGTAGAGCTGTTTAGCATATTTAACAAAGGAAACCCAGAGCAGATGGTACTTTTCTTCACAGCCAGAGCAGAGTCCAGGGCTCTCAACTCCAGCAGTTTCATGTGTTACACCTCCAAATGAGATCCCAAAACACAGGTTCTTCAGAAACACCCATTTTTGAGTCTCTCAGTGTTATTAACACTTCAGGTTCAGAGCAAGTGGCCCCTTGCAGCTTGCTCTGGACTCATCTGCAGCTGTCAAATAAGAAATATGAAGGGAAGATTGTTATGCTGCCACACTAACCTCACAAGCTAATGTAGCCTTTTGGGCTGCATCTCCAGAAGTGCTGCCTGCAGAAAGGGCCAGTTCTGTGCATCTTGCTCAGTACCTTGGGAAAGGACTCATCTCTGCTGACAACCACCATGTCAGGATGGCTTCCTGCCCCCAGAAACACCCAGTTATACACCCATCCTGCACTAGACTCTGCTACAAGAGCTGCAAGACTCACCCATCTCCTCAGCCCAGCCTGGGAGACGCCTCATCTGCACACATCCCATGTAAGAACAGGGCTTATGACACTGGACAAAGCTTTTCTGCTTTCAGGCATTCCTATGACCAAAACCCAGTTGCTAATCAGCCAAAAAGCCAGTCAGCCTCCAGCTAATGGAAGTGAGTTTGAGTTTCTGGACTGGAATAGCACCTACTGCTGCTGCAGCTCTCAGGTGAGTGCTGCCCAGATCTTCAGGGAAACAAGCCTTAGTCATACTGGAATCACACTGTCACTGTAAGTGCCCAAGAACTACACCACAGTCCTTTTCCTTCAGCCAGGATGAGCTTCCTGAGACCAAAGCAGAGCTCCACCAGCCTGACCCAGTGAACTGTCTTTCCCAAGTGGCTGCTCATTTCCCACTGTTGTGTGGGGGACCCAACCCAGCTCAGCAGCACAGCAGCTGCCTCTCCACACCACCTGGCTGCATCACTGCAAATGCAGCTGTGGAAAGCATTAGCTGCTCTGAGCATCCTGGAGGACTATTCCCTCTTTGCTGGCTCACCAAGGAGGATGAGCTGCTAGGGCAGGGAAATGACAGGAACTTCCTGATTTGACTAAGAATCAGATGCACATCAAGTCCTGTGCTCCTAGAGCTCATGGAGCTTCAGCAAAAAGCTTTTCAGAAACATGTCCAGAGTATGGCAACCACCTTTGTGGGTTTTATTTTTCAGAAAAAAAATTATGTCAAGTGGACTCACTGCTCCAAAAGTAAAGAATGCTGTTAAACTTAGCTTGGATCAGTTACTTTGCAGGTCTCTGTGTGCCAAGAGCACCTAAATAGCTGTCCCTAAATCCAGCATCTACTGCATCTTCCTCCAGTCATTGTCTCACAGGTCATGATCCTATCACCAGGTTTCCTTTCCTGCCCAAATCCACCTTTTACCTCTGATCTAAAAGTCAGAAAAAGCATGAGCTATTCTACACACCATTTGTCCACCCTCTGACACTGAAAAGACTTAGGTCTCCTTGTCACATCTGCAATGCAATGGCAGAACATGGCCTCATCTTTGCAACCCTTCCCAGGCCATGAGCCACCATGACATGTGTCTGACTGTCCTGGACACTGTCCTTTGGCACTGCTGACTTAGCTTGACAGCCCCAGGGAGGAGGGGGAAATGAATCAGGAAGTGAGCAACAGCAAGAGGTGTATGTCCAAAAGGCAGGGATGAGGCCAACTTTGAAAGATCACAGTAATAGCACGTAACACATGCCATCTTCAAAGGAGTAATGAATCCCTACAATGTTCCCCTGTTATTATTTGCATTTCACAGTGGGTACATTAAGATGCAGAAGGCCACATTATCCTCTGGGTCACACCTATTTCGGTTTATTCATCCCTGGTCTTGTATTGGAACTCATCCCTGTGGTGTGAGAGATCCTCCCACAAGTCAAAACAACAATTCTATCTCAGGCAGGCTTGGTACAGAAATCACTAGTATCATCTATGGTCTCATTTACACAGACACAGAGACTATTGATCTCTCCTGGCCTTGAAAACTGATCAGCTTGACAATTCTTCCCAATCATCTGGCTGAAGGGTCCAAGCAGCTCTGGCTTATTGCTGGACATGGCTTAGAAGTGGATGACAGGTTAGGGTGACTACTAGACTTTATGATCCAAAGGGTCCCTTCCAACCAAGACAATTGAGATTTTTTTTCTTTTAATATATTTTCCTGTATATGAAATACCAGACAGACAAATCCAGGGCAGAGCTGTATCCAAACATTTAACACCATCCAGCCTCATTTCACCCAGAGGTCCAAGTCTGGCCTGTGGAAAGGTCCCTCTTTCTGGGCAGGAGCCTCCCTACAGCTGTGTAACTTTTGTTCAGAGAAGAATGAAGCTGCCCTGGGAAACTGAGCTTGCTGGGAGAGCAAAATTGCTCCCCATGCTATAACCAATGCCATGTGGGGTTGGGGATGCTGGAACCAGTCTCTGTATTCAGAGGGAGATCCAGCATCGAAGCAACAAGCTTCCCCTGCTGACTCTGGGAAACAGCCTGCCAATTCCTACTGTCAACACTTTCCAGGGCAGTATTTGTTCATTAAAAATTGCCAGACTGGAGATGGCAGGAGTTGGGTTTTGATCTACAAGGCCTCAGCAAGTAACATCTGCAGAGTGAAAGGATTTCCCATGACAGAGCATCACACATCCCATGGAGCTGCAAAGAGAAGGTGCAGAGGGACCTCACTGCAGCCTGCCAGTACCTGAAGGGAGCTTATAAGCAGGAGGGGATTCGACTTTTTAATAGGGTAGATAATGGCAGGACAAGAGGGATGGATTAAAACTAAAGGAAGGAAGGGTTAGATTGGATATTAGGGGGAAGTTTGTTACAGAGAGAGTGGTGAGGGGCTGGAGCAGGCTGCCCAGAGAGGGGGTGGGTGCCCCGTCCCTGGGGGTGTTCAAGGCCAGGTTGGATGGGGCCCTGGGCAACCTTGTGTAGCTCCAGGCCTGGAGGTTGGTGGCCCTGCCTGTGGCAGGGGGTTGGAGCTCTATGATCCTTGGGGTCCCTTCCAACCCAGACCAAGGCCACCAAGATCTGTGCTTTGATGGGCCCTACCAGAGCTAGCTGATTCCATGGCCGTTAACAGTATTTGTAGCTTAGATAAGGGTAATCAAAATCTCATCATTCAGGGCGTAAACTGATCGCCTCCAGGGGTTAGAAAGGAATTTTACTTCATGTGCAGCATTGCACAACCACCCAGATTCACTGTGGGTATTTTCCAGCCTCTGCTCAGCACCAGCCATAGGCCACAGCTAGAAGTGAAACATGGCATGACAGACCAAAAGCCTGAGTCCTCACACACACAAAAAACCCCCAAAAGCAACACAGCCCCATTGTTTGGGAACAAAGTAGAAGTTTTTCTGACTCTGGCTTCAAGTCACACATGGAAATACAAGACAATGACTGTCACTAGCCTGCTGAAACAGCAGAATTTCAACAGAAGAATAATCGGTCTGAGGATTGTTTTCCTGTGGACAGGGAAAAGAATGCCTGGAGATACCATGAGCACAGTGCTCAAAGGATTACACAGCATGAAGTGGCCTGCTTGAGCAACACTACCCCATCCTATGCTGCCAGCCAGACCCTGCAAGTGCCACTCCAGTGAGGGCTACCAATAACCTGCCCTCCAGGGAGGCCTGAGCCCTCCTGTGTCACCCAACAACCCTCATCACCAGCTGTCCCCACCTGAACAACAAGGGACAAAGACATAGTGTTTTTCTCTCTGCAAAATTATTATTTATGTTTTCTCAGAAGCAGAGGCTCTGCAGTATCAGAGCTGACCACAGGGTGTGGTGGCCTAAAGTGCCAGTACCCATCGCAGGAGGCCAAAAACACACCCCACGTGGGTGTTGGTTGCTCTTAGATTATAGTATCACCACACCCTGCTCTGCTAATTGAACCATGAAACCCTTCTCACTACCCCATGCCAGAGGCAGCCTGATGGCTGGTGTTTGTACCCATGTGCAGGATCCACCACAGCACCAGCCACTGTCCTGGAAGAACCTATGGGAAGGCTGGACCATTAATTTCTAAGCTACCTTCTCCAGGGAAGAGAGCAAGGCATTCCTGTGCATGTTTCTGAAAGAAGGCAACAGTAGCATCACTGGTGGCATCTACTGCCATGGATGTCCACTAGAGCTGCTTCCTAGCCAATGGGGATAATCTCCAAAGAAAACTAGTAACTTTTAACAAAAAAAAGCAACTACAAGTGAAAGCAGAATATATTTGCATGAGAACTATGGATTTTACATAATCTTCTGGTTTTCCTCCCATATCCCCCAACATTAGGGGAAAGCATACAGCCAACATGAACATTTGCATTTGCTTGAAACTTTTTACTTGGAAGCTGTGGGACATCTTCAAGGCACCTATAACTGTTACTTTTCAGCCACCATGCAAACTTTCCCCCAGTGTGCTGATGACTTGACAGTTCCTGGGTAAGAGTGATCCCTTTACACAAGATGTAAAAAAATTTAAACACCTTTCCATGGAAAAGGGAGGCACACTGTGGGATAGGATCATTACCTCCAATATCATCACTCTGCTAAAGGAATAGCCCAGCCTTACCAAAGCAAATGGCACAGCCCCTGATGCTTCAGGGGGGAGGAATCACCAGAAAAGCATCAGCATTTGGGGGAATCACTTCAGGTCTAACACACTTTAAAAAGCCACCTCCATTCAGACCTCACTGCTAAACTCTCTGCTCATCTGCCAAAACCCAAGTTTCACCCAGGCATTCAGTGTGTAACGCTGGAGCCTGCTGCTTTGCACAGCAGGCAAATACTCCAGCATGCAAGTCTGCAGCCATCAGATCCCTTGCAAGTTTGTACCTGATTTCCAGCTAACATGCTCACTACTGATCTAAGAATCCCTGTGCTTCAGTGGGAGCTCTTGTCAGGTCCTTTCTGACAACAATACTAGGACACCATGACAAATTCCAGCTAGCATGACTTCCCTTACACACAGACACAAGGCTTCCAACCTTACTGTCCCACAGCAGAGGTCTCTTCAGCATCTGACACCAGGACTTGCCCACACAATGCCTTCTGGCCAAACACCACAGCAAGTTGCTCTGGCCACACTCTGAACTGAACAAAGGCTGAAAAAATACCCCATCAAGCATCTGTCCCCACCACCAGTGAGCTGGGGCACAACTTGCCCAGGAAGACAAGTTCCAGGTCCTGCCTACTTCAGGGGTCTGGCTTGCCTCTGGACTTTCCTACAGGTATGGATTGTGCCTCCAGAAGGAGTTCCAGACCCACACCAACGAGTGATCTGCTGAGCTCAATGCACCTTCCAGCATCTCCAGCAGACATGGCTTGTTTCCATAACAGTCCTGTCTTTTTGTCAGGTTTTCTTCTGGAGAAGAAAGGAAGAAGGCATCTTCCTTCTCTGCATCACCACAAACTGCCCCTACAATGTCAGCTCCCCTTTTCATTCCACAGTTCTCCAGCCTCCCACTGACCCTCCATCAAAGAGGGGGGAAAAGCATTTCCTAAAGAGCCTGTTTGCCCAAGGCCAATTATAAACCAGGCCTTTTCCATAAGCACTCATCCACATGCAGAGCTTTGTTATCCCTGCAGCAGGGATGGGCTCACTGTAGGAAGCCCTGAGGTCTACCTGATTACCTTTAACTACCTGTGGCTTTTCACTTGCATTTAATAACACCATTTCACACACAGTAGCCTGTGCACCCATATCCAACTTAAGTATCCCGTTGCAGTCAGGTCGCCAGTCTAGTGGTGGAGCAGATCAGCTAACATATGCCTAATGACAGCAGTGGGAAGAAACATGCTCACCAGTGGTGACTGATTAGCAAATTAGTTAGTGGGAGTGGCATGTGGCAGACACCACCAGCATCCCAGAGCTGAAACAAGGCCAGGGAAAGACCCACATCAGTGTTATTTCAGCTCTTTCTAATAACATCTAGATCATGACCTGACCCTTTTCTCCACCAGTCAGTGTCTGGCAGAAGGGCAAAGCAAGCAAACTTTACATGAGCAGCATACAAAGGAGCCCAGGCTCTTAAGGGTGTTTACCTTGTCCTAGAACATCCAGTGTCTTAGCTGAACAAATACCAAGTGTTTGCCCAGGGTGGTGCAAGAACAGCAGCAAAACTGTCTTTCCTGGGGTACTGCTGAGATCTGAGCCCCAGGTACCTTCCAGGGCTGGGGCTGTATTCAGTCTGTTTCCCAATTGAGAAATAAGACCATCATCCAACATTTAGGCTGCAGGAACAGAGCCTTTGGAATACAATTTACTAAGTTTGCATAAAGCTTGCATTTGCACCTTTTGTGGAGCGTTGCCAAGAAGCTGGAGATGCCCCACACCAGCAGTTGCACATGAGTACATCTGTGCAAGTGTAACTACACTTTCACTGAATTGTAGGGGTTGGAAGGGACCTCAAGAGATCATCAAGTCCAAGCCCCAACTTTACATAATGTGAACTAAAAAAAGGAGTCATAGTCCCCTTGGCAGGACTGAAACAGCCATGATACAGAGCCCTGGGGCTGGGGAGCAGAGACTGAGCTGCTGCTTCAGGAATTCCTTCCTCATTTTGCCAAGTCTTTACTTACAGCAAGGTAAGCATTCTGCATTTGCAGAGCCCCTTTGCTTTCTCTCCCTTCTGTCACATGTTTGCTTGGGTCTCTGCTGCTGCCTGTCCTCCTCAGCCCTGTCACACTGCCTTCACTGCAGCAGCTCCTCCTTGCACGAGTTACTGCCTGTAAGCTGCTCAGATGCAGCATGCAACTCTGTCAGTGCCCAAATTTTCTTCTTGTGTTCACTGCCCTACATGTTTGGTCCCACAGGCTGTGTTGCCTCATGTGCTGACTTTAGGGGACACACTTTGCCTTGTTAATCAGAGCTGCTGGAGATGCCAGGGAGCCTCCTTGCAAAGATGTAGGACGGAGATACACCCATGATTCACTCTGGCATTAACACTGTGCTACCTCCACAGAGCACAGCAGTGGAAAGGGCCTCTTGGGTCATCAAGTTCATCTGCCTGTCGTCACTAGTAACCACATCACTAGATCAATTAGGAGATGTTTGATTGGTCTATCATAGCTAATGGGTTCCTCAGTCTGGCAGAGGAATAACAGGATCCAAAGGCTAGAAGCCACAACTGGGCGACATCAGGCTGGAAACCAGAGGTGACTGTTTAACAGTGCCTGGGCTTGTGTAGGGGAGGACGACTCCAGGACATCCCTTATCACCAGAAAGTTTTGCCTTTACTCTTGGTTTTTGCCAAGATAATTCTATACCTTGACTTTCTGCCCCAAATCCATCAGTCTCTGGGAATCTCTGGACCACTGCTATATGGTTTGTTGTGAGAGGTAACAAGAAAAGCTGTTTCCATCAACTATGTAGTAATACACTTACTGGGAATTTAAGAAATGTCACCTTCCCTGGGAGACATCCAGAGGAATCCACAAGCTGAAAGAAAAGGTTAAAAAAAAAATAAGTCACTGCTCTGAGTAAAACAAAAATTAACTCAAAACAACTCTGACTGCAGCTAAATGGTTTAAATCCCATTGTAAGTTATACTTATCACCAGGTTTACAAAAGCAAACAGTTAAATAGAATTTTTTTCAAGGTATTGCATCAAATGAAATTGAAAGATACCATATCCACATGCTGGAGGCTCTCTCTCACATGCTTTTGAAGATGCTCTTCTCGAGATTAGACTGACATCCAAGATAATGAGCTTATCTTCTGGCTGGAAATTTGATAACAAACAAATAATAAGTCTCATATCTACTAAGATACCTGGACAACTTTTGTTGTTTTTCTTAACTGAACATATATACACTGCACCATGGTTACAGTGGTGCTAGGACCCACTTTATGGTCACTGTTAATTCCAGGAAAAGAGAGTTGAGGGAGTTAAAGTTCTCAGGCTAAATAAAGGGTTTTGCTTCATTCTCAAGCTTTTCTATACTACACACTTCATACAAAAAATCCAAACATCTCACTTTGAAATTCATGCAAATGACTGCAACATCCCAGACACATTCAGAATGAACACTTGCATTGCACAGGACTACATTTCAGGCTTGTGTGGGATGCTCAGACTACATGATTTAATGGAATTGCCCAGAATTCACAGCACATTCTACTCAAGGGATCCTGAATTCATGGTGAGAACGTAACAGAGGGGATTTTGAATCATTAAGTGACAAGACATGAATTTATCTTGCCCCTAAACAACAGGACAAACAATTACAGGTTTGCCTACGAGCAGAAGACACCCCTAAAGCTTCTTGGTGGCTATCTGTAGGACCTCAAAGCAACAGCCTTGAAAAGGTAAAAAAGCAACCATAGAAAGATACCAAAAGGTCTAAGAATTTATACTTGATTATAATACTGTCCAAGAATAGTTTACTCAGTCCATCCCCATTTAGTTTATACCTGAAGACCCTTTTTTAGGTGATCATCCCATTCAGGCCATCTTGATGGGATCCATGCTGAGGATGGGAGCTGCACTAGACTTGTCATACACACAGCTGGACAGCTTCGAGCCCATGTGCAAGGGCTTGCCATGGGCACATCACTTGGTTCCATACAGTGTGAAGGGTGCCCATCAACCCCAAAGACAAAGGACTAAGTGTTGTAGCAAGAATGGCTAAACTGGACGTCTGCTGGGACTAGAGAGATGTCAGTGTCCTTCAGTAACACCACACAGCACTCATTCAGACCAGCAGCTCCAAAACAGAGGAGAGGGGTGTATTCTTTCATACCAGGGACAGCCCTCTGTAGACAAGGAATTCTGTCAGCAGGATGAAAGAGGTCAGTGCAATGGAAAGAGACAACTGGGGACCAGAACATGATTTGCCTGCTGGGCAAACCACAGGGTGGTTTCACATCTGGAATGCCCCCTACTCTGAACTGGAAAAGAGCCTCAGTGTGGTCCACATGGTCACCACCAACGCAGGATGGGGGAAAAGAGTCTTGAAGATGAGATCTAGCTAGTCACTAGCAGGCTAAAGGCCAGGACCAACTCGGGAACATGCTCAGAAACACTCCCCCCAGTGCCTTATAATGAAATCCAGAGCCATTGCAAGGTTCAGAGTATAGTACCTTGAAGACAGGTTTGAATAAGTAGAACCTCTATGGTAGAGATCTAAGTACTAAATCCAAATGAAAATGGATCAAGGCTCCTGCCACAAAAGGAAGGTCTTTTATCTAAACGTGGTGGGAGAGCCAGCAGCTTGACAAGACACGTGGCTTGGGGAAATGCAGGCTCCAGTGGAGAAGTCATGAAAATTTTGCATCCTTGAATAAAAGGATAGGAAAGAAGCCAAGAACAGTCAGGGAGGAAAAAGCAGACTGCATCCCCAGCAGACATCCCTGCAGAGAGAGAACAAGGCACAATATATGCATTCTACCCAAGCACCAGGGTCTAAAAAACAAGGTGAGTGAACAGCAGTGCCCTGATGCAGATGGGGCTATTCACATAACCAGCACCCCAGAAACCTGGGGGGTGGGATGGAGATTAACAGCAGGACATGGTAATGAGTGGGTACAAATTATACAGGAATGAGAGTTGGCTGTGCAGGCAGAGGAGCTGGGCATTAAGGAGAGCTTAAAGAGCACAAGTTAACTGTATCAATAAATGCCACAGGGTCCCTAGGACTGCAGTCTCATGCCCAGACATCACAGTACTAGTTCCTCAAATCATCCACCCACCCAGAGCAGGGGAACAGCTACAAAACCTTAAGGGACACACACGAGGCTGTGATGGATACAAGCACAAACAGGTGAAGATGTCCATCTCCCTGCACAGATGGGGTACCTGACAGGAAGGAAAGATGTCTACATTTAAGACAGGAAGCTACTGCTCCCTCCAGCAGCAATTTGTGGCCTCTGAAGCAGAGTCTCTTCAGCATGCCCTGAGCAGCACCCAGGAACTCTGAAATCAAGTATGTTGCCAGTGGCTGTTTGCACCTTGAAACTGTTGATCTTGAAGGTCACCTGGCAAACGTGCTACTGCACTTGAAGGGGGAGTGGCCTAAAAACACAGATGCTTTTTGAAAGAAAATTAAAAAGTAAAACCCAGTAAAGAAAAACACACCCAGGAGGTAGGAAGACCATTTGAAGAAGTCATTAGAGTAAACATGCATCTCAAGGGAAAATAATTTAGAATAAAAATACAGCACACTTAACAGTATGCTAAGGCTTTCTAAGGAGAAGAACTGTCCAAAGAATGAAAATGTAAAAACTGTAACCATGCCAAAATACCCTGCAGGTCCTGAGGGGAGTTTTCCAAGTCATAGGCTGTAGTAACAAAACACATTGGAGAATCCATGATCACAGGCCTAAGGGAGCCTCCAAAGAGAACACCTTAGCAGGAAAACTTAGATTAACTCTTACAATAAACTGAGAAATCCTGGCAGCAGAGAGCCACAGTCAGGCATTAAGCCCACCCCCAGCAGCACTGAAGGAGCTCAAACATCCAAGCACCACCCTTTGAGGAAAGAGGGGGAAGCTTGTATGAGCAGAGCAACGCATCAAGTACAGCAAGAGAAGCAACAGAGTGGTGAAGACTCATCACAGGTTGTGGGGAGGTGAGTCCTGTCTCATCAATCCATTCCAGTCCCCCAAGCATGGGCAAACAGTGGCACTGTGTGACACAATGAACTTCAGTTTCTAATGAGCCAGTTTCAAGCTCTTTCCTCTAAAGGCTTCTGAATGTAAGGTACCATATGTAAAGGAGAAGCTTGAGGTAAAAATGGAAATGGCAATAAGAGGTCAGCTCTCCCAGTGGAGGTGAGACCTGACAGGCATCTCTGCTGCTCAGCTTTTTATAAATTACTCTGAAAAGGCAATTAGCAGAGGGACAAATGGAATGCTTCAGAAGAGTTCAAAGCTTCAAGTCAACTTAGAGAAAAGCTTAAGTCACTCATGACAGTGGCTGGACAAGAAAGTGGCAGACAAGTATTTCAGTATTGAAAAATGCAGACAGGGAAAAGCTTCCTGTACAGTACCTGCATATTACAGCTCTCCATTAGCAAACACCATCAGCAGGTATATTATGGAGAAATTGTGGGTAAGGTCACAAACAAATGTCACCTCCTTGCTGAGCAGCAATCTAAGGTTTAGCATCTGATAGGAAGTGTTAAGAAACAGAGGATAAAACAAAATTATTTCCATCATGCTGCTGTACAACTCCTGAGTTTGCTCAGCCACATCATACAGCACAGGTGTGATACTACAGCCTTCCTCATCGTCACAACAGCGATGTAGGGAGCTAGACAGGGCAGAGAGACCCTCTCCTGGCCACAGAGAGGGATAGAAATTGGAGGGGGTTTGGCCTAAACTCACAGAACCTCCTATAGTGGAAAGCAGGTTACAGAGAAGAGTGTGGTCATGGCAAAGTCTACAAAACCAGGAGTGACCCAGACAAAATGAACAGTAGACGATGTTCATGATTACTCATAGCACTAGAATTAAGGGATACTAAATAAATTATCATATAGTTGGCTTAAACAAACAAAAGGAAGTTTTTTTGCCCTCCCCATACACTCTAATTGCATTGTGGAACTCATTGCCCGGGGATGTTATGGATGCCAAACACATCAAGGGAGTCAAAAGTCAATTAAACAAACTCAGGGACTGGTCCAGCAGTGGCTATTAAACATGATGATGGAGATGCAGCCTCTGGTTGGCAAGTCCCTGAGCCACATTAAGCTTTATCACAGGAAGAATTACTTTGTGCTTGGTCTGTTTATTCCACTCAGCATCCATAGCCAACCATGGTCAGATCCAGGATGCAGGTACAGGAGTTATCCCAAGCTGGTGCAGGCTCTCAGAGCTGATGTGAACATGCTCAGGTGTCAGTACATGCCAGTTCTGGTCTAGAGATGTGGACTGCCTCTTTGTCCCTGTCCTGAAGTGACATCAAACCTTCTGAAAACAGGATGGATTGCCAACATCGTGGGCTAAAATTTGGGGCATTAAAACTCAGGAGATTCCTAGGACATGAAATCCAAAAATCACACCCAGATGTCAGTCCTTTGTTCGGATGTCATGATTTATATTCTGAGTGACACTTCCTCTTCTGTCTCCCTAACAATGACAAAACAAAGAGCTATAAACAAATCCTGGCTCCAGATGTTCTTTTGCCCTCATTAGCAACCATCTTGGCTAATGCTATTTCATCAGCCCTTTGTTTCAGGGTAGCAAGCCAACATCAGCAAGTCGAGGACACTTTGATGGGCTCCCCCTCTTGGGACGTGACAAATTCCCAGGACACTCCTGCCCCAACACTCACTACAACAACAAGCACGGGGCTGAGTGACTGCCCTCCACAATGTCTGGTACGTGGAAAAACTTGTGCTTGCTAATTACCACGATTGCTCCATAAAACCCCCCTGGGGCAGCCACGTGCAGTCCCGCTGAGCCGCAGCCCTGCCCCTCGGCAGCAGCAGCAGCCCAGGTGGAGATGACATTTCCTCTCTTTGAAGAGCCTCCTCAGCATTGGAGGTGTCCCACCCACTCACCAGATCTATTCCTAGACATATCAGTTTCTATTTATTTTCCCACTGACTGTTATACCAGTACAAAGGCAGGAGGTTGAGAATCAGTCAGACCAGACATAGAAGTAGGCTACAAAACAAAGATTTCCCTCTTCCTTTGAAGCCTACTATCCATTATTTTTGATAAGAGGTGCAGCAGATTTATTTCCCTCATTTGAGCACTCCTAAGTCTCTTTACTAAGCCTGGCAGCAAGAACCTCAAAGCAGATGCCAAAGCCTGCAATCTTTTTATGTGTGGTAGAAATAATCCCTTTGCCTGGTGCCTGGGAGAGCTGAACCCTGACATCCACGCAAGCCGCTGAGGGACTGGCAGTCAGGAGCCAAGGCAGAGCCAGCAGCAGGGTCTCTTCTCCCCACAGCCAACTGTCACATCCTTTGCCTTTATCTGAGATCCAGCCACAGTCTTCCACCAGTGTTGGTAACATATGTGGATCTGACCCCAAAGCCCATCCGATCTCCCCATGCCCAGTCTCTCAGATTTGGGCACTTGCCTCCCTCCAAGGGATCCTTTACTCTTCCTCCTCCTTCAACTTCACTTCTGCCTTTATTAACTTTATAAATTGAAGTGTGGAGCCCAAATAAATCCTTATAAAAGGACAACACAGCTCCCAGAGCCACCCATGCTTCCTGGTCAACATAGGCCAAGCTAGCAAGGTCTTTCTGGATGGATGGCTGCCTGCCTTGAACTGGTAAGTCAAGCTTCATGAGTCACACCACCACAGCCAGATAGCCCCAGTACCAAAGTAACTGCAGACATTTTGAACCAGAACATGCTGCAGTGGCAGAGGGAAGCTAATCATAAAAGGAGTAAGTCAAGGGGAAATATTTGGCAGAGGGGGTTGATCAACTTTTACTGTTAAGGAATGAGAGGGAGAAGATCCACTTTCACTTCACTCCCAGGATGCCCAAGGACTTTCACATCCCTGCACAGAGAACAGCTGCTGTAAGTCTTTACATCTCATAATGATAGATTCCTCGTTTAAAAATAAATCAGTGCAGCCTGGGATGGATGCCAACACATTTCCCCCAGTTTTCCCACGTCCTACATTTTAAAGGCAGCTGATGAGCTCCATCCTTGCTTATCCTTCAACCTTCCTTTAATAACTCCCCATGTTCCTGTTAAAACCAGGGCACTGCCCTCCTCACCTTTAAATTCCACCAGAGCTGTGGCCTCCTGCTTTGGATGCTCTTGTTCAGTTTTGCATCACACTGTGTTATGCTTCAACAGCTCTAGCAATCTTTGAAGTTCCCTTTGGTAACTTCTCCCACAGGCACCACCATTGAACCCTTTGTGCACCAGGTCTAAAAAACCCCACCTCTACTGATTTCTTCCATCTCCAAAAATACTGGCAAGTTAACAGTTCAAGGCCAGTTGGAACCAACACTGTTCTTCACATAGATCTTGACCTTCAGGTTGCTATTGGTCCCTAAAACTTAGAAAAAGGAGATCTAAAGTTTGCAAACAAGGCACTTAAACATACCATGTTGGGCAACATGCAGGCTATCAAACCTGGGATCTCATTACACCCTCTGCCTCCCACTCTGGGATGTGTTCCCTTGTTACATCTTGTTTCAAATTAGACTGAAAGCTCCTGGTGCCAGCAGCAGTGGCTCCCTGTGGCACCACTGCAGCAAACAGGATTAATAAGCAAGACTAAAGTCAGCTTTCAAAAGCATCAAAAAAACCAAAGAGGAAACCTAAGAGATGTGAGAAGCCTGTGCCCCTGCCCTGAATAAAGAACAACTCTCAAGATGCTGGAATAACTTCAGGACATCCATGAGCTTGAATTCTCTATCATGAGTTTTATTTTTCACTTCTAGCCTCAGTGTTTCACAAATTAAATGAACCAAAGTGAAAAGATGCCTTGCACTCTGAGATTTTATGTTCTGTTTCATCAGCATAGCTCAAAGATTTAACTAGTCCACTCAAACTGGGTCATTTGTGTTGTAGACAACAGGGCACACTCAGCAAGCAGAGGATATAAGGATTTTAGTGGCAAGAAAATAGGCAACCTGTCCTTTGTCAGCAGGCTGCTCTGTCCTAGCTCAGGATCTCACACACCCCCAAAGCACAGTTTTGCCACTGCCTTAGTCCCTCAACTTCTATTTTAGGACTTGGCTTTGGAATTAAGCTGTCCATCCCACAGTAACAGCTGGTTGTGGATGTGCTATCTGATCAGCTTTCTACCCAACTGCACCCAGAGCACCAGGAGCTGCCTTTCCATTAGGAAATATGAAGATCTGCAGTTTATGTAACCAGCCATCACCTTCTGGAGGCTTTACACCAACCAAATTATTTTTTCTGATTGATAGCCTGAAGAGCCTGACTCACAAGCATTGTCAATTCTTTATCAGCTGGGCTATGGAGAAAGGAGGGATTTGCCACTGGCCACCAAACAAGTCAATGCTTGTGGTAAGACCCTCTTCACCTTCCCTGGAGCTGAGCCTTGGGGTTCATTCCACAGTCCCACATCATCTCCCTAAACTAATCTGCTGCTGAGGTCCATGGTAACAGCACTGAGGTTTGGGAGGTAAGGGAGAGCTTGCATTACACCACTGTTTCACCCTGCTGCAGCACAGGCAACTTCAGCCCTCATCACTGGAGATTTCTGTAACAAGCAGCTTTCAGTGATAGAAGTCCCCAGCCCAAAAACCTTAATGTTAATAGTTCAGATTCACAGTAGCAGATCAGATGGCCCTGCTTCCCAGGAGCCCTTCTTCCTCCTCCTGCTCACCCTCCTTCTAGAGCATCATCTCTGCAGGGTCACCTCTCCCAGGCCTAGCACGTGACCACTGGATTTTACTTCTAACAGTGACACTAAAACTGAAGCCCAGAAAGGTGGTTCTGGCGATGCTGCCTATGCAGGCACAGTGGCACTGCCCTAATGGCAGTCCTTGGACAGCCCTGCCATCACTGGCCACACAGACCTCCAGAGAAAATGGCTTTGGGCCACAGGACCCTGCAAGCACCTACCCAGGTGAGCACATGTATTCTCAGAAGCCAACAACCCTGGAACACAGAGCTGCTTGGAATTACAGATTTCCCAGGGATCGCCAAGACTAGTTTTAGTCTTTTGATTAATCTCCATACCTTACAAGGCAACTCACAGACAAAACTTCAACCCTCTTACCCTTTGTAACAGCAGATAGAGCCACAAGTCAGACCACCAGATTTGCATGCCATTTAACTCAGTACTGCAGTTTTCCTGCTGGGTGGGGTAGGGCTGTCCAGGAACAAAATCATTTTCTGCAGAAAAGGAGGAAGAAGTTAGTTATCTCCTGCTTGGACCAGAGCTTTGGAGTGAAGACACTTTTGGCAACAGAAAACAAGCACTCAGCTGCACTGCAGTGATGTGGTTTGAGCAAAAAAGCCCAGTTTAAACATGGAGCTAAGTAGGCCCCAGGCAGTAATGGGTACATGATGAATAATAAACCCATCTAAAGTAAGAGGCATGAGTCAACCCAGATGAAGAGTTCCTCAACCTCCCCCCCATCTTTGGCTGTTCCTTGGAAAACCCATCTGTGTTAGGAGGGTGTCCATAAAACAAACATTTGGCTGCTTTCTTGAAGAAACCTTGGAGAGCCCAAAACTGACTGTGTGGGCTGGGTACAGTAACCGAAGCAAAAAGAAACCTCCTCAGGGGCTGCTGCAGCATTCGGGGTGGGGGAAGTGGAGCAGAAACCTTTGTAGAAAAGCTATTTACATCTGTTTGACCCTTGTAAAACAGGTCCCCAGGCTCTCCCCCACTTGGAGGCATTTGGATGACAGGCTGCAACAGCGGTTTGTGATCCTTCCCAGGGGAAGGGAGTGGTGCAGAGCAGCCATGAGGAACCACCAAGCAGCACACGCAACCTGTGCCAAGGAGGGGCAGGCAGAGCAGCCTCACCTGCTTTGCCAGGCAGGAGAGGGACCACAGCAGGCTCCCCAGAAGGAGCAGCGTGCTGTCTGCAGTGCTGCCACCCAGCTCACAAATCCCACGTTTGCAGGAGAAGCCAATCAAAGTGAAAGACACCTGCACCCTCCTCCAGACTCCACCTTGCTGACCCAGCATTCCCTACAGGTTGCTCCTCCCTAGGAGGCTACTTATCTCCCACCCAAATACCTTGAGCTGCTTGAAGTCTTGCCTGCTCCAAGTGGGTCCAGCTGCCCAGAGTGTGCTGGTTACAGCAGGGCTGCAGCTCAGCTCTGGGCTGCCACAGGGCCCAGTAGCTTTAAGTGTGGCCTTCCCTGGCTTTGTCCTAAATGCCCATTGGAGGTCCACAGGTTCACCCTTCCCAGTACCACATGCTGGCCCCAAACCCTGGAAAGCCAATCCCACAAGGCACAAAGAAGGGGGATCCCATGTACTGAGCCCAAGACAAATGCCTTGCCCTTCCTGAAACCAGTATGGATGCACACAAGTGACCCACCCACACAGCAACCAGGCACGGCTCTCAGCAGCTCCTGCTGCTGGTTTAATCCAGGCTCAGACAGGTAACTGCTCTAGCCTGGCTCCACATTTGCTACCCAGACCTTCCCCAGAGGCCAGCCCCATCACCAGTTCTCCTTGCATCATGACAGGGAGAAAAACAGGAGGGCTGTGGAGTAGGTCTGCTTGCTAGGGATCATGAGCAGCAGAGAAGTGGGGTGGCAGAGGCCCTGTCCTACATCCAGCAGTCCCACAGCAGCTTCATGCCATAGGAGATAGACAACAGGGACCACAAGAGGTAGCAGATTAATGCTGACCCACCTCCAAATGCTTTGTTCCTTTTCCAGGACAGTTTCAAGTCTCACCCTATTCACAACAGCACTGGTCTAACAGTCAGATCTGCTGCTGGCTTCTGTCACTGCTCCTTGTCCAGCAGGACAAGGTCTTGCCCTAATACTTCAGGAAAAAAGTTATTTTGACCTATTTTCCAGTGCAGATGCCCTGCAGCACATGCAGGACACAGCAGGCTTGTCCTGAGGGCCATCACACAAACCCCAGGAGCCTCAAACCCAGAGCATCAGCCATGCCACACCAGCTCCCTTTTCCTGGGAATTCCACATCCCAGCATGTCCAGGGCTCCCCACTGTGCTCACCTCCTCAGCAGGTGTCTAGCACCATGAGCAGCCAAGCAAACATCGCTTCTTCCTTCTCCAGCCTGTTGAGCAACCAGCAGTGGGTGGACACACACCCATGCTAAACACAGCTCCAGTACCACCACCCCCACCTGCCGTGGCTTATACCCAGGTCACCACACACATTCTTACTTCAGGTGCACTAGTTCTCACACTCCTCCCCAGGAAGGAGCTTATGTTGCTCAACCCCACTCTAGCTCTGGTTTCCCCTATGCTGAACCCAGAACCAGATTTCACTCATCGCAAGACAAGTCCTCCTTGCCCACACAACTTTGTCCCAGGGACAAGGAGGATGTGACACTGTCACCACTACAGCCAGGACCTTGTCACCGGAGCTACAGCACAACAGCCCATCCCTGCAGGCAGGGGTGCAGGCTGGCCCAGGACTTAGTGGGGAGGGAAAGGTCTCTGTTGCAACTGCCATTCTCTCTAATCCCTGTGTTTGACCACCTCTGAGCACAGGTCAATCCAAGAGGCGCCTGACATCTGAAGGACAGAGGGTTTAAGGCTCACAATGCCTCCTCAGCACAGCCTTTACCTCCACATGACACATCCAGCTTTTGCAATCCAGGTTAGCACTCATCTGCCCTATTTCAACTTCAAAGCACTTGGCAAGCATTAACCAATTAATCCTCTCACCACCCTCAGAGGGAGGTGAGCATCTTTATTTTTATCCATTTCCCCATCAGTGAGAAGGAGAGAGTTAAGTGCCTCTCCCAAGGCCATCCCCAGCTGACTCCCACTGACTGCACTTGACTCTCAGCCCCAGGCTGGGGCCATCAGAGGAGCACACACGCCATACACCTCAGACAGCAGAAATCCTACAGAAACAGTCACAGCCGCCTAAGCTGAGCACCTTTGTTCTGCTCTGTGCCCCATATAACTTGGCTTCTTGAGCACTTTCTGTTCATCATCAGCCAGTGACCTGGAAGGAAAATGATCCAAGAGAAACAAGGCAGAGCAGGCCACAGACAGCAGCCAGACCCAGCACACACATAATAAGCGTTTAACAGGCCCATAACCAGTCCCACATCTCACAATAAAAAGCAGAGGCCAAACTGTGAAGCAACTGAAGCTAGGCAGAGCTGAAATGCAATGTGAGCCACTGGCAGCACTTAGCTTTTGCTTAAACTGGGCAGTATATCCCAGCTCATTCTGCACTTCAAATCACACTTACTTCCTCCAGCTTGGGCAGAGCTTGGTTAAGGGAACCCTACAACCCTCCAAGGCATTCATAAGGACAGAGGGCTGGAAAGGGAGCTGGCTCTCAGCTGGGAGGCTGCAGAAGCCAGCATGTGTTACACCAGCACTGTGGCATCTCACTTAAGGTGGGACACACATCACCAGTAGTGATGCTCCCCCTCAGCTATCCCTTACATCAGTCAATACAGCACCCATGCCCACCAGATCCATCGTGTAACTATAAGGTGTAACGAGGCAAAAAAGTATTTTGTCACCCAAAATGACTCTTTCTTTGTTGAAGACATGGGCTGGACTCCTCCATCACCCAGCAGGCAGGTGGGCAGAGCTCCCATCCATGCAACAGCATCCAACTAGGCTCAGGAGTGAAAGAAACACCATGGTCCCTAACAGCACCAAGACACAGGGGCTGTGGAAGGACAGCAGGGTGCACACATGCCCAAGGAAGCGTTGCCCATCAGACCTCACTAATGGCTGCATTTATTATAATCTTTTCAAGGATGAAACTACACCCTCAGCAGAAGGGCTCCCCTGAGCTGCAGGAGCACTCCCACTCCTCCTGTGACAACCTGGCACAGACCAGGCAGGGCTGGGAGGTTGCTCCCAGCTCCCTTGCACTTCAGCAGCAATTTTGGTCCCCAGGGTTCCCCAGAGCACACAAGTGAGAGTCCCTCTGCTTTTGCAACAGCACTGACCCAGAGCAGGCCTCCTGCTCCCATGGCAGGGAGATCCCACAATTGCAGGGTTTGCAAGGGAGCACCAGTTCATTTTTCTCATTATCTCCCATGGCTGTGGCCAAGCACTAACTGCTGACAATTAGTCATTACCATTCATCCTACAGTCCCAGGCTGCTCACTAAGCCCTGTGAAGGCACAGAGAGCCCAAAGCCTTTCGGCTGGAGAAGGGCAGCCTTTAAACAATGCTCAGCAGCATCAGATCAAGGCTGCAAAGAGCTGAAATCAGTCCAGTGTCTTGTTGAAGTGGCAGGAGAATTTCAGGCAGATGAAATGCAATTCTCTAACTGCAGCTATTAGAGGCAGTGGGGGTAGGAGCCTGACTTCTATTACAGGTACAATACCATCCCAAGGGAAGGCTTTTCTTAGCATCAAGAATCACTCTGAATGCCTGTTTAAAATAGTATGTATAATGTGCCTTAAATTCATTGCTAAGCATAGACCTGAAGTCACAGCAGTACCTTAAAAAGCCACATTTGCCCAGCTACACGGTGGTGTCCCATCTGTACCCACAGCACAGTGTGGGCTGCAGGGAGGGTAGGCAGAGCTGCAGCTCCCCCAGGTCCCGCTCCCACAAGAGCGCCCCAAAGTGCAGGGAGAGGATGGGACCGGCTCACAGCAGACAGTGCCACCTGCTGACACCCAGTCCCCATCCCATCCCTCCCGCCACGGCCCCTGGACACCCTCCCAGCTCATCAGCCATCTCTCACGCAGTTGTCAGACCCCAAAGGCAGCAGGAATTCCATATAATATTCTTGGCCTCTCGTCGGGTCGTTCCCCCTTCCCATGTGGTTGGGTGGGACAGGTGCTGAGCTGCTGGGTGACCCACTGTCTGGCCAGGACCATCAGGATATCACAGGATTTGACACCACATGCCAAGACTGTTCAAGACAAGTTAAAAAGCAAGGTATGTGCATGAGGCTGTACCAAGGAACATGGGTGTGCTTGTGTCTTCCTCCCCAACTGAAAACCCTTTTCTGCAATATCTTTATTGACCATTGCCACCATTAATTACCCTTCTGAACATCTCACCACTTTTATGAGCATGGAGAAGAGCCCAAGCTGCTTAGAAACAACATGGAAAGGAGCAGGAATACCACCCCACCATTAGATACACATTTGGATACTGCAAATGAACTGTGTGTCCAAGGACACAAAATGCCTTTGGTAATGGCTGTCAGTTTTAGTTTAACCCTACAATGATGCTGCACCCTCACAAAACCCCTACAAACTCCTCCAGGGAGCACTTGTAGCACAGCCCAAACCAGATTCAAAAGATGGAGCAAAGCCACCAAGCTCAGCAGGACTCTGGGGCCCTCAGGGACCACAAAGATCCCCAGCATTCACTACCAGTTTATTAGACGGGTGGATTATTTATCGTGGTCCCAAACTTAACTAAACAACTTTAATTCATCTCTTAGTCAGAAGAGAGTGGAACGTGGAATCCCCATGCTCAAGAAATCCCCTAAGCCATTTTCAAGCCAAATTTGCTTTTGCATTAACTGGCCTGCAAGATCCATAGGTCACCTGACCTCATTCCCTGACCACAGCTCATTAACATTTATCATCTTTGATAAGTGAAGGACAGGCCAAAGGATTCACTAGGACAGATCCTTAAACTAGTTTACAAAACAGAGTTTAAATAAAGCAAAAAAAACACCAGAAAGAGAGCACTGGCACATTCTTTGCATGTGAACTACCATTATTACTGATTATATACCCTGCAGCAGCCAGTACAAGCCCTTGTGCCAGGCACTAGGTGACATATACATGTTAAAAGGCAACATTCTCTTTTGTAGGAACTGTAGAGAGAAGAGATGACAAAGGACAAGAGAGCATCATTCTCACATGGAAGCAAAACCAGAAATTAATTGACTAGTTTAAGTTATACAATGAATGGCAATGCTGAACTGTGCACGCTAATTTGCCTACAAAGCCTGCTTATTAAATATATTAAAGGCCACAGGACACTGCTATCAATCTGTATAAACAGCACCAGCCTGTACTTTTCAATTCTCACTTATAAAGCATGCCCCCAAAACTTCCCTCCTACTGCCCTGCCCTCCCCATACAGACGCTCTAATTTTAGAGCTAATTAAATTAAACCTCTGACTCACCTCAGATCTCTGATCTGGGCTTGCATGATCTTCGCTACCAGACCTTTCTGTGCAGTTATTTGGCAGCACTCCTCCAAACAGACCCAACCCTGCCTCCTCCACAGCCCAGTGATGACCAGCAGCTCGCTGGGACAGGCACAGGACAGAGCTAAAAACCAAGGAACTCTTCCCCAAAAGATATCAACCACCATCTTACACATCTGCAGTTGGTTTGCAGGTAGGACTTGATGCTCTTGAAGGTCTTTTCCAATGTAAATAGTTCCCTAGAACTTCCCCAAGCCCATGGATGCTCTGAAGAGTTCACAGGAGCTCTCACTCCAGAAATCAGGAAGGCAGCATCCAGGCCTTTCCACTGCTACCCAACCATCTAACATTAACCCAGAGACTGCAGCATCTGGATGTGCCCTAGGGGGAACAAAACCCTCAAACACCACAGAAACATCACCATTTCCATTTGCAAAGAGAATTTCCAAGAATCCTTTTTCTGACAGAAATACTACCAACACCAAAAGGAATAGAATGACCCACTTCTAAACAGCCCACTCTGCCTCTCTCACTGTGGGAGCTACTGGCAAGCACAGAAGCCATCAAGGGTGCCAGCACAGCAAGGCTCCCCAGAAACCTGGCACACACCAAGCACCTGCCTGCCCACAAGCAGAGTTCAGGCACAGACACAGCTCTGATGGGACAGCTTGTTGCCCTGAGCCACCCAGGGGAGCCCACCTTAGACAGGAACCACCTATTCAAAAATCACCTTTGCCACCCTATACCCCCCAAAACGCTTGTTTATGAAAACAAAAACAGTATCATAGAACAGACAGCAGCTTTCAAATAAAAGCCTGCAAAAGCAGGGCCACTCCTGAGAGCACACTCAGTCCCCTGTTGCCCCAAATATCATTACCTGGAATTCAACTTAACAACTCACATTCAACCTGCAAAACTCCCAAAGCCCAATCAGAGGAGGAACTGCTTCTCCCCAGCACAACCCCACTGCTGCCTGCCCAAACCAACACACCTCCCTTCAAAACAGCCTCCCAACCCAAGGGAGCCCCTATTTACAGTATCAGGAAGAGTCACATGCCTTGGGTCAGCTGAGCTTGTTTCCAGTCTTTTTCTCTTCAATTTTCCTCTTTCAGAGTGCTAAGTGGCACAGGAGAACCAAATTCAATTAACGGGATTAAAAGCAATTAAGCCCCTATTGGAGTCAGGGTTGTGCTCTTTAGGCCTGGAAAGAAACTACATGTCACTGCAGCAAGATAAGCAGCAGGTGATGTCAGAACCTTTTTATTTCCAAGGAAAAAAATTGGTTGTCTTTTGGCAAGCTGCCTCCTACTCCTTCCCCTCTCCCTCCCTATCAGAATTTGGCCCCAGATGGAGCCGCTTCCCTGCCAGCCTGCTCCCACACCAGCCCTCCTCTTGACACATGGGAGAGCTCCGCTTCCCCTGAACACCGGTTACAGGGTCTGAATAAACCATCCCAAAGCAGCTCTCTTTTTCTGTGCCTGTATTAAAACCTCCAGTCTCACAGCACCCTGGGGACAGGGTAGAGCATTTGGCTGTGGAGCTGAAGTTCCCTTTCATCTGCCTCAGTTGTGGGATTTGCTCCTGACAGCCGAACTCCAGCGTGCAGGGAGGCTCTGCAAGGAGGATCGGTCCCAGTTGCCATTGCTCTGGGATGTTTCCTCTCCTCTACCCAGCCCTTCCCACCACCAGATCCACACTTGCAAGCAGGAAGGCAGTGTCACTCCAGCGATTTGTCCTCTGCTCTCACTCTGTTATCACGGTGCCTCACAGTAGTTATTTTAGCTGCAGAGCAACTTTCCGGCTTCCTGCGCTGCCCCTCAGAGTTCCTCCTAATTGAAGGGTTTTCACATTAACAGCATTTAGCAGCTGTTCTTCTCCCAGAGGGGCGGGGGAGAAGGCAGCAAATCTTTTATTTAAACTTCCTCAAGGAGCGGAAATGTGACCCATACCCTGAGCAGATGCCTCTCAAGTGACGAACCTTCCCTGCTCTGCCAGCAGCTAGTTTTAGCTCCCAATCCCATGAATAGTTGAATTCACAAGTTCATAGCTTGTTCCCAGGGAAGAACTAGGGATCTCTGGCTGAGTATTTCATCCCGGGCCTGGCAAAGAGCTCCATATGGTTTGGCAGGAGCCGGAGGCTCCCGGATCCAGCTCTGGGCAATCAGCATCCTCTCCCTGCTGTGCCACCTGTGGGTGAGGTACCAGGCAAGACTGGATAGGTTTGCCATGGGCCACTGTCCGTGGAGAGCCAAAGCGTATCTCTGACCAATGAGCAGAGCAGCATCAGCCTGGAGCTGTGGGGTCTCACCTCGGTGGGTCTCGCTTTGTCGCACCGAGAGGAGCATGCTGTGTGCAGGAGCCACCAGCAGCATGGAAAACGGGATGGGAGGGTTGCCAGTGGGACACGCTGAGGGTGGTGCCTGCAGTTCCTTGCCAGCCTGGGGTGGGATCTCCACAGCCAACAAGCTGCCCGAGTCCTCAGAAGAGGACTAGGAGTTGCTTCTGTCAAGGCCTTGAATGTTTTGAAGTCTGGAGAGAGGCAAGAACTAGCATGCTCCACCAATGCCCCAGGGAATTGCAACAGTCACCAGTCAAAAGCAATCAAAGATCACAAACCAGACCCAGATGATGGTGAATCACAGCACAGAAACCGCAAACGGTTTTTAAGCCTCTTCAGAATAATGTCCTTTACCAACAGGCTCGTTTGGGGTGGTTCACATTTCCCAGCTTTCTTCTGAGCCCAGGAAAGAGAGGGCTAGAAGAGAAGAGCTCCTCTTGCAGCCCAGGCATCAGGAATTGGGGCCATAACAGGGAGACTTTAACGACACTCGGCACAAGCTCACATGCTTTGGCCATGCTGGGGCTGTGGGAGGGGCTGTGTGGGAAGGTGGGCAGAGGGTGACACCAGACAGGCTCATGACAGCACTTTGGGGCACTGCAAGGTGTCAGTGCTGGCTATGAAGGACAGCAGGGGTCTTCTTGCCCGGCCCCCAGCTCCCTCCGCGTCTCGGCCCAGCAGAGGCACACATGAAGCCAGCCCCACACTCACTGTTCTGAGGGACATCGGAACAATTCTGTTTGAAAATGCTTCCCTTGCTTGTCAGCCAGGAGCACAGAGAGGTGATGTAAGTGCACTAACGGGGTAAAACACTGCATGCTTCTTGGACCCAAGTGCATGGGTGATCCTCAGGCTTCAGTAAGAGCGAGACCTATATCCCAATAAAGTACACTCAGTAAAGCTCTTAGGTGTCACCAATGTCTTAATCCCTGATGTATGTATCAATAGAATGAAAGAGCATGAAAGCAGTATCCCTGAAAGCACAGGGTCAGCTTGTCTAGCACCCTGCCCTCCCAGGGGACCCAGCAACCTCCTCCAAGCTCTCTACCTCTCCAGTCCACTGCTTTCTAAGTCTCATAATATCAGTTCTAGTTTACAGTAATGCAGCATCAGAAATGCAGAACTGGGCATCATGATAATTATTTATGACACACCCCTGACCAGCACTGAGTGTTTCTGCAGAGGCTTTCATTATCATTTATGCATCTTTGTTTCACATCCATAAAAATCCCAGGGTATGGCTGAAAGCTGAATTTATAGGATCCTGGAAATGATCCAGTGAGAAGGAGCCTGGATCCAGTGAGAAACATTGCTCCCAGCTACCGAGAGCACATGCATGCCGGCGGGGCACTACATGCAGAACTGAGGCGACAGTCCCAGCAGGTGGAACTGTAGTTCGTGAAGTAAAAGGGACTCGTGGCAGCTGTACCTGTGCCTGGACTGTGTCTGCACCTCGTTGGGAAGGCCTCTGGTCCTGAGGCCCCAAACAGGCAAGAGGCTGACACCACGAAGCAGGCAGCACAGATATCCCAGCTCAGGGAACCAGGCACCGGGTGCACCCTCCCTCCATCCTGTGCTCTGCAGGAAGCTGCATCCCAGGCTTCCCAGCCCCTTGCCAGCAGTGTCTGATCACCTTCCATGTGATATTGGTGTGAGATTAGGGACAGCATGGCCTCTGGCCACCAGACAGCTCCACAGCTCAGCCTGAGCAGAGGAACAGCAAAACCACAAAGCTCAGGAGTGTCTCAGCTAAACAGGCAGATGCAGGGCTGCGTGATCAGCATCACTGGCTGCCTCCAGCACGCCTGTCGCTGGCTGCTCCTGGCAAGCATCACAGCACTAGAGGAGAGCTGCCCCAAGCCCAGGCACTGCAGGGCTGCCTCGAGCCTGGAAGCAGGCTGGATTTCTTCTTCCAAAACTGCACAGCGGGAAAAATTCAGGAAGCAACTTCTCTGGGTATTTCCTACAGAAACACGACATGGGAACCTCAGCTGTTTTTTGACAGGAAAACCAAGTTTCTTACTAAGTGGGGCTTGAAACTATGAGCCAGGAGCTTCCAAAAGCTCAGGAAATGGGAAGGAATGAAGAAAAGAGGATCTTGGCAGGGATGAATAAGGATAAGAAGGAAAAGCATACTGCAGGCAGCAGCCACAGGCTTTGGCAGCCACTTCCTCATGTAGAAGGAAAAAAAAAACAAGTTAAAAGCTGCTTGGGGAAAGGAGGTTCAGCAGTGGATTATTTCATCTCCATTACCAGAGCAAAAAGACTGCTCCTCATATCCCTGATGGGCTGAAGATGGAGCTTTCACTGCAAAGCACCTCGCTTTCACAACCAGGCTGTAAACGTACAAGGCATCAGTGCTGGTTTCAGCCGGTGGGTGGTGAGCAATTGCACTGTGCATCACTTGTTTCCTATATTCTATTATTTTTATTTTTTTCCCCTCTTCCTTTGCTGTCCTATTAAGCTGTCTTTATCTCAACCCAAGAGTTTTACTGCGGGGTTTTTTCCCCCCCTCCCTTTCCCGATTCTTCTCCCCATCCCCCCAGTAGGGGAGTGAGTGAGCAGCTGCGTGGTGCGTAGCTGCCAGCTGGGGTTAAACCACCGCAGCATCAAAAATAATGTCACGTTTATTAGGGAAGTGATTCAAGTGCAGAGCTCACTGAGGGACAGAGGGAGCTGACTACATGCAGAAATCAAAGGGAAACCCTTGATCGAAAGGATATGTTTAGCCACTATGTTCAAAGGCTCCCTAAATCAAAGACAAAATCCTTCTTTAATCAAGGCCATTGGCCAAAGCTGAAAGCACAGGGAGCCACCAACAATGCCCACAGCATCGTCTTTCACATCAGGGATGCCAGTGCTGACGCTCATATAGCTCAGCATCTTCCCCCCAGTACCCGGTATCTGTGTCCTGGCAGCAGATCTCAGCACTCAAAACAAAACACAGCTTTGTAGGGACAATAACCATGAGCCACCAACTAAGGTCCCATGCATCAGTGTCCCTATTTTAGCTGCCTTAAACTTTCGGCCTCTGTCTTTGAGCTTGAGCAGTCATTAGGAAAAGGAGCAAGACTTAATTGGCCCTTATCTAATCTCAGCCCAAACTAAGGGTCAATAGCAGTTAGCTGAAGTTTATCAGCAGTGTTTAACCATCATTTATCAGCTTTGGGGAGATTTTACTCAGACGGGTGAGCGGCATGCTGACGCACAGATGGGGTCAGGGAATATCGCTTGTCCACACCAGAGAGCAGATATGAACAATTAATGCCACGATAAGGATACATTGATTGTGGCTAAAGCAAGCAGCAGCAGCACTAGATGCTGGCAGGGTAAGAGCTGGCTGAGTTCAAATTTATGAATGAATTCTGAACTAACACAGGTCTCATGGTGCCTCATGGCAGCGTGGCTTCGAGGGAAAGCCACCTCTGGAAACAGGACCAGTGTGGCCAACCTCTGCTGAGCTTTTCTCTTCCCTTTTTGGTATGTTGAGGATCAGGGTCCAGCAACACAAATAATATCACCAGCTCTGGCCCATGTCCACTACTTTTACCTTTTTCCTCCCGAAATCTCCCTTCTATCAATCTGTGAAAAAGTCCACTTCTCATTTTAAAATCCCCCTCTAGGTTGCACGAGGAAGAAGTGTTGTCAGAAATTAAAGCCTTACTTCATAATTTGCATTACTTTTCCCCTTCATTTCCACACCTTTCTGTTTTTTTAATAGCCATTTTTTTTCCCATGGAGCTAAGCAGGCTTGAGAGTTCTCTGATGGAAAAGCCTCGTCACCTCTAATTGTCTAATTGCTACAGTGAGACAGACCTAAGAGTTTCGGTTTCCTCTAGCCACATCTTTCATTGAAATCAGAAGTACAATAGTGTTTTTCTGAATCCTGGGCCAGGGAGCAAGCCTTGCATCAATAGCCATTAGCACTGCCAACGGAACTCACACGAGTCACTGGAAATGCCAAATATTTCTGGGGTTGCCATGAAAGTCATTTGCAAGGGGTTTTTTTTCTTTCTGTTTATCAACTGGCTTACAAAGCCATGGAAAGCCATGGAAAGCCATGGAAAGCCATGGAAAGCCATGGAAAGCATTAGAGACACTTGACAGAAACTCTATCAAAATGTTTTCGAGAAATTAAGAAAAAAATGTGGAAATATTCTGCATTGCAGGTGTCCACTAAAAAAAGCAGCTCCCAGTCTTGGGAACATTGGGTTAGTTAAGGAAAGCAGAGGGGTCAGGTTGTGGCTTGCCTGATGGTTTTTGAAAGCTTCTGCAGAAAATACCAGCTCTTTCAGTTGTGTTATGAACCTCTTCACAGATGGGGACTCCACAGCCTTTTTTTGGTCTAACAATAAGTGTTTGGCCACCCTCATGGTGAATGCTTTTTTCATACTGTCCAGTTGGGATGACCCCTCCTGCAACTTCCTTCCACTGCCTCCAGTCTTTTTGCTGTGCAGCTCCAGGAGGGCTCTGGCTCCATCTTCTCCCAGTGACCTGGCCAATTCCTCATCTTGCACCAGCTCTACAGCCAGGCCAGTGCACCTAGATTTCACTTTGCCTTCATCCAACTTTTCTGAAGAGTCAGTTTTCAGGTATAATCGCTTTAAACTCACCTGGGGAGAAGAGGACCTAAAGGCAACAATAACTGCAGGCAGACAAGACTGATGATCCAAACAGGACATGGCAATAGGGATCTGAGATCTTCAGAGTGAGGTCCAGCCCTGGACAAGGAATGTGTAGTCCTCAGGAGCAGGGGTAGAGCTGGCCTGAGCTCACAGCATGTCATCACATTCGACCAGATCATCCTCCAGGAGTTTGAGACCTCGAAAGGAAGGCATATCCATATCTTTCCCATCTTGTTCAGCTGCATGAAAGAGGGAGTGGGCAGGGGGTGCTGCTTCTAGCTCAGAGAAGGGGGGGTGCCTTGCTGGAAGGAGACTGAAAATCATGTTTGCCCAATTACTGGCCGCAGCACTTAATCACTGTGCCCTGGATCTCTGTGGCAGCCGCAGGGGCAGCCGGATGTGGAGGCGGGAAGCAGATAGGATTTAATAAAGAAGCAGTTTTATGAAGGAAATCTCTGCTTTGGGCATTTTCTGTAGGAGTGGGAAAAGCGACGCTTTTCTCCAGTAGTGCCAGGGACAGTGAGAGCAGCAGAGCTCCAGGGTTCGGTTCCTGGGTGACTGACCCCATGTGCCTGCCCCCCCTGCCTGCACATCCCATGGAGATCCCACATGGGAGCTGAGGAGGGGGAACAGAAGCAATCGGGGTGAAAGCCTTGCCAGGGGGCAGCACCCCCTGCCCTGTTCCTGACCCAGGATGTCTCCTGGGTGGGTGACTAGTGGCAGCAGCTGTCCCATCTGCAAGCGACAGAGCCCCAGGGACATCACTGTGACCAGAGGTGACCACTGGCCTCATGCCATCACCCAGTAAGCCACAGTAGATGAGGAGAAGTTTCCATAGACTGAGCCCATGGGGTTTGGTGCAATGGTGGGAGAACACAGGCAAATGAGCCAGAAACTGGGCTAAGAACTTACCACCACACCAGGGAGCTGTGCAATTGCACCCCAGCCAATTTCAGACAGCAATACTTGCGAGCACATTGCCTGTCTCCAGCACGTTCATCTTCCTCAGGAAGCATTTGATTGGCATTCAGACACAGCCTCTTCTGAACAACCTAACAAGCTATGATTTATGTGATGCCTTTGTCTTCAGACACTGTTGTCAGCAATACCCATCCTCGGGCAAAGCTGCCAATGCCTGCAGATTTCCAAAGGTCACTATCATGGACATGCTGCCCTTGCTGAAGGACAGCAAATAGAAACTTTACTGAAAGTAGAAATGACCATTTGTTAATTTTCTCCTGTACAGCCCCCTTCCCAAAAACAAGAAGCCCCAGGGGCAATGTTTCCAGGACAGAAGAGAAAACAAATTGATATACTGTCCTGGGCTTTGAAGAGTCTCCTAGAACTGGAGAAAATAAGTGATGTTTTCACAGCAGCTACGCACAGGATCCCTTTCCCTAAACTGCCAGAGTGTTTGGTATCTTCCATGCACCCAGAGCAACAAAATAGCTTTCTCATCATTAATGGGAAAGAATCCAAGACAGAAATCACTCTGGACCAAATTATGGTTGGGTTTTTTCTGCAGGAAAAAATACTGTTTGAGCAGTATCCCCTGGATACAAGAGCAGCTGATCACTGTACACTGGCTAGCTCTCACCTTGCTGATGCAGAATGGCTTGGTCTGTCTCCCATGCCTGAATGGATCCAGCTGCACCATCCCCAGAAGCTTGCAGATCTCCCCATGGGCTCCTGCATGCACAGCACACCCTCCTGGGCACACCGTTGCGTGGGGCTTGCCCTTCTGCACTGTCTGCACCAACTGCCTTCAAACCCACCTTGGGTATCGCAGGCAAGGTCCTGGGGATACCTGCAAGCTCTGAGCCCATCAAACCTGCAGGTATAATACAGCTTTAGGGATGTTTTAGCCTTTAAATCCAACACAAGCAGCTCTTTGGAGCTGAGTGAGCTTTGAGCATCTTGGGAACTGTCTCTTGTGACACCCCTGGTCTTCCCATTTTCATCAGCCTTTCTCCAACCCACCCATCGCAGAGGAGCAGTAAACCCCCTACCTGCCTTATTGACCATCCTGAGCAATGAAGATCCTCTCCCAGGTCCTGAGAAGATGCCTTTCCTTCATTGATGCCTTCCAAGGCATCAGTGTACCCCAAGGATACTGGGGATACATATATCCCACAGGACCAAGGCTCTAGCATGTTACCAGCACAGGGCCATGGTGCAAGTCTTGACCGTGCAGCCACTCCTTGGTGGCAGGGTTTTGGATACTGTTGGGGCAGGATCAAGGGGCCACCCCTCACCTGCACTCACAGCAGATGAGCTGCCACACAGCCACAGCACCCCTAGGAAGTGTGAGCGTGTCCCAGGCATCGTAAAATCTCCCTGTTATGGCCCCAATTCCTGATGCCTGGGCTGCAAGAGGAGCTCTTCTCTTCTAACCCATTCTCTCTCCTGGGTTCAGAAGAAAGTTGGGAAATGTGAACCACCCCAAACAAGCCTGTTGGTAAATGACATTATTCTGAAGAGGCTTAAGAACCATTTGCGGTTCCAAAGCTGTGATTCATGATCATCTGGATCTGGTTTGTGATCTTTGATTGCTTTTGACTGGTGACTCTGTTGCAGTTTCCCCTGGGCACTACTGCCTTTTTTCTGTACATCAAATCTTCTCAAAAAGTAAATTCCAGTCCTGGTACAACAAGTGCTGCTCCAGCCTGTCACAGCTGGGCCATTGCAGGGAAGTAGGTAGGTTCACAAATTTGTCATTCCCCTGCAATTTATTTTTTTTTCATTCCTTTACACTGCTTTACTATTAAAAATAATTAAAAAATTAAAAAACCCCCCACCAAACTTGGAAGTGTTCAGGTTGGGCTGAAAGATGATGCAGACCTGTGTCCTGCAGAAGAAGAATCACCTTTTCCTGCTGATCTTCAGGTCTTCAGCTTATCTCCTTATCCCCTGCACCTTCCCCACATCCTTGTACGGCATCGATTTCTCCTCCGAGTGCCTTCCAGAAGCCAGGGGAAGGCACCATCAGCAACTGCAGAGTTTTTCTGTCCCATGCCGTGTGTGGTGACCATCACAAGGCAACCAAGGCAAAGCCATCCCACGCCAGCACCTGCTCTGGGGCCCGCCTGTCCTCTCCATCTCTCGGCGGCGGGTGCCGTGCTCAGCAAGTCACACAGCGCGGCTGGCAGAGCCGCCTGACTCATTTTTCTCTACTCCTCCAGCTGATGTGTTTGGAGGAACACACTGCTCTGACAAGGTGACACATCCTGAGAAAGCCCACACTGCTGAAGACATCTCCCTGCTCCTTCTACCAGGAGCACCCAGCGCAATAGCAGTTCGCAGCTCTTTTTCATTCCTCCCCAGTCAAATAAGCCCCGAGCGTTTCTGTTTGATTTTCTGAGGGATATAGAATAGATGTCAATCAGCAGAGAGGAGCCCTGAAATCCCACATTTTTGAAGGCATCTCATAAACACACAGATGTCAGCAGAGGCACTTGGAAAGGAAGGGCAAATGCTAACTGAGAAACTGCCTTAAAAACCTAGTGTGACTGCTGTTCGGCTGCAGCCACATTAGCAGCCTGTGTTGGATTCTTCTTTTGGCAGAGGCAGCTGCCCTTGAATCATTTGGTTTGGCTTAATTTGTTGTGGAATAATTAAGTTCAGTTCGTTGTATTGCATAATCTGGAGCGTCTTCAACCTGCTTCAGCAGTAAAGTACTTAATCTCATAGAGCTCTGGGAGGGGTTCTGAACATGAAACTGAGTCAGTACAAATCTATCCGGAACCTAAGCAAGAAGAGGATGAAGAGTGAAGTGTCCAGGAGGCACGGGGGGTCAGCAGCCTGTCTCTGTTGCCTCTGACTTGTAGAGGAAGGAGAGGAGAAAACCATGGCATTACACACTCTTGAAATGTCCCAGGAGCCAGCACAGTTCCCATCCGCAGAGCAGCTCTCAGAAACACTGAGGATTTACCCATCAAACTCAAGTTTGGAAATGTGCCTGGATGTTTCCAAGGAATCTGATGAAAGATGTTGCTGTTTCTGGACAATCAGAACTATCACATTTCCTGGCTACAGCAAGGATCTCTAAACTGAAAATGTGCAAATGTTTTTTACCAGGAGTGGGCACATCCCAAACAAGGATAATCAGAGAAACTCTTTTCAGCACTGCTCTATTTACACGTGCTACAGATTGAAAAGGAAAACCTTTTCCCCAGTTGCCCTGGCATATAACCATAAATGCCCTTGCTAAATCCCCTTCCAGCATTGGGAAGTGAGACCAAAGCACCTCTTGGCACCTATTGGCCTTACTTACCATGCAGACCTGGCAGCTGTGTTGGAGGAGCAACAGGGGACAGTGCTGGATGGGGATGAACCTCTTTCAGTTATAAAAAATGATGCTACCACCCTCCCTTGCTCCTTAGAGGGTGATAACACCATGCAAATCCTTGTCCCAGGGATGCTAAAGGGCTGCTGCTTGCTGACAGAGGTCCACCAACACCCAGCTCAGCTGTTCACAGATGGTGAGCGGGGCAGACCCAAAGCCAGCTTTACTCTCTGAGTTAATAAAATAACAGATGCCATTAAGAGTAGTTCTTTTAGCTTCATGTTGTACGTCACCCCAGGGAGAGAAGAGGGAAGCCCAGACAAGAGTGGGGAAAGTCTCCATCACCAGCAAAGTAAACTCACAAGGGATGTTTCTGGCAGGGGAAAGTGTCCTCCAGAGCCACATACAGACTGGGGTCTCCCTTGGACAGTGGAGCAGTTGCCGATTGAGCTGAGATTTCTGTCTCATAAACAGCTCCTTGAATTGCTCTTGGCATTGACTTTTTCCTGTTCAGCTAATTAAAAATCTGTCTTTGAGTCATAAGCCCCCATTAGTAATAATTTGCTTTGCACTTCTGCAGTGATTTATGGCTGAGATATCAAAGTGCTTTAGAAACATTAATTAATCCTTCTAATACCCAAGGGACTGATCCTCTCTCCGCAATGCACCATTGGTGGAGTAAATGCAGGAAATCCCTAGGGTTTACTCCAAACTGCAGGCAGGGAGAGGGGAAGGGAGCAGCATCCAACCCACCGAGCTCATTTCAGCTGCCTGCCTGCAGTCAGAGACATGCAGTCAAAATAACAGCACTGAACGTGGAGCCACAAGCACGCCCAAGGCCCATCTCTGCTCTCCAGCAGCAGTTCCAGCTGCTGTCCCTATCTGTTCAGGGTGGGAAGGGAGCTGAGACACCTCAGCTCTGCAGATCATACCAGGAAAGACCTGTGTGGACCATCTTCACCCAGAGCCCTGCAAGAGGCAGTGGTGGGGTCACTAATCAGAACCACACTACTCCTGCTAACACACATATTTCCCTCACCGTCCTGCCCATTTCTCCAATATGCTTCTTGCACAAAGTCTCTTTGTACCAGCCTGCAGCTCAGACCCAAGGCTGTGTCTCACAGCCAAGATGAGGTGCAGCTCTGGTCCTCGCCAGCGATAAGGATCGTTACCTCCATTGGCTTCAGAGAGGCTTTCATCCTTGCGTACTCCAATGAGCTATTTGCCACCTGCTGTTGTCCCCATACTTTGAATGTTGCCATCACAAGACTTTGAGGTGGAGCTGGCAATGCAGGGTGGTGCCAGAGATGGGGAAAGGTATAAAAGGGCCCAGCTAGACTGCCAAACACAGATCTCTCAAAGCCTGAGAAGCGTCCCATTTCTGCTTTGCTGTCCCCAGTAAAGTACAACCTTGACCATGAAGGCAGCTGGTGTTTTCCTGCTCCTCTCCCTGGCACTCTGCTTCTACCAAGGTGAGTGCAACATTTTGCTTAGGAGCCATTTCCTCTCCTTGCTAAAGCCCCCAGGTCTGTCGGGTGGGAAGGTGAGCCTGGGAACAGGCCAGCTGCAGCTGGGACCTTGCTCCAACCCTGGGCCAGGAAAGCGAGAGATCCCCAGAGAGCTCTGCAACGGCCATCATTCATTAAACCAGTGGTCTGCAAAGGCTTTACAAGGGTGCCTGGCACCTGCTCCCAGAAATGAACAGACCTGCTGGTCTGACACTCTCCCCTCAGGGCTGGGATGTGGCCTGGAGCTGGTGATTTCCAGGGCACTGCAATTCTTTTTGAGTGAACAGGTGCTATTGTGGTTTTAAAAAAGCAAACCCAAGACGACAGGAACAGCAGCTATGCAAGGGGAAATGCAGCTCTCACAACCAAAGTCAATGTTTAAGCCAACTGTGTTTTCAAAATCCCATATGGTGCAGAGGGATGAGAACATGAGCTGTTGCTGCTCTTCAGGTCCTGCTCACCAGGGATTTCTGCATTTGTGGGTTCGTTCAGAACAGGGGGGTACTTCTAGAACAAGTCCTCCTCATCCATTTACTGTGCGGTGGTTGCCATTGCAGAGCTGTCTGAGCACAAAATCTGGACTCATGTCAGATGAACTGAGCATGCTGCAAGCTACAGTTCTGTGTCTGGACCAGTGCTAGTCCTAAGTAAAATCTCTGAAACCCTAAACAGCATGGCTATCAGGTCCTCAGCACCAAACTGTTTCACTCCACAGACCCACTGCTATTGGGCCACACTGGCTGTTAATGTAGATGTAGCCTAAATCCTCTGTGTAGGTAACTTTCAGATCTATAAGCAGCCCAGTCTTCTTCTCAGTACTGCCTTTTGCTGAACAAATTCAGGTTGTTTTTCAAAACACACCCACCATGTGTTCCACCCCTACGATCCCAGGTGTTAGACGAGGGCCAGCTTCTCCATGGAGAAGCCTGCCAAAGGCAAGTTCTGTTCCCACCAGCTTTGGTGTGAGACCTCAAGGTCCACTCATACAGTCCTCAGGCTAAAGCATCATTAGTAGATCTCCTTTGAAGCCAGACCAAGTGATGGGTGCTAAGGCATCTTTTCTCTGTCTCTCTCCACTCTTTCTCTAGGATACGCTCAGCTGGATGGAATTGGTGACAGAGGAATGGAGGTGAAGGCTCCTATTTTTGTGTAGCACAAGGGTGTGCCCAGCTTTGGTGAGACAGCACTAACCCATATGCTAGGGAGGCAGAGCTGAAGTACGGTTTGCTGCTGGGTTGGCAGCCCAAAGATGCCAGTGCCTGGAAACCTCCTTCCACCTGCTGTGCCACAGCAAAATCCCAGTGATGGTAGTGGTTTCCCACTGCATTTCCCTACACTCAGCAGAGGAAAATGGTTAATAAAGAACTGAATATTGCTGTTAGCTGCCAAGAAGACCAGAGCTCCCCTTACTCTGCCACTTGCAAGTGCAAGGGCGAGTATCACTGGCACAAAAATAAGAACTGGGAAGAATCCGGTCAGGTGCTGCCCATGGAGCACTGCTCAACAGTGTCACTCCTAAGGGTGTGCAGGAGTGCTGGGTGAAGTTCAGTGGGCCAGGTAACAGCACGCTGGCAGGCAGTCTCGGTGTTTCTGAGAATGCATAGGAGAGCTCTGCACAATCTGGGCTGGCTTACCAAGATATACAAAGTAGGCACCTCCCTGTGAATGCAAAGGTAAACTGAAAAATGCAAATCCTTTGGTAAACTGAAAGCGTGTTTAACATTTTCAGCGTTACCTTTTTGTGTCTCCAGGCCAACTGTGGCAACTATGACCTAAGAAGGGGTTGTTCAAGGATCTTTGACCCCGTCTGTGGCACCGACAACGTCCTGTATGGCAATGAGTGTCTGCTGTGCTATCAGAACCTGTGAGTATCTGGACCTCCTCCGAGTCTAAATATCACACAGCCCAGGGTTACTCCGTATGTCTGGGATTTCCTAGAAAGCAAGCTGCTTGCATGCAGGTGGCTGGAGCATGGGCAGCGAGCCCAGCACATCTGGCGTAAATCTGGCCTCCCGCACAGATGCTGCGCCCGCTGCTGCGAGCATGTGCACCCCATCTGCGAAATCAGTCCGCTGCCTGCGCCTCGCAAGCACACGAGCTGCCCACGAGCAGGGACTGCACAGCCAAACCCTCCCCACACCTGCAGCTGCCAGGCTGCAGCCACTGCTCGGACTGTGCTGGCGGGTGGCCAGGAACGCAGACCAATGGCAAAGTCCTCACAGTCTGCCCAGACCCTGAGAGCAGGCAGGGAAATATTTTCCAGTTGATCTCAGATGTGTGGTGGCTGAGGAAAAATGATGGTTATTCACCCCAGCGATTTATAGCCGAGCTCTGCTTTCTGTCTTCTCTGCATATGAAAGGATACAATTTGCTCTGGGTATTTTTAAGAATGAGCCTTATATTTAATCTGTGCTGGTGCCAGATTGCGCTGTCTTAGCAGAAGGCCAGGTCCAAATGCTAGTGACGTCTCTGGCAAGACTTGATTCATTTCATCTGGCTCGGGCCCTAGGTAATTTTGAGTATGTGCATTGCAAGTGGTCTGTGTCAGACAAGTGACAGAATTACTTCCGACTCGATGCTATGAGGTGGATTTGAAGTCTCCGTTGGGAAGACTGAGTGTTATCTGTGGCCAGATGCCCCAGTCTGAGGGCCAAGGGAGCTTCACTCCTGGCCTTACCTGGTGCAGGCAGGGATTTTTGGAGATCAGAGTCACACACCCATCTGCCCTCAGCAGATCTCTAAGAGAAGCTCAAATTCCAGCTTTTCTATCCCTGAGTGAATGGGCTTCTGGAGCCAAGTTCTACTTTTATGAGCATTGCCTCCCAGCTATCTGCAGTAAAAAGGAACAGAGTCCAAATCACTAGGAAAAGAAGCCTGGATAAGAACTGATGGTTTGGATCTCCCCTCTTTCCTTCATTAACCCAGGCTGCTGCCCCATATTCTGCTCCTGGCCTGCTCAAGTGCTGGTTTTACATTTTAAGGCTGACGACTATGCAGTCGGGCAGAGACATGCTGAGTGGGATCTTCTGAAGGAAGGCGCCATGGTTAATGACCCGGTGCGGCATGGCACAGTGGTAATGACCATGCTGGAAGCCAGCAGCCCAGCACCAGCTGTCGGTTGTATTGTGCAACAGATGGGGGTGGGAGGTTCGTCAGACACAACATTGTTAGGGCTTTGGCCATGAACCAAGAGCGGGGTAAAGGAAGGCTTTGAAGCCAGTTATACAGGGAGCAAAGTGGCATCGAGGATGCCATGTCTCCCCTGGTGCAGAGCACAGCTTCAGAGGGGATGAGGGACCTCCATCATCACAGGAGGGAAAGTCTGGGGTATGAAAAAGAAAAGGATGGAGCTGGTGATGTATCCAGATCCATCCAGGAGCCAGGGGAGGGAAGGGATGGATGAGCAGCTGGTCCTGGCGCCTGCCTTGCGTTGACAGGCACTGCATCCCTGCACTTCATCAAACTGCCATTTGTGTGAGCTCTCAGCAGTGGCAACTGGAAATGTGCTGCTCCTGCGGGTCACAGGCCTGAGCCTTCCAGCTCCCCTGTAATGTTCCCAAGTAAAGTTTTGGGATTGGGAACAACAGCCATTTGGTCTCCTGGTCAGGGTGATCTAGGCCAGGCACCAGGACTTTGAAGCTGCCCAATGCCAAATGTCTCAGTGGAGAGATAAATGGAACGTCCTGGTCTACAAAGCTTTGGTCCATGGGGAAAAGTCAGGTAGCTGAGAGGCAGGATGAAGTGACATTTGCAGTTCTGTGTGCACAACCGGTTTGACAAGAGCTGGAGGCCAGCAAGGAGTCTGGGAATAACTACGGCGAGAGCATCTGGCGGGTCCCTGTGGCAGCAGTGTCTCACTTGTCGCCTTCGGTCACTTCACTGGGACCAGCGTGCAAAATGCTTTTTGCAAAACGCAAAACAGCTTGAAAATCATTTTACCAGTATTTCTCTATGCACCTGAGAAATGTGTTTCTCTTTCCAAAGAGAATGTCCTGATTCCACGTGAAAATGGAACAATTCAGTGTAATTAGGTGCACTACTGGGCAAAAAATAATAACAACCATTTTTCGCAGGTGCCTTTTTAAAATTTTCCTCGCTTTTGCTGGAGAAGCAATCAGGAGGAGAGGCTAGGAGCAGGCCCAAGCCCAAGCAAGGCACAATGGCAGGCATTTGTCTGTAAAAACCCACAAAACAAAGTCATAACCTTTATCGTCTGCAGCCAGACAGACATTAGAGGTGTCTTAGTGCTGTCCTACAGCACAGAGGTGAATTATTCTGCCAGGAGGTGTCAGGAAGCGTCAGCTCTCAAGCTGATTGGAATTCATTAACACATGTCCATGGTAACCCTGAACTCCCTCTCAAGAATACGTGGCCTTACGCACTGTGAATAACACTTAGATGATGATATAAGCAGCATTATCCTTTCTTCCTTCCTTTGTCCTCTGAGCCAGGGTCTTCTGTGTATCAAGGACCTGAAGGCATCCTCCAGCATTTTTAACCTCTCTTCCAGGCAAAGAAACACTAACGTGCGCATCAGGAACAGGGGAATGTGCCAAGGGCGCTCTCCACGCTTCAACTCCGCTTAATGCCAAAAGGTGCAACAGTTCTGGAGAAGTGAACACAAAGCTGTCCCTCACCTACACAGACTCCTAATAAAAAGAAAGCATTGCCATGTCGTGCACTGGGATTTCTTACACATGCAGCAGACACCTTTCCCTGGCATTTAAAATACCTTCCCGAAAAATACGGGGTGGGGGGTGGAAGGGGGTGGTAATATCCATGAAGAGCTGTGAGCAAATTACTGACAGAGCCCCAGGGACAAGGCTAGGACTTGCCCAAGGAGAGAGCCAGGCTCTGGGATAAAAAGGAGGTGGTTTTTTGCATGAATAATTTTTTTTTCCTTCCCTAAACTTCCAGCATCCAAGCAACAGGAGATCCTAGCATTCTCGTTACTTGCAGTTACATTAATTAAATGTGGGGCATTAGAGGCCGTTCTCCAGGGCCTTTGCCAGGAGGAAGAGTCCAACAAGCCATCTCCATGCTGCCCTTCCTCCAGCCTTGTCCATATGCCAGTGCCCCATCACATAACCGCTGCGCACCAAGAGCCTCCAGCCTCAGACGTGGTTTGCAGCTACCCAGTGCCTCAGAAAACCAAAAAGGCTCCATTTTTCCAGGCAGAAAAATCGCGTTTTCCTGCAGCGGCCTCGAGGAGCTCTGCTGCAGCACCACCCGTGCCCCGGCCCCAGGCCTGCGGGCTGGCGGGGCTGGGAGAGAAGCGGGGGGAATGCGGCGCCCGGCGCTGCGGGACGCAAGGTGCGGGCCCCTGGATGGAGCAAGGCAGGAGGTTTCGGCACTGGAGGCCGCTGTTGCTCTGCCGCAGCCGGTGCCGCAGCTGGAGCCCGCAGCTGGCGGGAGGCGGCGGCGTGGCTGCCCGGCCGGGACAGCCGGGTAGCGGGCGCAGGCCTGCGGCGCGGGGCCGGTGCTGCTCTTTGCGGCTCTGCAGCGAGGCTGGCAGCCGCCGAGGCGCCGAGTCTCACGCCCTGAGGACCCGCGGGCAGGTCTGCGGGGACCTCACGTTCCAGCCGCGGGCAGGGGGAGAGCTGCAGGGACACAAGTGGTCCCAGAGGGGCTGCCCGCGGGCGGCACGCCGAAGGGATGTGCCTGCCTGGTACTGGCACAGCCCCAGCGCCCGTGCCCCAGGGAGCCGGGCACTCCACTGCTTGTGCCAAAGGACCGTCAGGAGTCAACCCAGAAGAGCCTGGGACAGAGCAGAAGGGGCTGGGGGTTGAAGCCTCTTGGGGTTCCCCGTGAAGTATAGCCCTCGAGTAAATGGCTGCTAGTATCTTGGGCTCTGGAAACGCTTTGCTCTTCACAAGTCCTGAACTCCACTTTGGTTAGAGAGATGCATTTGAGCTCTCTTTATGTTCCTTGAAGAAGTGGCTGAGACACCCAAAAAATACGCACGACCAAGCTGAGCCAAAGCTCTAGCACTTGCTTGAAATTTCAAGTGCAACCAGATGCAGATGGAGGGGGGGGGAGCAGGCACAGGCTCCTCTTCCCAGATCTGCCAACAAGTCTGCGGTCGAGGGAGATACGAGAAACAACTCACTTTGCCTGCATGTAAAATTGATGCACTAAAGGTGGTAGCCCCAAATAGGCTTGGGACTGTAAATTGCCTTGGTACTTTTGCACAGAGGGGATCCTGGAAGCATGCCTCCCGCAGCTGGGATATTTCTGATTCTGCTGCATCAGGAGAAACGGGGCACAGCTTTTACCCACAGAGGTTTCTGCAAGTGGTTTTAGCAGGAGCCTTCTCACACTGTTCACTCAAAGCTCTTGAACTTTATGGCGTGGCTAAACACAGTTTAACTCCAAACTCATCCAAGTTGGTTTCTTCCACTGAGACAATGCTGGAGAGGTTGTACTGGGGCCAGCTTATGCCAAGCAAATATCTTTCCTGCCCATGCCATTTCTGGGAAACATCACCCAGTATTAGCCAAGAGCATTTCTTAGATGAAACAAGGTGGTGACCGAGCTTGCAAAACAGCAGGCCACGTCAGCTGCATGGCTGAGTGCAGGCTGCATCTCCCCAGGCACGGTTCTGATGAGAACTAGCATTCCCGCTAAATGTCAGCCACATCCATTCCACAGCAAGGTCCATATCAGGCTTGAGATTGTGGGAAGCAGCAAGTCAAGGGCCACCCTGTAGGTACCATACATCAGGGACACATCAGGCAGAACCAATGGCACATTTCCAGAAGGCAACAGTTCCTGTCTGTATTCCAGTTTTGGTTTGAACAAGTATGAATCTGGGGAAACTTTAGCAGCTGCAAAGGTGTTTACTGGCCCTTAGACTGGTTTAGTGTTATTTATAGGAGACTCATCCCCAAAACCCAATTTCCTGCCCCCATAATGATTCTTCTTTGAAGCTGAGGAGGGAAGTGCTTCATCTCAGGTGCCCCTCTACCATCTGAGTGCCAGGAGAGCCTGGAGCCATCCTGCAGGCAGCTGGCGTGACTTTTCTGAGACACCAGCTTGCCTCACCATGTCTCCATGATTCTGTTCCCAGTGCTGGCGAGCTGACAGGGACAGGGGAAGGAGTAAAAGGGAGAATGACTGGAGGAAGAGGAATGGCTTCAAGTCATCTTTCTCTAAATCGCTGCAGCCTTTCAGGCCACCTTCCAAGGGCAGTCTGTTAAATGATGCAGCTGTGATAAAACACAACTTGCCATTCACTTCTCCCTGCTCCCAGAGGACTCAGCCAGGGCAGCAGCAAAGGCTGAGTTTACAGGTACACTGTGGGCAAGGAGGATCCCAAAGGACAGTACAAATGAGGGAGCTCATCATTTACTGCCTGGGAAAGCACCGGCATGGAGCAACACAATACCTGCCCCACCACTGCTCAGCATAACAAGCATTTGAATGCCAAAGGGGGAAATGCCAAAAATAACCACATCGGTTGTGGCAGCTGGGGCTCCACAGAGAGCAAGATACCTGCACAGCCCAGCCCCACAGCAGCCCCCAGCCTGCCTGCCCCGAGGAGCACCAGCACGTCCTTGGGAGGAGCAGGCAGTTTGCAGCTGGAAACGTTTCTCCTCCTCTCCCTTCTCCTGCAATCCACAAGGTGTGTCTCCTGTACTCCTTTGCCAGGATTTGCATTTAGGTAAAAGCTTTTCAGAGCAGGGACATATCCATCTCTGTGCCTCCAAAGCAGCCCTGGGTACTGGCAAGCCTTAAGAACATTGCAAGAGTGAACAGCTGAGGACAGGCAGCCCAGGGGAGCATTTTCTGATCAGAAAAACATGTTTCTTTAAAATTGAGATTTTTCTGCCAGTAAAACCTTGTAAAATTCAGCTTGGGAAGCCCTTTCCTCTCAGTTTCCAAGAACACTTTACCAGAAGCTTCTGGCTGGGACAGAATATCTATTTCCATCATTGGTGGCATTTGACTTTATCATGTTTATAACAAACTGCAAAGTCAGGATTAGAACTGGACAGAGAGACTTTCATGTTACGCAAGACCACAGTTGCCAAGAAACTCTGGATTTTTGGTAGTTTCAAAGTGTTCCAGTTTTCAGACCTATTTGGAAGTGGTAGCCTTTGCCCACTGCAGCCTTCCCCAGCCTCTCTCTGCTTAAGGGGGCTTCTATTTTAGCCAGAAGTCAACATCAGATCTGTGTTTCTAGTCTGGAAATAAGCCAAGCCTTCCTCGAATTTGTTGCGGCTGCCAGAGGGCACTTTCCATGGGGTGTGTTCAGTACCAGGAGACTTTTTGTTTTTTTAGTACTTGAATTGAACCCAGTTTGCCCAGTTGACAGAGAGCCACTCTTTGCAGACACCTCATGAGAACCCTCCTGCCACTGGTAAAAGGCTCTGTGTGCACTACGATGCTTCCACACGCCACTTCCTGAATCTGGCCTTTTGCACAGCAATGCACAGTGTTGTCCCTGTGCCCAGAGCAGAGGCTGAGGACCTGCTGTCCTTCACAGGTCAGATCAGCACACCAGACCTACACAGCCACTTTGAGCTGCTGCTGCTGTGATAACCTCAACAAGAGATGTCAAGAGTGCTGGCAAATGCAAACAGTTTTATCATCACGGAGGAACGGCTGCCTGGCACAGCACAGCAGCTCCACTCTGTTAGAGGGTTACACTCTCAAGCTTGAGGCAAGAGAAGGAAATACCAAATGGTCCCACACAAGTAGGAAATGACAGTGTTAACTCTCCACAAAGCAAAAGTCTTGCTGAAATGGAAGGATGCTTTTAAACTGCAAATTTCCTTTCATCTACACCACAGCTCAGGCTACCAAGGGGAAAAGCTGTCCTTGGCAAATGTATGGGAATGAGCTGGAAGCATCCCTGTACTGATACAGCCAGACTGCCACAAGGCTTAGAGGGGCTGTAGCAGGATCATTACTGAGTAAGAGAGTAGACACTTCTCACTGGCGGGATGAAAGCACCACGATAACCACACACATGAAGCAAATAGTCACAACCAGAGCTGTAAATTTGAAGCAGGACCTCAGCTTTTGCTTTCTAATGTATCTGAGCTGTTACAGACAAGTCAAGTGACAGTAAGAGTTTGTACTTCTATCAAAGGATAGTAAGCTTTCAGGAATCTGGAGCATGCAAAGTGCTCTGCAGCCAGTGTGGACACCAAAGCCTCCCTGCCAATGTTTCTACCCTAGTTTTCTGGCCTTCATCCTGCATCAGGTTCACTCCCCTTACAGCAAGGGATAGGAGGGGCTGGAAGTGCCAGCTCCGCATGGCACCAGCACACAAAGCTGGGTTCCTCGTGCTCTGCGCAGTCGGAGACCTCACAGCACTGCAGTCAGCATTAGCACTGCAGGTACACTTAATGCTGAAAAGTTCTGCTTCCTTCTAGCCAATTTTCCACAATTCCTGGAAAGCTCCCAGGCAGAGGTCCTGTCCCTCACCTACCCCAGAACAATAACCTGCTGTTGTAGCACAACTCAGCAGGGCTGGATTGCAAGTTCTTTCCAAAAACTTAAGCGTTTTACTAGTTGTGAAAGGATACCACAAATAGAAAAATCACGTGTGGTTTAAACCTCAACAGGGGCTGCTGGCCTCTGGGAGAAGGTTGGGTCCTTCCCAGCACACCCTGGCATGAAAGCATCTGATAATCCACCCCCACACCGCTTCATGGTGTGCTGGGAAGCTTTCCTTTGCTGGCAGATGGTGCTAATGTGGCTTGAAGCCACAAAGACATTAGGTCAGTGCAAGAGTCCAGCTTGCAGGTAGCATCCCTCTTGGGGACCAAGGTCTGAAACATTCACCAGGCAGCCCCTACCAGCCCTTTTTCCTGAATCGGCTGTCCCTGCACTCCCTACAGTGTGCTCCGGAGCACTGTGCACCCCACCAGTGTCCTACAGGTGCAGATGGCATTTCAGTGTGGTGGTGGGATGCCGTGTCCTGAAAGCAAAAATCACACAGGACCCCTTGAGTTGGGTTGAAACATGGTGGGGGGAAAGGAGTCAAGGCAGGACTGAAGCAGTAGGCAAGACATGGCTGAGGCACAGAAGGGCATCCCACAGCCCTTGCACTGATGGCTGCATGCTGGCTCAAAGGCAGGGAACAAGCTAATGCACGTGGCAGTGAGAAGGCACAAACACCCAATTCAAAGTGGGCCAAAACCAGTGAGAGGGTGTAGCAGGGCACTGGATCCAGCCCCAGCAAGACACTGAACTGAACGTAGCTGCAGCAGCATCACTGCAGTTTCTATTGGGCTGAAAGCATTTCTGGCTGCCCCGGGGCCTGGGCAGGCGTTATTCCTCATTCCTCACCCCACTCCCAGTCACTAGCACACAGGAATTTGTTAAACAAAGGGATTATTCAGTGCACATTACCAGGTCTAAGGATCTGCCGAGATGTGACTCACTTGACCTGCACTGGCCTTCCTGGACAGTTCCGGACACTGCAGCTGCATCCCTGCCAGCCAGCGGCAATGCAGCCATGGAGCAGAACATCCGCACCAGGGCTTAGCTCCTCTCCCCGAGCTGGCAGCAGAGCCCAAGCAGATGAAGTGCAGGGCAGGAAGGGAGCATAGGCCTTGCTCTGCCATTATGGACAGGATGTTTATGGGGACAAAACACACATTCAGCCTGTCTGGAGGGCCCCAGGGAATGCACAGACCTTGCTACGGTGTCTTAAAGCAAATCAGGTAAAACCGGCCTGGGACAGAGCCCCACATTTCCGTCCTCTAACTCTTCCTTGGGCACTGACTGCCCCTCTGACTGCCTTGAGCTCAGCGACCGAATTCAGTGACAGCTTCTAATTTTGATGCTTAAAAGCACTGACATGCCTGAGGTTTGCAGTTTGCCTGACCATGCAAGAGAGAACAGTATAGAAAATAAACCAAGATAGAGTTCAAAGTCTTTCTCTGCAAAAACTGAAAGATTAAGCATTAACTAGCTCCAGACAGTTGTTCTTAATCCAGAGCCACAAATATACCCAAGTTCTTGGCAGAGGAAAGCGGCTATCGGGTTACAATTAACTTCCTAAAAAGCAATTAAGCGCAATTCACCTCTATAGGCACCTAAGCAGTCAAGCATCTTCTGGTTCCAGCTCTGACACATGTTCCCTGTCTTGATCCTACTCCTTTTTAAAATTATTCCTGCCTTGGAGACAGCTAATTGACTGCAAAGGCAGGTCCATCCTTTTCCAGCTCTCTCACAGGCAAAGTGCAGGCTTTGGCCTAAATAGGGCATCTGGGCCAGGAAATATATATTTAGAGCTGCATAGCTGAACTGCTGCTCTCCAAAATAAGGCTTGTGAGAGCAGGGTCACCCCCAGGAACCAGTCCCAACAGCAGCAGAAGCACTTTCCCATGCAAACAGGTTCCTGTTAATGGGGGCAGTAGATGGTATGTACAGCCTCTGCAAGGAACACATTGCATCACTTTCATGAGGCTAATCTAGGTCCATAATTCTTACTTGCCCCTGGAAAACACCACCAGGATGACCCACTGAAATGCAAACAAAGGAAAGGAGCTCCTGGACCAGGTCTTTGAGGACTGCAGCTGGAGACTGTATCTGCTGGCAACAGTGTGGTTGACATTCTAAAACCTGTGAAGGCTTCCTCATCCAAAGTCCTGACCAGTGTGTATAATGGCATCTAATGTATGCATAACAGCCAGAAAGGTCCTAACCAAAGTGGAAGCTGGAAAAGAGCACGTTTTTGGCATCATCCTTAGGTAGTCCAGTCAACCTGCCATCATGCACCTGCACAGACATCACACCGACTTCCACAGTACCCCTCTGCTGCTGCAGTTCAGAGCATTCAAGTTTGGGAAATCCTTCAAGCAAGACCTTGACTCTGGGTGGCCAGCCTGACACATGCTCTGCGCAAAAGGGTCAGCACAACTCCATGTCCTCACTTGCTTTGCACAAACTGGGCTGCACCATGAGAAGCAAGCCAGAAATCAGTCTGGGGCACAAAGAATAGTCGTACAAGCTGTTTTGCCTCAGCCAAGATAAGGCTAGAGACAAAAAGGAACCTCAGAGGAGAACTAAAAATATCACTGCAAACTTGTAGCCTGGCAATATGCCTAATTGGGCCCTGCTCACATCAGGAGATATTCCTGTGAAAAACCTGATGCTGGGTAACTTGCTGGCCACCCGGTAGATGGGATCTTGCATGAACACTTGCCCCTGGAAAGCCAGGAGGAGAGATGTAACAGAAACAGCAGGAGGTGCATAAATGTAATTTTCTCTTTCTCTGATCGAGCGCGTTGAAGAACAGCTTGCCCGGGCTGAGGCAGGGTGTGAACACCACCTTGTCGATAGAGAAAAATCAGGAGGTTGTTGCGCCAGTCGGGGCAAGAGGTTTTATTTCTAGATCATCAAGGGAGACATAATTCTTTAGAAAAATCAATCAAATTTAAATGAGGACATAGAAATGACTGTTCTAGCCTCAAAGGTCCATCTAGTCAAGTGCTGTGCTTTCAGCACAATATGTTCTTCGTCAGAACATGGTTGTGCAGCTCCCAGGGGCGCAGCGAGCATAAGCGATGTGGGGATTTGAGTCGCCACATGAGAGACTACCTTCCACCCGCCCTCTCCCAGTTCTCATGGCCCAGCCTCAAAATTAGGGTGCTTGGGCAGCTCTGCTGGCAGATCTGAGGGCTTGCCAACCCTCTACACAAGCCTCAGTTCAAGGTCCTGGCCAGGGACTCAGGGGGACCACGTCCCCATCAGCAGAGCCAGGAAGCAGGTATCTTGGCAGAGAGCCGCTGCCTGGCAGTGGGGGGGGAAATCACATCCCCATCTGCATATCTAGGTATAGAGGAGTTTAACTGTCCCCAAAGATCCATCTGGATCACATCAGCTAGGCTGGAGGCCTTGGTCACCTTGCCATCCTTCCTGAACGCAAGAGTCAGAAAAATCTGCCTGTGCCCAGCCATGGGGAAAACGGTGAAGCATCTGGTGTGCTCCCCCCGCTCATTTACAAACAAGCTAATTGAATATCAAGAGATGCTTTTCTCTGTTCACAGCTTCCATTTTCCTCTCAACATTCATCCACCAAGGCCTGTGGTCTCAGCTCAAGACTTTGCCCTCAGAGCTGGTTCTGGCAGTGTCTGACTCTGCAGCTCTGTAGCTGAATCCTTCCAAAATGCTATCAGCAGCTCTGCTGTCTCTCTAATATCATGGCAATAACCACAGATTAATGCACTCATGAAAAAATAAAGCTTGAAGGAGCCTAAGGAGCTGAAAGCATAACCAGCTGTATCAGGTGGTTTTCAAAGACTTCCAGTAACGGAATTTCTACAACTTCCCCAAGAAACCATTTCCCAGCAGCTCTGTCTTTCTGGTTTGGCTTACACACAAAACATCTTCTCCCAGCTGTGAGAGACAGAGAGAAAAAAGCATTTTCTTCCTCTTTTTAGGAGTGTTTTACACATTTGAAGAGCTTCACACTTACCCTGTTTTGCCTTAATCTTCACTAAATAATCTTCTTTCTCTCCATCTCTTCTGCTAGGTCAGATTTTCTCTCCTCCCTGTTCCTACTGCTGGCCTCTATTCTTACTCTAATCCAAAACTGAAATCTATGGCTGATGCTTAGGGTAAGCTCCATCAAGCCTTTTCCATCAGCCTTCTCGTAGGAGACTGACCTGCAAAGTCCATACATTATTCAGAGAGGTTCTTTGGCATTTCTGCCTCACTGACACATAACACAGCACCAATCATTTCACCTTTAGAGCTCCCAGCAAAGTCTATCAAACCTCAGCCTCGCTCACAACTACTCCTTTAACATCCCCAAAACCTTCAAAGCTCCTCAAAGCCTCACACTGAGACCTGGTGACTTCTTGCTCTTCCAGCCCTAATGATGCATGCTTCGACTTCTAAGACTAGCAATATTGCTGCAAAGGAGACGTGAGAATTTGTCTGCCCTCCTGCTCTTTAATTGCTCGCCTTGACCCCTGCAGATCCACAAAGTCACCAGCCAGGATGAAATCTTGCCTCTCTCACATCTGTAAATATCTCCTCAAATTTTGTTTCCTTCTTAAGACTTCAAAAACTAGGCCACAAAGAACAACTGGGATATTTAAGAATCAGGTTTGCCTTTGGCTTTTTTGATCAAGCGTGTTTTTAATGGGCTCTGCTGTCAACATCAGGACCAACTTAATAATAAATGCCTGACATTTCAGTCATTATTCACAGTTTTTATCCTTCCCCTCCTCCCAGTGCCTGGCTGTTTACTTAAAGATTCACTCATGTTGGTGTTTCCACTGTAGGCCTGGAAGCTGAAATGGGAGCAAAGCTCCTTGCAATCACCCAGCAGTCTCTCCCAGTCAACAAATCACCCAGGAAGGTCAGATGGCAGAGGAGGAAAGGATGCCTGGGGAGGGCAGTGCTATGGGAACCTGTTAATAAACCCAGCATGGCAGTCGCGGATTGCTAAAGCCTGGGCTAGCTGCCACACAGGGATTAGCACTAGCACGATGCTCCATGGGAGGGAAAAGTGATAAACTAGGCTTTGCTGCTGCAAAAACCTTTAGCTTTCTTCACTTTTGTGAGCTCCTACACCACTGCACACACTGCTTACTGCCTCTTTTTGGCCAAGGAGCGAACCCAACCTGCAGAAACTCAAGTTGCCTTTTAGCAGAACCCACCAGGGCCAGTTTCCCTGCAGGGACCAGCACCCACTGCAGCATCATCCGGGAGGGAGAAGGGACAGCTGCAGCCCCAGCGCCTCTGCACCACAAGCCATACCTGGAAGGGGCAGACAGTGCTAAGCCAGTGGTTTTCATAAAGCTTGTAATAAATGCTCAGGTTTTTTAAACTTTCCTCTTACTAATAAGGTCCTGGCTCAACGCGTGCTGTGTTTGGGGATTTTTTTTTCTTTTTATGTTGTATATGGCAGCCTAATTACAGTCATTACATTGCCTTGAACTATTTAAAAGAAGTTGCTACATATAATTACGTGCATGTAAGTGAGAATAATGCCGTACCTAATGCTGCAGGGCTCCTTGTACACCAGAGGAAGCAGTCCACGCTCTCCCACCAGATAACCAAAAGGGTTAATGCCACAGCTTGCACCCAGCCCAAAATGCATGTTTCCAGCAGTGTATTGGATCTGTTGCCCATCATCTCCATCCCACCATACATGTGTCATGCCCTGGGTATTTATATTTTTTTTGCCATATTTAGCAAAACTAGATTGAATCTCCCTGCAGTGTAACACTAACAGGTGATTGCCCACCCCACCGAAGCCACCACAGGCTGATTTCCAGCAGACCTGCGACACTCACATTATCCATCCAAGAGCTGGTGAAGAACGAAATTCCTGGAAGTGTTTATTACGATTGGCTCATCCTGCCACTCTCACCACAGCCTAACAGGCTCCCACCTTTTCTAATGAAAACAGAATTAAATCGCATGCTGGTGTAGCTCCCACCCGGCTGCTTCCTGGGGGAGCCCACGTGGCTGGCAGCGCCAGGCGCTTGCAGAGACACATTTTCCCTGGGTCAGACCATCACAGCTACTTTGGTGTAACTTCAGCTTGTTTATTTGGCTGATCAAGATCTGAAAATAACACAAAGTTCTGGATGTCCTTCAGTAAGGATTGAATGATGCATAATCATTATAGCACCACATCACACACGAGGGAGATTTGGATGTTTGGGGGGGAGAGGGGATGCACAGCCTGTTTAAGGGAAAGGATGGATGGATGCATGCCCAGCTCTGTCCGTTTACCTCTGTGACCAAGATCTTTCTGCTAGAGACTCAAGCCCCAAGCTCAGATCCTATCATCTTGGCCATGAGTGCTGTCCCACCATCTTCCCACTCTGCTTCTCCTTTTATTCAGCAAATTGTGGCAAGGACTTGCTGCCTCCTCAGCCAGTTTGCTGCTGTGTGCCCTGCTGAACGCATACGTGGTTTTGTTATGCAAAAGATGGTACAAAAAGTCCCTTCTGTGCAGCAGCAAGCAACACAAAACATTTCCTAAATGAGACCAGCCAAACCCAGAGGCAGATACCAGCTCAATCTACAGGGAGACACAAATTGTTCAGCTGCATGTTTGACTGCCAGGAGGAGTTTTGCAAATGTTTTAATGAAGCCTGGACTGCACCAAGGTGAGAATGTCAGAAATTAATTCCTGATGATCTCCAGTACAGAAGCAGCTCTTCATTTGTCTCTCCATCCACGTTGCTTGGGTTTTGCTTCTTTTCTCATTAGGAATTAAGCAAATACATAATTACATGGGCAGAAATAAAACTAGCAGAAAGACTACAAGACAAAACGCCTCCAGCCAACTGGTGGAAGTTGAGGCAAGTAATGGCTGCAAGGAGGCGGCTGCCTCACACAGCCAGGACTCTCAGGACAGGGTTTGGTCAATTAGAGCTGTACCAGCAGCAGACTGACTTAAAAATACATAAACCAGCTGGCCCTGAAACTTCTGTTTTCTTTGCCTACCCGTTGCTGACAAACACCAACCATTTTTACATAGCCTTGGGAAAGCTCATGCTCTGCAGATCATTAGTTTATGCAATTATGGCTTTCTCTGTTGAATGTCACTTGTGCAAAGGTCATTGCTGGAGATAGGAAAGGGGCTTCTGTTCCAAGAAGAGGTACAAAGACATGCCATATTTGGCTGGAGGAGGAGATACCCTTGTCGTTTCACTGGTAGTACATCATCTGCCTCTGGCCATCCGCTCGGCTGTGGCCCCTCTCCCAGTGGCCACATGTCCTCTTGCTGGGGCTCGCAGTGGTACTTAAGTGCGAAACATGCTGCTGTTGATAAAAGCTGCTCACACAGTGTATCTGCATGGCTGGAAGGTGTGAATGGCATCTCTGCTCCAGTGGCCAAGTGCTGCATAGGAGTCACTGGAAGTGAGCAGGTCCCCTAGGAGCTTTGGGACCTTGGTAGCCTAGGCTGGGGCCAAAGGGTAAAGGTTCCTCCCTGGCTCCTCACTGCTACTTACACCAGCTTTGGAAAAACACCAGAATCAACCAAGCAATCCAAGATAGAAGCATTAACAATCAATCTTTGTAATCCTGTTTCACTAGCTCATTAGATGGGCAGGTGAGGACCTGGCTGGACACCAGGCTCAGAGCAGTGCCGAATCTTCCCTCTGCGAGGCACCAAACAGGGTGAAGCCCAAGCCCAACAGCCAAGGAAGCACCGCTCAGATTCAGCTGCTTTAAAAGCTCTGCCTGGTTCAGACCTGAACTCTGGTGCTAGCCCATTCCTTGGTGGCGTGTCCCACCAGGGCCATCCCTCCTTTCCCCTCCCTTAGCACTGCCTGAGCACCACAAGCCAGGTAAAAAATAATCTTCCTGCACCAAGTGATTCAAACGAGCTGTGCCTAATAGACCATCTATCTCATTGCTATTTGTTTTGGCATCTTTGACTGTTTTAAATCCCACTTAAAGCTGTCTAACAACCAAGATTACACCAGTCACAACTGCCATACAAACATCTCTGTTACTCTCTGGAAACATGGTTTGTTGTTTCTTTTCCTCTTTTGCTAGTACAACACCAGCAGCAAATTGCACTGAGGTAGGAGGGTGGGGTGAGACAATAATTATGTTGTCCAAGTCCAAGGTATGACACCAACATTGCCTGCTGGTACTAGACACTGTGGAAACCTGTGTAGGCTTGTAGCACACAGGCACACTGAGCAGAATCCACAGGTGCTCGGTTTAATAACTATCGCTCGGCATCCAATTCCCCACCAAATAATCAGACAGGGTTGGCTGGTGCCAGGCAAAACAGACATCACCTCTAATGTGAGACCTTCCTGAGAGCAGCTCTGGAGGCTCCCAGCTTCCCACACGAAGACAGGATCCAAGCTACCAAGCAAAGTGTCCAAAAGGATTTTGACAAAGTGACATTTAAACAACGGTTTGAAAATTCATCCAACCCACGACACACCTGGTTGCTGTCAGTCTCTGGCCGTTTCCAGTCTCCTGGATGCACATACAAAGCTACCCCGACCTCAGAAATGTGTGGGGAGGATTTCTGAGATGCAAAATTTAGGGCTGTGACTTAGTCAGTTCTGTTGATACGTGTCAAGGAAAGCATCTCCGCTCAAATACCCCTCTGCCTGCCTCACACATCCCTTCCCAGGAACTCTGCAGCCACAGTTTTCCACAGGAAAGGTTGTTTTGTGAAACAGATTTTTTTCCC